>CAOKZL010000238.1:1200000-1748761 GCA_948472985.1 Iguana delicatissima
CCTGCAACGTCGTTAACATCTCGTGAGAGTAACATCAAAGTAAAGGCCATTTCCACACTACACTGTTATAGTGCTATTATTCCACTTTCAACATCCTAGGTAATCCTGGGGTTTGCAGTTTAGGGAGAGGCTTTGAGAGTTCTCAGCCAGAGAGCTCTTGGGCCTCAGGAAACTACAAACCCCAAAATTCCACGGGATGTTAAAAGTGGAATAATAGCACTATAACAGTGTTGTGTGGAAACAGCCCTAGATTACAGCAACCATGCTACTTCCCAGATGCATTTCAGGAAGGCTGTGGGTATGCCCACATGTGGTACAGACTTCCCAGGGTGACACCGGTAAGTCATCTTATGGTGGCTGTTCCTTTCCTTCCAACACCAATATTTATGTGGCTCAGCAATTTTCTTGTGAAAAAAACATGGAAATGTCTGGGCCAAAATTTAACGTACAGTTTGTAGGTTTTAAAAGAAAAATACTTGGAACAAAAAAGGTCAGATAAGGCCACAACCTTTTTTGATATCTAGCCATCTAGGTTTAAGTGGTTTTGACTGCCAAAAATTTTATTTCAGATGGACAGAATGAAGAAAACAGGCACTCCATTAGACCTTTTTTTCAGTGTTTCCTGATGTGAAGAATCCATTTCATGCAAGAGTGATAATTTGAACCAGGGACATCACTGACATATGACTAAGATTTCCTCATCACACTTCACCACTGATAACATTTATGTGAGCTAAAACATATTACTTTTTAATGTCAGAAGAGGTAACATTTTGTCGCCAAGGCTGTTATTATCTGTTTGCTCTTTTCACATTTTTCCCCTTCCAAAAAGATATAAATTAACTCAGAAAAGAGCCTTCTTGCCCCATCTGTCAGTGTATTCCCCCTTCCTTTACTCAAACAAGAATTCATTTTGCCTTTTATTCATCAACTTAAATTAGGTCTTGATGAAATCTGGGCTAGAAATTTGGAGATTTATCTTGTGCAGGAATATGGCTATGCATTCAGAGCAATGGTTAATCTCTGCCATCTAGATGGGCTAGGGGTTTACTCCATTTTTTTCCAGCTGTGTCATTGCCATCTCTCACATCCTGGAATGATGTTGGTATCAAATGCAAGAAAGATCTAAAAGAGAAATCAAATATGCATTGGAACTTGGCCCTGGAACATAAAAGTTTTGCTTCAAAAGGACAGTATCATGAAAGGACATGGAGTTAATTTCAGACTGAATTGATTGCCAAGTACTCCACGGCATCTCTTAGCTACATCCATTCTGCTCTTGCCAATCTGGCTCAACAACATGGCTCTTATATCATGGCACACACACTTAGGGGTTTGGGTGACCTACCTCTTTGGCGTGGGTTGAACTTCTAAGCCTCATTCTTATTGTTACTTCCAAATTTGAATCAATTGAATCCACATAGGTCCTGACTTCCCAAGTCCCCATGAATTCAATGGGCCTACTAAGGTGGCATGGAGTAGTGGTTGGAGCACTGGACTATGGCCATTTCCACTCTAGACTGTTATAGTGCTGTTATTCCACTTCCAACATCCCATGGAATTCTGGGGTTTGTAGTTTACTGAGGCTAAAGAGCTCTCTGGCCGAGAATTATAAACACCCCTCCCTAAATTCCTAACCCCAGGATTCCATAGGAGGTTGAAAGTGGAATAATAGCATTATAACAGTGTAGTGCAGAAAGGTCCTTGCTTTTATCTTTTCTGTTTCTTTACCAAATCACTGGCACTTTCGCACTTCACTGTTATGTTGTATTATTCCACTTTTGACCTCCTATTGAATCTTGCGGTTTGTAGTTCAGCCAGAGAGTTCTTTGGCAACAGGAAAATACAAATCCCAAAATTCCAGAGGAGGTTGAAAGTGAAATAATAGCACTATAACAGTGTAGTGAGGATATGGCCTTAGTCTTGAAAGAAAGTGACTGCAAAGGTCATCTAGCCCAACACCGTGCCAAGCAGGAATGCACAACTATTACACTCCCAAAAAATATCCACCAAACCTCTATTTAAAGGTCTCCAAAGATGAAAAGTCTACCCCTGAGGCAGTCTATTTTTTTTAAAAAAAGGTAAAAAAAATAATAAAAGCAAAGATAAATAAGTTGTCTTTATATAAGAGAGATGTAGTGTTGCAGCTTCCTACTGTCAACACTTTTATTTTAAAAAAAGTATGCCCTTTTCCAAAACCATGATGGCAAAGGTTGAGAAGACAGGTTAGAGAGAATGTGAAGCTTGAAAAATTGTCTTAAAGGCATCTGAGTTTACTCTCAGATTCCCACACTACTTGACAAAATATCTCTAATTTCCCACTCCAAAGGGGAGAAGGGAGAAAAAAAGAAAGACCTCTGCCATTATAAAGCAGCTGATAGATTTGAAGCACATGGGAAGGCACACACTGAGAATGAAGCAGAAACAATCCTTGACTGTGTATTCTCAAATTGGTATTATAAAATCAATTTTTTCTCAATTTAGTTTGAAGGTTCCTGGGTGGTTCTCTGCGGCAAAATATAAACGTTGGAAATTTTGGATAATATTCTAATTTAATATCCTGGCAGGATTCCTGTGTTCGCTTGCTCTTTGCTGAACATGACTGCCAATCACTTGTTGGAAAATGCTTTCCCCAAATGTCAGATGCAATTAATGGCATTTAATATAAATTACTTTCATACATTGCAAGAGCTGCCACTGCATGCTTTTTTTGAAAAATCTGTGGGATGCATGTCCTTTCAGCCAATACAATATACAAGATGAATAAATAATACACATTGAATTCTTTTTTCTTTTTCCTTGCAAGAGTTATTACGGTCAGAATGCAATGACACTTGGTGGTTTCCTTGTTGGTGGGACAGTGAATCCATTTTATGTTTTGATCCAAAGATGCTGGACCCTTCCTCCAATATAGGTTCAGTTCCTCCTAAATCTCAGACTAAGACCCCAAACTGGTCAACCCTGTGTACTCACATGAGAGCCACTGGTCACCATGGTTAGAATGGATGGAATTCTAAAGCCCTTTCTGCATGATGTCATCAACCAGCATCAACCACACCTTGCTGCCAGTCTAGGAGCCATCTTACTACGTGATGTCATCAATAGCCAGCCGCTATCCCATTCCCAAGTGTAACTAATTAAGCTCTTTTTCATTGACAAGGAGAAACTGTCAATGTCTTCCCTTTCATGCAACAATTGCATCAGCTATCCTATCTCAATCCTGGCACAGCTGATAAATAAAACAAAACCAACTGAATATCTCCCAGCTTGTTACTTACTTCCAGACAGTAAGCAAGGAGTCATAAATAAAGTCCAACATAAACAAAGTCCACCAGGGTTTCACGGCAAAGTGTCCAAGGTCAATCTAAGCATTTGTCAAGGCATCCAACAAAGTAGCAGGTCAGATAAGCTCTGACAACTCCTGGAGGTGAAAGATGCCAGCTAGATAGGTCTCAAGCCTAGTGCAGCTATACCTTGATTGATTGTTGCTGGTTATAAATTCTGAAAGAGCGACACTGGCTCTCTTTTTGCTGCCTGTGCTGTGCGAAGCTGAGTCTAGATAAGTGTTCTTCTGCATGTGAAGGGGCAGGACTCTCTGTTGGAGCTGGTACTGCCCCCTGTTCTGTTTCTGGCACTGTAACCTCTCTCTGTACAGCAGGTCCTGGCATGCCCCCTGTTTCAGCCTCTGGTGTGCCCTCTGCTTCAGACTCTGAATCAGAGTTCATGCTATGGAAGCAGGGCATGACATTAGCTTAGTGAGTGTGGTTCCTCCATGGCAGCTTCTTCTCCTCACCAATTCAGCAGTGGGTGGGCTGTGGTTGTTCCCATCCTGTCCCTCCCTCAGTGACTCCCAGGGCAATCTCTGCCCAGCAGCCAGCTGGCCACTTCTGTTGTGTCAGTTCTGAACACAGAAGGAAAAGGGGACAAAGGAGCCCATGGCATGGTAATTTTGATACCCAGCACTGCCTCACGAGCCTTTTGCATGTCCCCTTAGAATTTTAATTTTTTAAAAATCCCTTTATTACCATTAGCATGATTGCACAGTATAGCTGGCTAACATGATCCAGTTAGTCAGTTCAGCATGCTAATATTAGCATGACTTACGAGATTTTTTTTTTTTAAGATCAATCAGTAGCTGTGGGAAGGGACAGTATGGGGAGAGGTAGGGATGGGGAATGGCCAGAGATGCTATGCTGTGGAAGACACACTGGTTTCAATGCCAGTGCTCATCCACTGACACTGGAGGTCTGTGGAAAACAGGGTTTTAATACTGATTCCAATGCAGAAATGACAATGCTGTGATGAACATGGAACTATCTGATATTGAGGTGTGCTGTGGAAAGGGCCTGAATTTCAGTCAGAATAATTAAGGCTAAGGAAGACCTAGTTGGACATGTGTCTACCACTTGGCCTTTAGAGTTCTCCAGAGTGGCACATGTTTACTCACACTGGTAGAAGATGAGCCAGATGTCACTGGCCACACACACTAATGGGATTGGTTTCCCAACTAAAGAGCTACTTCATCATGGCATCTTCCCACCCTTCTCTTGTAATCATTGATATAAAAAAGGAAACCATGCAGGTGCCCCCCTCCCACAACAAAAGTAATCATATTTCAATGGACATGGACTCTTCAGTATTTGAGGAAGGCATGAATTGGTCTTCCAACTGGTCTTCAATCATAATCAAATTGAATGAATTTTAATGAACTGTACTGTGCTTGTCCACAGCTGGGGGAATTATATATTCTCACATACATCATTTGTTGTTGGGTGCCTTCAAGTTATTTCCGACTTATGGAGACCCTAAGGTGAACCTGACATGGGGTTTTCTACAACTGAGAGTGTGTGTCATGCCCAAGTCACTCAGTGGGTTTCCACATCTGAGTGTGGAATCAAACCCAGGACCATTTCCTCACTACACTGTTATTCCACTTTAAACATCCTATGGAATCTCGAGGTTTGCAGTTTAGGGAAGGGCTTTTAGAATTCTCAACCAGATTGCTCTTAACACACATAATCCAATGAGGTTGGACTTGATGACCCTTGTGATTTCTTCTAGCTCTGTGATTCTATGATTATGCAATTCCGTCCTTTGCCTGTCTCTCACTGTCTTCCCATTTCTGAAGTTCAAATAAAATTAGATAGAATTTGAAATGTTAGTTTTTTTTCTTCTTTAGGCAGGTAAATGCTACATTTGCTTAAGTCTCTAGGATGTATGTCATGTGCATTGATGACGTTGGCATGGGCACATACGATAACAATTACAATTTTGAAGGAAAAGAAGGATATAAGTGATGATGATAATAATAATAATAAAGCAACGGTGGTGATGGTGGTATAATGATGACAACAGCAGGAGTAGCAATGGCAATGATAAAAGGATGGTATGAAATGTACTTGGAATTTACTCTGCTTTGACTTAACTGCAGGCACAAATCACCAGTTGATATCGGATTATCAAATGCTAAAATGTCTACACGCACAGAGCCTTGGTTGCAGATGCAGAAGCTCCTTGATAAGAAAGCAAAATGGGCCAGAGTTCTGTAAATGAGACAGTTGTATGTCTGACAACTTTATTTTTGTTTTGATTCTAATTTGTGGGTGGAACACTCACTTTATTTCTCAATGGCACCGCACATTTATCCATTAAAGTTATGAACACTTTTCTATTTGCATGGATTGAGTGTAATGTAATTAATAAACTGTTTAGCCTGAAATGACACCTTAATAACTATCTTTCTAGAGTGGCTGGATCATGAGCCATGCAGTGATTATGGCTACACACGTTTGTATCTTTCCAAGTTGCAATGAGGAAATAAATGTAAAGCCCTGCTATGGAACTATTTCCACAAACAACAAGCTACATTTAAAAGGAAGGATGGTTCCCACACTTCTAATATCTTCCTAAACGATGTAATCTGAAAGAGAGTTGTGTTTGTATATAGTGGAATAAGGTGAAGAAAGACTGTAGGGCTGCGCAGTGTAAACATCTTTGACAAGAAAATCCTACAATAGGGCTGTCATAGGCATGATTGATTCAAATTATTTGTTTGTTTGTTTCCTTATTTATTGTATTTACATGTTGCCTTTCTTCCAGAATGGGACCCACAACAATGCAACAAAAATAATGCAACAACAACAAGGCGAGACAAATGTCAGACCATGCTGTGATGATACCTCTATAAAGTAAATAAAAGGGTCACACAAGTCTGCATACAAAGGTCTGAAACTTAAGAGTTCTGTGAGATTTCAAACACTTCTTTTGTATTACCTAATGAAAAACCTACATCTACTGTTCTTTTTTTATTGCCTTTCTTGCCCCGAGCAGGCCCAGGGCACCCAGCAGATTTGATTTACTAGTCTGTAGACACTTCCTTTCATACTATCTGAAGACAACATACAGGCTGCATGACTGACATTCTCATTTCCCTTCACTTCCCCTAAATTCTTTTTAAACACACATTTAATTAATAATGAAACTTTAGGTTTCAAAAGCTTTCATACCGAATTTCAGTCTCCCTACCCCCATGAGCCTATTGCTACAATGTGGACTCTGGAACTGGTTATGTCTTAATTGTTGCAAAAGGAAAGGGACCAATTACAAGGATTGTATTGTTTCTAACCCATTGCCTCTCTCTCTCTCTCTCTCTCTCTCTCTCTCTCTCTCTCTCTATATATATATATGTATATCAGTGGTTCTCAACCTGTGGGTTCCCAGATGTTTTTGGACTTCAGCTTCCAGAAGCCCTGAGCATTGACCATAGTGGCTGGGGCTTCTGGGAGCTGAAGTCCACAAACATCTGGGGACCCACAGGTTGAGAACCACTGCTATATATATATATATATATATATATATATATATATATATTAGGTATCCATATCTCCAATTTTGCATGGTTTGCAAGCTAAACATTTCTGTAGCAGTCTCAGTGACCAACATTCCTATGGTGCCATATTCATGTTTTTAAGTTCAGTTTCAGCCTGCTAATATCTTTTCATGGGTACTGCAAAGCAAAAATATTCATCATTTCCCTTGAGCAATGGTCAGTAAATTCACTACTCTCCTGACTAGCCCCCTGCCATCACCACTAGACCATTTGGTAGCTAAGTAAAAGGTCTGGCTATGTTCCAATAATTTGAGGCACAACAACAAAATCCTCTGGTACCACTAGGAGACACCGGGATATCCAAGAGAATGTCATCATCTTTGTGCATCCAGCTACTGGAACATAGCCAAATGCTTTTCAGCCAAATCCATTCTTCCCTAGACACAAAATGACCATATTGGAGTGAAACAGGAAAACAGTATGTGTTTCATATGGAGAGAAGGGAGGAAATGAAGAGTTCTGCCTGGTAGAATGTTGCATTCTTTCTCTACAATTCAGGATCTGAGCCATTACCTTTAGTGGAAAATCCAAGACTGAGTGTATTTCAAGATGAGTCTTATTTGATCTTTTCACCCTATCCCTGCTTCCCAATAAGCCATCTACTTGAAGCTATTGGACTTTGACTTACAAGTGCTCTCACCATGGCCATGTGATTGGGCTTAATCTAGGCCTGAGAAAACTCAATTAACTTTGCATTTGTCCACAGCACAAGGTCTTAAGCAGTAATGATATCATCCATCAGAACTTCCTTATTTGTTCAGGCTGAGAGATAGTGAGAAGCTTTCGATGGTTTTTGACATTTAAAATGAAGATGAGTCTGGCTTCATACTGATGAAGTGAAAGGTTCTTATTGTGCTTAGGATTTGGACTAAAACCCTTCTTTCAGCAAGCTGTAAAATTCAAAGAGTGCAGTCTCTCAGAGACTGAAAGAAGACAAGTTAAAAGAGGAGCTTCTTTCAGAGAAAAGCAAACACCTAATCTGGGGGTAATTTAGCTCAAGAAAAGATTGGAGGACATTTTGTGAGTGCTATGACCCAGAACAGAACAATGCATTTTACTCATTAGAACTCAACCAATTTCACTAAGGATGCTGACCTTTCTTGATGTAAATTATTATCCTCATCAAAATTATTTTAAAACTCTGCAGAAATTATCCAGATATTCTGTTGACATTTTGGCTTTAGTTAGACTCCAGTAGCAACTGAGACAATGGCCATTTCCACACTCGGCTCTTGTGGTGCTATTATTCCACTTTCAACATCCTATGGAATCCATCAACCATCCCTACAATATCAGAAGAAGCTAAAAAGAAATCAGTATTTTCAACTAGCAACAATTTCCTCCATTTGCTGGGGACATTTATTTGATGATGTCATTAACGCTCAGCAGAGTGGGAGGTAACTTGAAAGTCCATTACATAATTGATGCTTCCCATAAAAACACTAAGGTAGGATATGATCAATGAACTATGATGTACAGGATAGCTTTGTCTTCAGGTAGTTAGGCTTTGAAGTTTCAAAAGCTTTATTTAGGAACAATAAAGAAATAGCTGCCCATCTCAGCAGTTACTAGGACTAAAGCATTGGATTTCCACAACTGTAACATTTCAAATTAGTGTTTGCTAGCATTCTAGCAATCTATTAGATAGCTGATAATAACAACTCCTTTCTCCCTCCCAAATGTCCGTACAGCTCGCCAACAGCCTGACTTAGTAGTTGGGTCTGTCTGTCTATACTTGTACCGTTATCATAGTTGGTTACCACTGGCCTTTTCGCATGGCCTTTTCCATGCGAAAGAGGGTGGGGAGTCTCATGCGATTGTGAGGAGCGATCTGCACAATGCACTCACAATTGTGTGACGCTCCAGGGGCCGGCAAGCACCGATCGTGCACCTTTTCATTTTCGACTAGAAGCCAAAAATGGTGCATGACCGTGCATTTCTTCTGGGCCCCACGTGCACTTACCTGGCTTGCGGAGCCTCCAGAGCCACGCTGGTCACGCTTCCTGCCCCAGTGCAGCCTGGGAAACTCCCAAGCTGCACTGTGGAAGGAAGAGGCTGGGCTCTCGCACTAGCAGGCAGCTCGTGTGGAGCTGAAGGACCCCGGACATGAGAGCCTCTCGCCCAAGGCTGCTCGTGTGATCTTCACACCCCAGCACAGGAAGAAGGTAAGGTGCGGAAAGGGCCCATAACATGTCCTTGTTCCCAGCATCCATTTTCCCAACCAATCCCATCATACCCTCATAGCACAATCAACTTCATGCCCTCCCTTGGAGACCCTGACAGTGAGGAAGAAGGTTCTGAGTTGAGGCAGAAGTTTACTCAGAGGAAGACAACAACCAGCAGCAAGGACCAAAGCAGGAGGAACTGGGCCAGAAGAAACAAGTGTCAGAAAAAGAGGCAACACAGTCACCTATCTTGGCAGAATGACAATGAGAAAAAGAAGGGTTCAGGTGTTCAGCTTGTTTATGTAACAAATGAGCCTTAATGAGGGAATGCCTGCATGAAGATTGTTAGCCTATAAAAGACAAACAGCTGGCCTATCTCTCCAGGGTCAACAAGTGATCTTCTTAGTGACTGAAGTGTTGTGTTAGTACTTTGCTTCCTGAACTCTGACTCTCCTTGGATGTTTGCCCTTGTGGATTTGAATAGTTTGGAGCTCTGGACTCTTGGCTTGAATTCAGATTCGTTTTGGATTACTCCCTTTCTCTCTCTCTCCTTGTCATGAATAAAATTATATTCCTCCAGCCTGCTAATTTGCTGCTTGGTCTGTCAAATCCATTAAAGCAACAAGCAATGTGACTACCTAAAAGTGTGGCAAGGAAAGCAAAGCCAACCTGACATAAACCAATGAAACAAATAGTTACTTCTGGTGCTGGTCACAGATGGGTTGATTTGGGGCTGTTGCCATCTTGCCTGACTGTAATGCTTGTTGTTGTGGTGTGTCTTCAAGTCAAAGTCAGCTTATGGCAACCCTAAGGTGAACCTATCACAGGGTTTTATGGGGCTAAGTGTGTGTTTGAAGTGCTCGAGGTCACCCAGTGAGTTTCCATGGCTGAGCAGGCAATCAAACTTTGGTCTCCAGGGTTGTAGTTCAATGTTTAAACTGCTACCCCATGCTAGCTCTCTGACTTCAACATTAAAAGGCTCCTATTTTCATCCCCTGCTCTGGCAGAAATATAGAGAAGAAGAAACATTTTAAGAAGCCTTCACTCATTAGGCATAGCAGAAGAAAGATCAAATACCTTTACTAGAGGGGCCTGTGTGTAACTCAGAAAGAAGCAACCAGTATCTCTTTTGAACTGTTGGTCATCTTTTTATTTATTAATATATTCCCCACTACTCCTGTTCACAGTTCAAACAGGGGGATAAACTAGGAAGGCATGGAACAAAAATAGCAGGTGAAAATGGGGAGTTACTTATTGGCTCAGTCGAATGACGAACGGTCAAATGTTCCATGCAGGGAACGAGACAATAAGCTGAAGCAATCAATTCCTGGACAAGTCTCCTGGGCAGAGGAATTAGAGAAGAATTGAAAACATGATCTTGCCTTCTTTTTGCCTTGAAAGGCACCTCACAGAGATCTTACCATTTTCCCATTTCTTCTTCTTGAAGATACTAGAAGAAAGATTTGAAAACATCTCCAGCTCTGGTCAGCTGGGGGTGTCCGATAGATTGGTTCTGTCTCCCCCAATGGCCAAGCAACTTAATCTGGTCCCTGGGAGGCTGATCAAATTTTAATCAAGTTGCAATACAAAATTTAAAAGAAAAGGGCAGAAGAGGTTTCCATACTCTAAGCAATGAAGAGAGTCTGTACTAGGAAGGTTAATTTTCCCAAGTAGTTTAATGGGAACATAGAAGAATAGAGCTGGAAGGGCCTCTGTGCATCTTCAGGTCCAGCCCTGTGCTCAATGGAGCTAGAGCTAGAGCATTGGTTCTATTTCTGAATTACTCTCACTGTCAAGAAGTTCCTTCCTATGTTCAGTCAAAAGCTACCCTCCTGTAATTTAAAATAATTAGACCTAGGCCATGTCCACACTATACTGTTATAGCACTATTATTCCACTTTCAACCTTCTATAGAATCCTGGGGTTTGCAGTTTAAGGAAGGGCATTAAGAACTCTCAGGCAGAGAGCTCTTTGGCCTCAGGAAACTACAAACCCCAGAATTCCACAGAATGTTGAAAGTGGAATAATAGCAGTGTAGGGCGGAAATGGCCCTTGTTCTTCCCTCTGAAGGAGATGAGAACAAGCCTACACTCTCTTCTTTGTGGATTCTCTTGAGGTGTTTAAATAGAGTAATCATGACACTACTTGGTCTTCTCTACACCAAGCTGAACCTGCCCAACTCCTTCAACCTTTCCTCATATTTATTGTTCTCCATACCTCTTATCCTCATTGCCCTTCTCTGAGCTGACTCCAGCTTGTCTATATCTTTCTTAAAATGAGGTATTCAGAACTGACCACATTACTCCAGATGAAGCCTGCCGTTTTTGAAGACTTTCTCACAGTGGAAGGAAAATTGCTCAAATAAACTCAGTGCTTCCTTTGAGAATGAAATTCACAAAGCATTGCACCCCTATTAAAACAGGTTCAAGGGCTAAAACAGCTTTAAAATATCTACGTAAACATTTTGAAGTAAATCCCCAGTGGTGTTAATAAGCAGCCATATGTTTTACTTGGTGCCTAAAGGAAGCTAAAGGTGGGCTCTAGAGACAAGTATTTTACCCTCAGGCTGCCATGTTAGAGGAGACATCTACCACATCCTCCCACAGTCTATTGACCTCACTTGTAGAACAGAATGGAAAGCTTCTCCTGCAGATCTCAGTCCATTGGGCTGATAAATATATAGGAAGAGGTACTCCCTAATAGACCTAAATACTGTGAAAACACTAGATCTCATTTGATCTTGGAAGGTAAGCAGGGTCAGCCCTGTTTGGGAACTGGGTGGGAGAATGCCAAGGAATATCAGGTGCTGTAGGCTGTATTTCAGAAGTAAATGGCAAAACCACCTCTGAATAAACCAATAGGTGTCTTGAAGGAGCACTTGTGTGTGTGCACACCCACAGACACACAGAGCTGTTCTGCACCATGCTGTTATAGTGTTGTTATTCCACTTACAACTCCTGTGGCATTCTGGAGCTTGTAGTTTACTGAGGCCAAAGAATTCTAAATGCCCCTCGCTAAACTGCAAACCCCAGGATTCCATAGGATGTTGAAAGTGGAATAATAGCACTATAACGGTGTAGTGCGGAGAGGCCCATACACATTGTTCTCCTTCTCCCCTCAAATTTCCCAAGTGTAATGGATCCTGACAGAACTCCAGTGACTTGCATGGGACCCTTGAAAACACTCTGAAGAACATTCTCCCCTCTGCTTTGCAATGTCTTTGGCTTTTTATCCTTCCAGCCTCCCCCACTACTGGCCCAATGTATTGTTAGGAAACCCATTTGCTTCATGTAAGGTTGCCAGAGGCACTGTTTGGATGGGTTGTCCTCTGTGTAATTGCCAGTGATAGGAAGTTAACACTGCCTGGGCCACTGTTCCTTGGCACTTGACATTTTCATTTCATTTTTCAAAACTGTTTTGGCATGCATGACTGGAGCAGAGGCAAATGCACAGAGCAGAGGAAAATGTACTTTTATCACAAAACCTTGGAGTGTTCTGTATGGTTCCCCTTTTTTTCCTTGTCAGTGGTGTGGATTTGGCAGACTGTTATGGCAGATGAGTGAAGTAATGTGCCGCCTACAGAAGTTGCACAGCTTCCAGTAACCTCAGTAACAAGACAAGGCTGTGAGGAGTGCAGATGGTTTCAGAAACACCTCCAGGAAGTGAGAGTGTTCACAGGCAGGAGCCATAACTGAGAAGCAGAAAGCAAGATTTTCATAATGAATGTCTAGTATTCTGATATTAATTTCTCACAGAGCTTGGATAAGTCTTGTTTTGGGGCCTGCAGCTTCTACAACCCACTGGACTGACACTATGCATGCTGGCTAGAGGATTCTGGAAGCTGTAGTCCAAAAACACCACTTTTCTGAGTTTTGAGAAATTCAGTGGAATGAACTTGAGGTTTCGGGTTTTGTTTTTTATCAGGGTGTGGGAGGGCAAACCTGTATTGTTAACCCATCCGGGAAGAAGGCTTTGATGGTTAATTTCTTTAAGTATGGTGTTGAATCCCCGTATGTTAGGGTTAGCACCCCTTCTTTTCTGAAAGGTTTCTCATCTTCAGCAGTGGAATGGAAAGTAGCTAAAACATGGTCAACTCCATATTCAAAATACTTATACCTATTGGATGTTGTTGGTGGAGTGTATCAAAGATTTTGTTCAGTTCATATGTTGTTTATAAGAACTTACCAAAATTCACACAGTTTGTCATAGTTTTGACATAAAGAACTTGGCCTAATTTCTCAGTAATTCCATTGTTATTACTTATTGGCCCTTTCTGCACCCTAGCTTTTTGTGGAGTCCCCGCAGTGGTTCCTTCACTATGAAGCCACATCAACTGGCTTCATAGTGAAGGAAGTACCATGGCCATGCCTCTTCCTTCCATAGCACAACCAGGTACCTTCCCAGGCTGCTCAGGGGCAGGAAGTGCAGCCACTGTGCTTCCCAGGCTTCTGCAGGACAGGTAAGTCTGTGATGATGGTGCAATTGTGCGCCATTGAGGGGAAAACCCATCAATGGTTTAATCTGTGTTCGGTCATAAATCATTTGTGATTCTGGAGTTTTAATCCACCTGGGGAGAGGAGGAGGACAGGACCATGATGATGTCATGCAGAAGTGTTATGGCGGTCCTCTCCTTCTCCTTTCCTCATGGCAAGTTACAAAGGTGGTGCAGAAAGGCCATAGTGTAGTATACTGTGCATCAAGGAGCCAGAATGGTGTAGTGGTTTGAACATTGTACTACGACCTTCAAGACCAGGATTTGTTTCCCTGCTCAGCCATGGGAACTCAGTGGGTGATCTCGGGCACATCACACAGTCTGAGCCCCAGAAAACCCTATTATTGGTTTGCCATAAGTTGGAAATGACTTGGAGGCACACAAGAAGAGCATACTGTGCGTATACTCTAGTACAGAATTTGCCCATATGGTAAGTTAAGCTCCCTTCACACACTGTGGTTGAACCAGAGTTTAGAGCTTAGTTACCTTTTTCTTGCAGTATGTCCCCCAGAATCCTTAAATAGCCATTCTGGCTGCTGTAATCCAAATGATAACTTTTTCAAGCTGTGGGCTTGAACAGACATTTTGCCTCCATGGTTGTGGTGAATTTGGAAACATACTTTCTGGTCTTTGGTCAGACCTACACAAACCACCCCACTCACACCAATTGTTTTATTTTAAATTCATAAGGCTCTTTACCATATATATATTTAATGTGAATCAGTGCTGCTGGTTGTGTTTTTGTTGTGGACATTTAGAAATGCAAATCTTGAGCAACGGATGGCAAGCAGTTCATCAAAATAGATGTCTATCAAAATTAGACAGGAAGAGAAATTTATGCATTGCTTAACATTAATTTTACCAGAAGCACAAGTTCTCTCTCTCTCTCTCTTTCTGTGTGTATGTGTGTGCATGGATGTGTGTAGTGTATATAAATGAAGAAACCACCACCGTCTCACTGATAGCAAGGAATGACTGCATTTCCTTGCGACAGAGGGCTATGTTAATTCTAAGCTTTGAAGCTCCCTCTTTAGTTCAGCTATAATTTTCTCTTATCATGAAACATTTATCAGATGAAAGGGGGGAAATGCGGATACATATTGTGCTGAAAAGTAAAATAACAATGCAAGCTGTCTCTCAGTCTAAATGTATCAAATTAGATTCCGGGAAATTAAAATAGTGAATGAGATGATAAGGAAGGTAGGTGGAAGGAAAAGTTCATGTCTGCTCAATGGCTGAGCACACGAGTTAGAAACTGGGGTGTTTGCATTATTAGTCAGGGGCACAAATTGTATTTCCCATGCTCTGCTAGCTTCTGTATTAGACCATTGAGATGCTTTTCATGTGGGGCTTTCTGCAATAACAGCCTTGAAGTTGAAGCTGATATAGAAGACTGTTGCCAGTGTGTTTCTAAAGACATCAGGTTGAATGCATATTGGACCAGTTTCGGAATCTCTGCACTGGCCACCAATGAGCTAATAAATCCAATTTGAGGTGTCCATTTTAGTGGACAAAGTATTGAATGGCTTAGCATACAAGTACCTAAAAGGCTGCCTTTCCCAGTACTGACTAACCCAAGATTTAAAATGTACAGAGGAAGCTCTACTTGCAATTCCCTTGAGAAGTACTACCCATAAATCTACTACTCATACCAAGGCTTTCTCTTTAGCAAAACCCCAGTGTTGCAATTCTCTTCCGTTAGAGGTTAAACTGCATCACACACCACTGTCATTTACATATTCATTGGTTTGTTTGTTTGTTTGTTTAAACCCTTTTTTTAAAACAAAATATTAATGAAAGCTTTTGGAGTATAAGAGATGGTTTTATTGTATGCTATAGCACATTTGTGATTCTGGAGCTGTGATTTTAATTGTGTTGTATCTAGATGGCAAACTGCCCTGGGCTTTTCACAAAGAGGAATGAGATGCAAATCAAATTGAATTATCAGTCATCATCATCATCAACAGAATTAACATCACAATTGTCATCCCTTACATTCATACTCTCCAGGACATCTTTTGAAGTGACGTCCTGTTTCTGAAACCAGAATAAATCAATGTGTCTGCACAGCACAACTATGGCCATTTCCACACTACACTGTTATACTGCTGTTATTCTACTTCCAATATCCTGTGGAATCTTGGGATTTGCAGCTTAGGCAGGGGCCTTTAGAATTCTCAGCCAGAAAGCTCTTTGGCCTCAATAAACTACAAACCCCAGAATTCCACAGGAGGTTGAAAGTGAAATAATAGTGAAAGTGGAACTATAACAGTGCAGTGTGGGAATGGCCCACTGCTTGGCTTGCTCATCATTACCAGAGGCTTACTGGTGTTGTAGGTATTCAGCTTTGAAACAGGAGCCCCAAAGACCAATGGCGGGGGAACAGGCTAGAAGCTGCCGCACCTAGGGCAGCTCTAAGTACACAACACACTCCAAATATTAAGGATAGAGTCTTTTATGCTCCAGTCCTGAAGCTCTCTGTCAGAATCTACCAGTTTCTACAAAGCAGAAAGTTTTGAAGAAGCAGGTTCTTCTCCTGGAGTACAGTAGACCTTTGTCTCTCCAAGAGTTTGTTCCTCGTACCTGCAGGTATACTCTGGGCCCAGGTATTGTTGGAGATGAGTGTGCTTAGTCAGTGGGTTACCAATATTTGTAGACTCATGGATCACAGACTCTGGGTCCCTGACACCTCAGGTCCCAGGTTTCATAATGATATTAACTTTGTTCTTGTATCTACTTTGATGACACTGCTGGTTCCTCATGATATCAGTCCACATCTAAGTCACTAACAGATTGTGCAGCTATGATACTCAAGTGAATGGAGGAAAAAATTGCAAAGTTGTCCAGCAAGTGACAGGTACGACATATAACATTTCTGAATCCATTTAAGGTAACTGATAAAGAAAAGGAGGGGGCAGGAGAGGGAGGAGGGAAGACGGAAAGAGAAGAAGGGAAGAAAGGGAAGGAAAGGGAAGGGAGAATAAGAAAAAAGGCTAAAATCAGAGCATCTACAAACAGGAGTTTTGGCATCAAGGTCTCATTAATCTGGGCACCATTTGGAGGCCAAAGCTTAGTATCAAAGAACCAACTGTGAATCCATCAGGTTATAAGGAAACAGCATAGAGCCAACTCCATCAGCAAAAATTAAGTGACAAAGATCCTGAGAGTAATAAAGAGCATTTCTTTTCTGAATTATCACTCATTTAGATAACAGTCCAACTTAGACACTTCAGCCTGCCATAAAATATATTTAGACTTCCATCAAAAAAATAAGTAGAAGATGTTGCCTTTTTTGTAAACATAGTAAAAGTTTGGCATTACTTTTGTGCCTAATAATGCAAGCTTATTTTACATTCTTTTGCTTTCTGCTTTCTTCTCAATCATTACACCGAGGAATGCCATTCATCCTTTTACTAAAAAAATATAACGAGAAACTATAAAAAGCAACTTGTATGTTAAATATATGAATGTCCCCAGTTTGACATTATAATAATTTGCTTAAATCATTTATGAATGCCAGAACAAATATTCATAAATAGAACTACTTAAAAATGCCAAGAACTGGGTGGATGAGATACTGACATCATGGATACACTGTTGTTCTGCATGTGTATTCCAGCTATAGAAGAATCAAGAAAGAAAAGATCAGGTTTAGAATAAATTACTAGCACTCTATAAAGCTGTAACCAAATTACCATTCAGTGAATGACTGGGAACCAAGCTTAAGGAAACATTGGACAACCGTTACCAGAAGTCCTCCTTCACACCCCTATGAGTGTGTGATCTGAATCACTGTGGCTTTTTTTGCCATCCTCCCAACATGGATGCACTGATGTTTCACTAACAAGGACAAAGGGCAACTTGTGGCCCATTTAGCTCATAAAAGGTCCCCGTGACAAGACAGTTAATCCCCGTTCTCCAGCATGGCAATCATAATTCCATCCCCTCCATGGCTACTTTTATGAAATGGGATATCGATTATTGAACAAATAGTTGGGTTTGTGAAATGCTAACTTCCTGGATGACTGAGTATTATCCAAGTTCTTAAGAAAATTTTAGTGCCTAGTTAGTAGTTACCACCATGCATTTGGATACTCTAGGGAAGGAAGGACATGTCAAAACTCATGACCACTTTGGAAAATCAAGTAGATTTTATTGTTTACCCTAATGAACAGTGGCCAGTATCCTGTGGGTATTTTTCACGTGTGTTAAGTTCCCCTACTGAAGTGGTTGGGCATTCTTTTTCTACCTACAACTTCTACATTCAGCTCAGAGATGTGTGGGTGGTGATGCTTCACATGCAGGTACAAATGGAATGCACGGTTGGTTGTTCATTTTGTTGCACGTTGGGTATGAACTCAGTTATGTAATATTACTGTTCAGCACAAGGGTTGTGCAGTGCAACTGGTGTATAACTGAAACAGATAGGGCAAAAAGACATGAAAATGTTTTTTTTTAAAAAAAAATCAAAAACATGTTTCATGAGTGTCAAAAGACCGCTGGAAAAAATCTTGGATTGATGAAAAATTACACAATTGAGACAATTTTTTTTTCCAGAAAACAGCATTTTCTGTGCAGTATACAGCTTTTTCTGCACAGGATGTAACATTAATGAACCAAAAATGTTGTTTCCTGTATAGAAAATGCTGTTTGCTCTGGGGAACAACCATTCACAAATATTGCACAGAATAAGTCTTGAATTATATAATAATAATAATAATATAATAATATTATTTCTATCCCACCTCTCCCCATGGATCGAGGCGGCGAACAACAATAATACATTAATTACATTAAAAAACATACCCAATCCTCCCCACCCACCAACCCATCTAAAACCAACCCCCTAAAATAGGTTTCTCAACTGTGTGGCTTTTGAAGACTTCCTTGCTGTGGGAAGAAAATTTTAAAAAGCATTCATTGCTTCCTTTGAGAAGAAAAATAGTAAAAAAAATTGCATGCTTAATAACTCTGCATAGTTAAATTTATACTTGACCACTATAAATATTATTTTCTGCACAGAAAAAATTGTTTCCTGTGAAGAAAGTAGTGCAGTTGGGGATTTCTTCTGCACAAAATTGCATGTGGTTGATTAGTGCATGGAAATTGATTAGTCGTTGATTAGTGTGTTTTTCTTGCACACACACACACACACACACACACACACACACACACACAGGGTATTTCCAATGCAGAAAATACTGTTTTCTGCACAAAACTACCACATGTGAACTTTTTGCAAAATAATTCCTGAATTGTGGATAGGCTTCCAAAGTGTTGTGTTTTTCAAAGACTTTCTGTAGTTGGAAGAAAAATGGTAGAATTATTTGTTGCTTATTTTAATAAGAATATTAATAAAGAATTGCAACCTTAATGCTTAGTTCCCAATAACATGGTCAGTTAATGTCACAAAGGATTTGTGGGTGATGGGGAAATCGCAGCTCTCCCCGGTCCTGTGGTATCAGCCTAAATGGTACTCCACACTTACACATGAACAGAAATATGAAAAATTGTTGCAGATGTTCTCAACTCAGCAAGAAAGGGAGTCTTGACAGGTTGAGGCACCTCCTTAAAATAAAAGAAAATGAAATCCATCATCATTATTTCTCCCCACCCTGTGCTAAAAGAAAAAGATGAGCACTTTTCCTCTCTGTTTTGAGATATTCTTGGCTTAACATACAATTATTTTGTACAAAAACATTATATTTTACACAAAATTCAATCTTTTCTGCACAAAAAAGTTTGCAAAAAGTCTCCAAAATGAGCGGGAGGAATATGCAAAAACACTTGTAATCTCACTTTTGAAACTACTGTCCTACGTGAGAAAGAAACAAACGAAGATTAATGACCCTTCTTTATTTTACTAAAAATATAGTGTTATAGGAAGGAGGAAAAGGGCATTCAAAAGGTTTGCCAAAAATACTGAAAAACCTCAAAATCTCTCATATTCCATGCCAGCAAGGAGGGAAAAATGAATTCTTGTTGTCCTTCAGTGTGAGAATAAAAGAAGTAAAGGTTTGCACCTCTACAGGAAGTGACTTGTGCACTTCTCACATAATACAATGAATAGATTTCCAAGAAAGTTTTCTTTATATGTAGCTGCAGATGTTTCATATCTTGACAACACTATAATTGTACTTATTTCAAATAAATGTGACTTGTTTGTGAATTACCTGAAAATCTGGCCATGGTCCTACATCATCCTAGGGGAGTATGCACTCTTCCACTTCTTCCACTTCTTCCACTTCTTCTGTGCCCTGCCCCTTCCCATGTATGCAACCTACTTTTCCACCTCCCTCGTTTAATGACAAGGGGAGGTCAGGAGGTGAACAGGAAGCATCTGTCTGTGTTCTTGCAGATGGACACACACATACACAAAAGTATTCTACATTATGGCAGTGGAGCTTAAAGCTCCAGCAGTCACAGCTAAGGAATTTCCACAACTTACCTGTGTCTGTTGTTGTCACGTTACAATCCCGGCAGTGCCACTGTCGGGAGGGAAGCATGACATGAACACTCCCCTCCACACCTGGCCGTCTGCATGCGGAAGGGTAGCAAGAGTGACACGTGCCTTCCTTCCCCAGTGCAGCTGGCCACTTTCCCTGCTGCACTGGGAAAGCAAGTGCCTAGATCATGCTTCCTCCCTTTCCACATGGCCACCTGTGACACAAGCATCATGCAATTGGGGGCCATTACTGGATTTTTTCCAATAGTGGAATATCCCATGATTGCAACAGGTGGGCACGAGTTGCAGAGGGACCACAATGACGTCATGCAAAACCATGATTCACGGTTCGGCAGCAATGTGTCCCCATTGCGAGACAGTGATGTAATGTGTAAATGGCCTTAGTTTTCTCCCATTTCCCCACCCCTTTATCTCACTATTGCCATGCTGAGGTTGTCCCATGGCCATTTGTTGGTCAGGAGATGATGGGAGGACATAAAGTACAGGACATAAAGTACAAGATGCCGAAATATGAAGTCATCCTCCAAAATCTTCAGAAATTTTTGCTGTCCTTCAACTAGATAATGAAACACAGCCAGGTCCTTCTTGGGCAACCCCTGTCATCTCTTGACTGCCAAATGGATGTAGGCATAAGAATATACTTTAAAGATGCAGGGGGTCACCATACACAGTGAAGCTAAATTCTATCATCCAGGCTGATAATTAAAAATGCAGGTGTAAGCTGGACTTACACTTGCATAGGCAACCAAAAGGATGCTGGAACACAGTTGAAATCTGCCTGTCTGCCCTGACCTCTGCTGGCCATTACATGGCCATGGAGAAGGGATGTCTAAGTGTCCAGGACATGGATTGCATGGGCAGAAGTTCATTGTGGATGGAAGTGCAGATGCTTCTGCCTGCAACAGCCACAAAAATTCACGGACACGAGCAATGCGATGTTAAGCATGCATGGGGTATGTCACTAACAGGATAACAGTCTAAATCTATTTGATTTCTGTGGCCATTACTTTGAAACAAGTGTGTTTCGGATGAGCTTTCCCATCTTGCAAAGTTTTGTTATCGACTGACAGCTTCAATAAAAGTGCATTCATAAGTGCATGAAAATCTCCCAAAGACTGAATTAAACTAGAAAAGACAAGAAATATAGGAAAAAGAAAGTAGCTGTGTTTTATCCAAGTGTGATAACGAATTTGCTGGATTAATGTTGTCTAATCCATGCAACTATTGATTTGGCTTTAACGTGTGTTACATTTTATAATTAACAATGTCATGTGTTATTTTCCCCGCCTTTCCAGCTGCAGTAGTTTAATACTGTGTGAAAGAAAGCAAAACTTGATGCACATGAGTTAGCATTATTCTGTTTCTCAAACATAAAGCAGTAGATGGCACCAGAAAAACATAAAAATCTGATACATTTCACTTGAATCTTCTCTTATCCTTACAATGAGCAATCAAACATGCTTGTTCCAATTCAGCGATGGCAGCTTAATGCTGCAGTACCTAAGGAACATACCTACAATGACAGCAGAGTGTCAAGTCTAGCCGTCTCTTCCCTGTTAGAAGGGCCCTGCAGGTTCACGCCAATGGTCTATCTATAACAAAATATCCTAGTTGCCACAGATGCCACCAGCAGGCCACAGTGGAAAGAGCTTTTTTAATGTAGCTCCCCAGCAATTGATATTCAGTGTCATTCTGCCTCTCAGAAGGAAGGTTATTTATGGGAACTTCATGACTCTTTGCTAAAGCCCATGACAGATAAGAAGAATTAGCATAGCTCCATGGAAAAGCACAAACTTTGCATAGAAAAGGTCTCAGGTTAAACCCTTACATTCCCAGGCTGAGCTGGGAGAGATATTAGTTTGAAACCTACTGGTCAATGTAGACCCTGCTGACCTAAATGTACCAATGTCTAAATCTAGCAGATTTATATGCACCTCTTTTGAATGTTACAGGATACGAATTAGGGATCCTGTGAAAATTCAAGATGTCCCCAGTGATGTGAAAATGGCATCAAAGTAAGATAAGATGACCAAAGGGACAGGAATAATTAAGGTTATTGTTGGATCTGCCAGCCGCAATCTTCCAACAGCCATTACTTCTGCCAAGCAAAGTGACCAAATGCATGCAACAACTGTTCTATGTGACAATGATTCAGATCTGCAGTACAAGAAGTATTTATGTGATTTTCAGAAATCACAGAAAGGGACACAGGAACACCTACCAATCAAGTTTCCAATCAGGACACCCTCTTCCATGTGATCCTGAGAGCGTTAGCATAAAATAAGAGTCAAGTTAACTAGAAACCTCAATCAGTTGGAGCCTCTTTGCAGCATCCCACATCTCAGAAGATGGATTTAGCAGCAAAAGCCTCTTCTTCTTGCTATATCAACTAAGACAGAAACATAGCATTGGCTGCTAAATGCTTGCGTATTACAGGCCACATATTGCAGAGACACATGGGATCTTTGCTAGCCTACAAGATGCTCCAGAACACTTTTGTTTTGTTTTGTTTTTCTGCAAGAAACTGGTGCATCTAACCTCTGAAGGGGGAGAACAAGTGAGGAGAAACTGAATTTTCCCTTCCCCACAGTCTGATATGCTTTTTGTTTGCTGAAAGTTAACCACGAAAGATAGGTTCTGCACCAGAATTGTTACACAGGAGTTAATAATAACTGATTTATTAAGGGGCTATACACAGCTCCCTGAGAGGCTCCCAACACAAGCCTGCAGCAGGCTTTCTCCACAGACAAGGGAAGAGAGCAAATGGAAAAGCTGGAGGCTGTTTTGTACTAAGGAGGATGGTGTGCAATTAATTCACTGGGTCTGGATATGACACGGTGGTGGATTTCTCCAGAGTTCTGTACCCTCTGTTATTATATTACTCTCCATGCTGCTTGATGCCCTGAGGAGAAATCTCCTCAGCTCCACAAAATATTGAAGAAGAAGGAAGAAGAAGAAAGTGTATCTCTGCTTTTTATATCGCTGTCATGCACTTAGCTTTGTTATTTTGGTCATCAAGTCTTTGTAAATGTCAGTATCATAAATAACAGTAATGTCTTAGTCCCGAGTTATTATCTCTCTCTCTCCCTCCCTTTCTTTTCAGAATAAAGCATTGTCAGAGATGCATATTTATATATGAATGAAAGTAAAACCTAGCAGAGCCTTGGCTCTCCTTCCCCTCCTCAGACGCTGCACGGAAATAAACACTTATTTGAAAAGAGTAAAATGTCAAGTTCAACTATATGTGCGTTGGTTACATAAATTAATAAGGACATCAGAGATCAGATTGTAATAGCTTTGTCTTTTCTATCCCTCTTCAAAATTCTTGGTTGTATGAAATAAAGATGCCGATGGGTGTATTAGCGCAAGAATGGCCAAAGTGGGTTATAGAGTTATATCATTCCTCCCACCCAGTTCTGATTTTGTAGCTCTCAACACCGTCAAACTACTTAGACTGTCCTTTTCCTGTCCCCTTCAAAGATGACTTGTTATCTCCTGGAACCTCCAGAAGAGGTCATTTATATTCCAGTTATAATACTAGTTAATATCGTTAAAGGACTTCATGTTTAACATTTTTAAAAAGACCCTGTGCCTTAACATTAAAATTGTGCTTCTGCTTCCTCTTCCTCCTCCTCTACAGGTAGTCCAGGGACTGCAGTCAAGAAATCAAAAGAAGACTTGGACCTGGGAGGGCAGCTATGAAAAAATTGGACAAGATCATGAAGTGCAAAGAGATATTATTTAACGCATTGAAATTGGGATGGTTCGTGCTATTGTTTTTCCAATTTCTTTATATGGTCGTGAAAGTTGGACAGTGAGGAAAGTTACCAGAAGAAAATCATCTCATTCAAAATGTGGTGCTGGAGAAGAGTTCTGTGGATACCCTAGACTGCTAAAAAGATGAATGGGTCCTAGAACAAACCAAGCCTAAACTCTCCCTAGAAACCAAGTTGACTAAACTAAGACTGTTGAACTTTGGCCATGTCATGAGAAGACATGACTCACTAGAAAAGACAATAATGCTTGTAAGGTAGGAGGTAAAGCGGAAGACCACATAACAGATGGATAGACTCAATCAAAGAAGACACATCCCTGAATCTGCAAGACCTGAGCAGGGTGGTTGATGATAGAGTGGCTTGGAAGTCTCCCATCCATAGAGGGACCATAAGTTGAGATCAACTTGATGGCAGTTAACAACAATAATCTGCTTCAATGCATGATTCAAAGAATCTTAGGACTTTCCATGCAAACTGGAGACAGACACACATCCATTTCTTTGTACACAAGAGACAGAGAGCAGATCTTACTTTTCAGAAAAGTAGGCAACCACTTCAAGTGACATATACTGACACTGAGGCAATGGTGGAAAACTTCCAGACCATCCCCTTCTGTCAGAAGACGGAGCTATACCTGCCACATGGCCCTCTAAAATAGAATACTTTGGCATAGTGGGGCATGCAATCACATCACCAGTTTGGAACTGAGACCATTTCTGCACTACACAATTATGATGCTATTATTTCACTTTCAACATCCTATGGAATTGTGGGGTTTGTAATAATAATAATAATAATAATAATAATAATGATGATGATGATGATGATAATAATGATAATATTTATTTCTATCCCTCCTCTCCACATGGATTGAGACGGCGAACAACATTAAATACATTAATACATTAAAAGACATTAAAAAACATACCCAATCCTCCCCACCCACCAATCCACCTAAAACCAACCCCCTAAAACACACAACAACCAATCAACTGTTAAAAGAACAGCAAGATAATTGATGGGAGGCGATGGAAATGCTAGTCTTGGAAGGCCTGTTGGAAGAGATCAGTCTTGACTGCCCTTTTAAAGCAACCAAGACTGGTAATGTGCCGGGTCTCCTCCGGCAGGCCATTCCATAACTTGGGAGCGATAGAAGAGAAGGTCCTCTGGGTAACTGCAGCCAACTTAGTTCTGACCGGCTGCAGTAAATTCCTCCCAGAGGACCTTAGTGTGCGGGGTGGATTTTATGGGAGAAGGTGATCCGCAGGTAGGCTGGCTCCAAGCCATGAAGGGCTTTAAAGGTAAGAACCAACACCTTGTACTGTGCCCGGAAACTAATAGGCAGCCAATGGAGAGACTTCAGAATAGGTGTTATGTGGTCAGTTTTAGGTCTTCTGGTGACCATCGTGGCTGCCATAGTCTGAACTATTTGAAGCTTCCGGACTAAGCACAAGGGTAGTCCTATGTAAAGCGCATTGCAGAAGTCAAACCGTGAAGTTACCAGTGCATGTATCACTGTTTTTACGTGTTCCAGCTCCAGGAAGGGGCACAGCTGTTGTATCAGCGGAAGCTGATAACAGGCACTCCTGGCTGCCACATCTATTTGAGCTGTCATCTGAAGTGACGAGTCCAGGAGCAGCCCCAAGCTGCGAACACAGTCTTTCAGGGAAAGTGTGCTCCCATCTAGGACCGGTTGACAGACCTCCATACTTGGGCTAGGGCCCTTAACAGCAAGTACCTCCGTCTTATCTGGATTTAGCTTCAGTCTGTTTTTCCTCATCCAGTCCATTACTACTTCAAGACATTCATTCAGAAGACTACTTCTTCTGTAGTCTTCTGAAGCCAAAGAGCTCTCTGGCTGAGAATTCTAAATGCCCCTCCCTACACTGCAAATCCCAGGATTCCATAGGATGTTGAAAGTGGAATAATAGTACTATAACAGTGTAGTGCAGAAAGGCACTGAGTTTCAACTGTCAATGCAACTGATCTCTGTGTGTGGAATGGCTTGAAGGAAGACACCTCTTGCCCTTAGTCTCAGTCAATAAAATGTCTTGGGCTGATCCTGCACAACAATAGCCCAGATGGTTCTCTGTACAGATGAAATCACATTTAGGAATGGATGTGTCCATGGCATAAGCAACACACAGAGACATTTTGTTTCAAACAATCTTTTCCAGAGGGGTAGTGGTTTGTGAGCCAGCATAGTGAGGTACTTGAGTGTTGGACTAGGACACTGGATGACCTGGGTTCAAATCCCCACTTAGAAATGGAATTCTGCTAGATGGCCTTGGACAAGTTATACTGCCTCTGACTCAGAAGAAGTCAAAGACAAATAAACTCTGCCAAGAAACTCCTGTGATAAAGTTGCCTTAGGGTCACCAAAGGTCAGAAATGACTTGAACACACCTAACAACAAGTGCTTTGTGTATATGGTTAGCATAACATATAAAGTAAGTAACTTTGTTTTAGTTTCTTTTGTTTTCATCTTAGTGTACACACAGGTACTGTACTTTATGTATTGGATTTTACCTTTCTTGCTCTGTTGACTTTGATATATGTTGCTAGTTTTTCAAAATGCCAGTGCTGATCCTTTTGTCTCTTATCTTTCCATTTCACATTCTTGAAGCTGGTGCATGGATGACATTGTAAAGAGAAGACACTCCATGAATCATAAGACTCCTTTGCAAGAGATGCTTCCCTTTTTATCATTGTTTCCTTTTTGTTCTTCACCACATTCATAGTCTACCTTCCTTTTCAAAGAGTTTGGGTTGCTACGGGTAGAGTTTTTCAACCAGACTAGGAATAATGAGATGAGACACATGCATGATGATTGCTCAGCTTTAACTATACTGGGTCTACCTAACAGTTGTCCTTGCCTTGAATTGGGAAGTTAGAGGTAGAGATACAGTGGATAGTTGGAGATGTGCCCATTTTCTGATGGACATATCTTTTCAGGTCTTGGGAGATTCCTTCCTCAGTCACTCCTTCACAGCTACCAATGCTGTGATAAAGGTTGTGCTCAGGAGAGAAGGAATGTCCGTACTCCATTCACTGTCATAGTAGGAAGAGCCCCTTTTACTAGGCAGGTGGGTTCTAGAGTCCTTATCAGCACCATGGCCAAATGTTGACAGCTACCCAGAGGCACAAAAAGGATTATTTGGGGTTCAGCAGGACTGCTACATACGTTATGATTTAGTCTGGCAGTTTTAGGACAGAGAAACAGAGCAGGTGAATAAACATGCTTGCACAGTTCTTGTATTTAGTAGGATGGGAGATGGCTGTGTAGTTCAATTTTCTTCATTTTATTCTGCTCTGTATAAACCTTAGAAACTATCTTCCAGTTGCCTAGTCTGAGGGTGGGGTCACTTTTGCCCAGGATGGCTGTTGCCCAGGTGCAGTGTTGGCCCTGGGATGGCACATTGTTTAGGGGTCTCATTATATCACTTGTAAGAAATTATGCTAGAAGCCAACCACTTAAGGACTGCAATACTTTTTTCTTCGGTAGACCATTTGTTGCATTGATTTACTACTAATGTAGCTTGATATGGGCCAGTTTTCACTACCAGCGAGGTCTGGGCTTTCAGCCAGGTTGAGTTCCGAACAACCAGGTCCTACAAACCTGAGTGTTGTCTTACTCTCACAAGCCCCTTCACCGTAGCTGAAATTCACCATGTCAACCAAGTTCTAACCTCTTTGTGATACTGCAACACCTATCTTTATTGTTGCAGCTGACTGGCTAAATAAAGAAATGAATAAATAAGGACAGCCATTCCCCAGTTTTAAAATTCTCATTTCCCTAGATGAACAAAGCACTTGCTTATAATATAGAAGATTGAAAAATCCCTACATGATCTTTAAGTGACCCAGTAATTTGAGAATGGAATGGGAAAAGAGAAGCAAAAGATGATTGGCATGAGGCAGGATAAGACTAAACATTTCCCCTGCTCACCCTCCCTCCGGCTTTGCTCCATACCATCAATATTAAGCATGTGGTCACATATCATCTCACTCAAGTTTCCATATCTGTCCCTATGGTCAGCTGCAACCTCACCACATTCCAAAGATTTGGTCTACGTATGACTCACATCCTACAATGTCTCCATTTTTTTCAAGAAATCAATATCTGAGTGCCGGAAGATATCAGAGCTAAAATGAGTAAGCATCAGGACTGTGTCCAGCTGTCCTGCTAAAATTTGTGGTATAGCAGTTTGAATGCTAGACTAAGATTTCTAAAAGCAAGGGTTCAGCTCTCCACTTGGCCATGGAAACCTGCTGGATGACCTTGGGCAAGTCACACTTTCTGAGCCTTAAAGGAAAGCAATGGCAAACTTCTTCTGAAAGCATCCTGCCAAGGAAACCCCAAGATAGGTTTTACTCAGGGTCACCATAATTTGGAAATAACATGCAATGATATAACAACAACAACAACAACAACTAGTTATGCAGTGTTAAGCTGCAAGGTCTACAGCTTTGAGCTTCTCTCTGGGTGGTGAAAGGGTTCTGGAAGCTGAATAATCCACTGGCAAGATATCCATTGACTCTCAAGAACAGGAAGTGCTGCAAGAGTTTCCTGTTCGGGCTACTGGATCTTTGTGTAGGAATCAAACGTCTCTGATTCATTCTCAGTCTTGGTTTCTTCACAGCCAGTTCTGACCCTGAATCAACCCCCTGAGCTTCATCCCTGGCGTGACTGCTGTTTCCCATCCAACAGCTGCCTACAGCTCAGCTTTGGACATTGAGGAACAAGCGGAACAACTCTTTGTTTTCTTAATTTAACTCAGAAAAGAGTATCATATAAATGTTTCAAGTTGTGCCTGTTTCTGGTGCATTGTTCATTGGCGAAAGCCAAATCCATGCCAGAGCTGAAACAGATGCAGTTGTATCCCTGCCCCAGTTCAAATATTCCAGTGAAAAATTTCCTTGAAGCCATTTCCTCATCTTTTACATGTAATTATTTATTGTCTCCTGAGTTCTTTCTCTCTGTCTCTCTCTTTCTAAAGAGCCTGTAGGGCTAGATTAACCAATTTGCAATTTTGTACCCAGAGGCCATGTGGGATTAGCACCACCAGATCACACCTGGTTGGTTCAGAAAGTCAGATATCAGAGGCTACTTGCTTCAGTCGGTAAATATCAAGTGTTGGCAGAAGGCAGATTCCATTAAAGCACATGCCAGCACATTAAATGAGATTCACAGGAACTGGAATGAATGTTGAAAGAAAGCAGGGAGGGAGACCGCTCCAAAAATCCTGGCCAATCATAGCCAGTAGAGAGAGAGAGAAAAACAACAACACCATAAACATTATTTGACCTTTTTCTACTTGCCAACTCTTTATGGGAGATGTGTTGGCTTGATACCACTTATCTTGACAAGGTGTCAGCCACTGTTTCTCATTTCTGCTCTCCAGCAGAAAAGATGGAAAAGTTCATTTTCAAAATGAAAATAAAATAAAATTTAAAAATGCATTTATTATTTTTAGCTCCTCTGACATAACTAAGGTGCCAATGGCCAGCAAACCATTTACAACAATAATTTCACGTTATTCAAATTCAGATGGAAAGGAAGCCCTTATAAATCCCACCAACCTTTCAAGGGACTTTCAGACTGGGAGGAAAAAACCCATTCAAATGAAAGAGCTCCTCTTTTTCCTTTTTCTTTCAGCGTAATGGAAATGGGAAGACTCCTTAGGCTAACTACAGCACTCCATGAAATATTCTTTACCCAAAATGGGCCAGCTGTTGCCAATTTAGCTTACAGATAATTTACTCTGACAAAGCTTCCATTTATTTTGTCATGAATTCTTATTCTATGGAAGCCTTGGCTCATTGTTGATGCAGTATTTTCTGCTCAAGATAGAGAAATGGAAGGCCAAGGAAGACAAGATTCTGATATCCCATTGTAAAGCAGATAAAATGTAGCCAGTAGCAGCTTGTCTCTCTTCTGCACAACAATATCTCTAGAAAGTTGCTTTCGTGTGTCAGTATTATATGTACAAAATCCACATAGTCTTCACATGTGATCAATGCATAGAGATCAGGGCTTCAACACTTACAATCATAGAGTTGGAAGAGATCATGGGGCCATCCAATCCAACCCCCTGCTATGCAGGAACACCCATCAAAGTACTCCCAACACATGGCCATCTAGCCTCTGTTTAAATACCTCCAAAGAAGGAGACTCCACCACACTATGAAGCAACAGATTCCACTACTGGACATCTCTGACCATCATCAAGTTCTTCTTGGGGTTCAGATGGAACCTCCTTCCTTGTAGCATGAATCCATTGCTCCTTGTCCTAGTGTCTAGAGCAGTGGAAAACAAGCCCATTCCCTCTTCATATGACAGCCTTTCAAATATTTGAACGTGGCTATCATGTCCCTTCTAAACCTTCTCTTCTGCAGACTAAACATCCTCAGCTCCCTAAGCCGCTCCTTGTAGGGCATGGCTTCCAGAACTTCCACCATTTTGGTCACTCTCCTCTGGACATGTTCCAGCTTGTCAATATCCTTCTTGAAATGTGGTGCCTAGAACTGGACACAAGAATGCAGATGAGATCTGACCAAAGCAGAATAGAGTGGTACTTAATTGATTACAGTTACCAGATTACTCAGAAAGTACATTTGATTTTTTTAAAAAATAATAATAATAGAAGTACTTCTTGTTGCTGTGTGTCTTCAAGCTGACTCTGACTTATTGCAACCCTGTCCAAGGGTTTCTTTCACAAGATTTATTCAGAAGAAATATTTTCATTGCCTTCTTTAAGGCTGGGAGATTGGGAGTAGCTCAAGGTTACCCAGTGGGTTTCCGAGGCTGAGCAGGGATTCAAACCTTAGTCTTCTGGTTGTATGTGGGAATGAATTTCTTGTGACCACAGATGTCCTCTTACAGTACCCAACCCTTTAGTGTTCACATTCCACTGCCATGACATGGATCAGAGTAAGCAATGATGGATATATGTGTACACATGCACCATTGATAATGGCCAGTTGTAGACTTCTTCACAGATTCTTATGGGACACCAGATGTATCAAGCAATATCTTGCATGAATGACTAGGCCATCATTACACGCTTTCAAAATAGATGAAACTTCAAGATACCAAGCCCAAAGAAATCAAAAGATTTATATATGTTTTGATGTAGCAGCTCACTGTGTGTGAAATATTCTATTCAAAGATAATGTGAGCAAATATGAAAGACCTCTCTGTACTGTGGTATTTGAAATGGTCCATTTACTCAAATCAATAGCTGATGTTGTCGTGGACAGAGGATGATGAGGATGAGGATGATGAGGATGAGGATGAGGATGCCACCACCCTTATGCTAGGCTGGAATCCTGCCGGGGTGCTAGTGAGATTCAACAGGGCCAGGGCAGGAGTTTAAGGCTTTGATCAGTTCTCTATAGAGTGCATATCAGGGAATGAGATTCAAGACAATTAGAAAGGTAACTGTTGCTCTTGCAAAGGGGTGAGAAACTTGAGGCCTATGGGCTACATTTAGGCCTTGGACCTGACTTTTATAGCTCTTGAAGCCCTCACCAATCCTCCAACCTCTTATTTAAAAGTCCCAAAGCAATGCAGAAAGTTCTCCCCCAAAATGTATAAAGACATCTGAAAATATACCCACCCCACAAGTACCCAGGACCCCATATAGCCCCCAAATACCTTCTACAGTGCCTCTCAAAATGGTGACAGGAAGTGACATTGTGTCACTTCCTGTTACAAATTTGAGAAGGGCTATAGAGGAAAATGAAGGTATTTCAGCTTGCTGTGAGGGTGGTGTGGCCTGTGGAAGGGGCAGAGAGGAATTGGCTTTTGACTGTCAGACAGTTGCCCACCTCTGCTGTGCCAACTGGATTTAATAAACTTTCTCCAAGGGATTGCTTCCAGGTATGTCCCTTTCAAAAGGCTGTGCTACTTAAAGGGGTTGTTGGTTCTAGCGGATCTAGTAAATTTCCTGCTCTCTCTGATAGCAGACTGCCTTCTTGCTTTACGGGGAAACCTGAGAAGGAATCATCTCATTCAAAGAGGGATGGTAGCCTTGGCAGATGATGGAAGTGCTGGATTTCCTTCCATGAGATTGCCCAGTGTGGCTGACATTTTTGTGACTCTTTCTGAGTTTGTCTCTAGCCTCTACCCTTCTGTGCTATCACTGTCTGAATTCTTTTACCATGGCATCTGACGTCCATGAGCATGGGGACTTGGGCTTTGAATGCATGACACTGTTCCCTAGGTTTCCATTTTATGTCAAATGATATCCAAGTGATTTGGTAAATCACAAACTCAAGGTTAAATATTTGATGGCCCTGGATCAGGTGCCTTAGATGAATTAAGTTGCTTCACATTAAAAAAACGAAAACAAAACATGATGACAGATTGCCATGACAAACCTTTATGTCTGTGTTTCTCTATTCATCACTGCCCATCTACACAAACATGCATGAATCTCTTTTGCTGACAACACATGGTGCCATCCATTTCCTAACTTCCAAAATCAAACAGGCCTACAGATTTGTGTGTTTGCTTCGTAAGTCATTGGACCGAATGTGCTACATTTAGCTGAAGGACCAAACATCTGTTTGCCCAGATAACTGTGAATTGTTGCAAAACAATTCTCCCTTGAAAAACTTCCCACTATTAAAATAAGTTTGAAGGGAAGACAGTAAGCTACTTTTTTTCCTCCCAACTTTCCTTAATTGGTTAATCAAATTTCAGCATTGTGTGCCTATCAGTGGGTGGCAAGAAAATGGTCGCATCAAAATGGAACAAATGAGATAAAGGAAATTGCTCTGTACTGCCTTTTGCATAGTTTATTCAGTGAACATTTTCCTAAGAGGCTGGATGTAAAAAAGAATGATTTTCTTCCCAATGCCACAAATATCGATGGCTTCCTGCACCCTCCAGAGCATAGATTCTCTAAGTTTGCCAAATGGATAGGAAACTTGCCAAATTTGCAAAAGTGTCTGGCTCCATGGGGTATTCTATTAAGCCAATTTCAATAACCATAAAGAGAGAAGGCACAGTTCAGTGATAGAGAACATTGAATCTGAGCTCCTACATCATTGAACCTAATGTAGGAATTCCACATGTGGAATTATGGTGTGGTTCCTTTTTCATCAACCTCAGGTCTCATCATTTCCAGTGATAGCTCCTTCCCCCAAAGCCATGTCATTGCTGGTGAAGAGCTGGTGGGGAGATTTGAGAAGGGTCTGGTTATGTCACCATAGCTAGAAACAGATCAAGGACATCTTTTGCCAAGATCAGCTAGAAGTGCCAGCAGAAGATTCCATCAGTCTGCCCGTAGCTATGAGAATACAGTCAGACATTACTCCAATCCTCTCTACTCTCCACCAACAAGAGAACAGACATAGGATGGCTATCACAGAAAAATGGCATTGGGGGGGGCATTGAAGTTACAGAGGGAAGAAGAGAACACCAACCTCCACAAAAGTTGAAAAAATATATAACCAAGTATAAGGTGTAAGTGTAAGAGAGCCAGCTTAGTGTAGTGGTTTGAGTGTTTAACTGTGATCCTGAATACTAGGATTTAATTCCCTGCTCAGCCATGGAAGTCCACTGGGTGACCTTGGGTGCATCACGTACTCTCAGCCCAAGAAAATCCCATAATAGGTTCGCCTTAGGGTCACCATAAGTTGGGAAGAGCTTGAAAGCACACAACAACATGGTGGACTAAACACTTGCATATGTCACTATCGTACTTCTGAATGTGAAGAAGTTTTTAGGTTTACTCTATTGTTTCACTTTTAATATGGATAAGCATGACTCCTAAGACTATGAAACATGATTGTCACTACAACCAGATGGCCCCATGATCTGAGTGAGTATAAGGCAGTTTACTGTGCTCTGCTAGGTTGCATTGGGATGTAATTCAGAAACAACACACCTCCAGCATCTCCTGGTTGAGCTGAGAAAGTGTCCTGCCTGAAACATTTGGAGATGAATTAATTGTATCAGCTTATGTATTCAGTGGTGGCTGTGATGGCCATGCAGCAAAACACATCAAAATCCAGAAGTACAGTGATGCCTATGTTGAGCCAACTAGAGAGTATAAAATCAAGCTTTCAAAGCTTCACTGGCTTCCTCATCAGGCAAAGATGCTAAAAATCATACAGGAGAAAAAAAAGATGATGATGATGATGATAAAGTCACAGGCCTACTTTTTGTCGCTGGATTTACCATCATTGCCAGTTAAGATGTTCAAGAGGAATATTATTGAAGGCAAAGGCCAGTGAAACTTCCAAGTATCCACATAACAGTCAATGTATTCAGCTCCTATACTTCAACTGAACAGGTGAAGTCTTCTTTTCTTCACCTTGGGCAACAAAATATCATCAGGTGGTCCTGGTTGGAGAAACCAGTTGGGGCCAGGAAGCAGCTAGTGCCAAGCCCCAGTCAGAATAATAGGGCCAAGTGCTGGCCAACTCGTTCCTGCACAGACTTGCATTTCATCTCAGCCATTTGCAGTAACATTGACACAATGAGGGCAACATTGGCCCTGTCATTAGACATGATGAGATGGTTGCATCAGGCAACACATTTGGTGAGATGTGAAGAAGCCAGAATGTTTTGTGTGTCAAGCCATCTTCTCTCTGTTCACAATGATTAGCCTGTAGCCTCAGATTCAGAAGGTTGCCTGGCAGCCAGTTTTGAAGTGACACTCAGCAGTTAGCCTGGTCTCTTTTGGTAGGTGGAACAGGTGGTGGCAATATCATATTCTTCACCATTTTGGGTAGTACTGAGCCATGCAAGCAGAAGCTTGCCCTTCTTGAGTTCTTCTTGAGAGTAAGGGTGCATTCTTACTACACTGTTCCATCAATTTGATTCCACTTTAACTGCCATGAGTCCACCCTACGGATTCCTAGGTTCTGTAGTTTGGTGAAGGACCTGGACTTCTCTTCAAGGGAGCAGTAGTGCTCTCCCCTAAAGTACAGCACCAGAACTCTCTAATAAATTATTCAGGGTCCCTTGCCAAATTACAAATCCCAGGATTCCTTACTTTGAGGGTTGAAATTGGTCCATGGCATGTCACATAGACCACTAGGTTGTTCTACCAGCATCCTTGGCTCAAAATCCCTGCTGTCCTTTAACAGGGTCCCTTGAAACTCCATGGCCTTGAAATCTCCTCCAAAGTAACTTTAATGCCAATACAGCACTACTTCATGATTCCCTTTTAAACACTTTCCCCTAATTAAGTTGATTTTCTTCTTCTTCTTTTTCCCCTCCTTTTTTCCATCTTTCTTCCCACAAACCATCCTCTGGTACATCTTGAGGCAATGCGTAGAGACTGATTAGAAGCTGTATAATTGTCAGAATGGTGACTTAATTGTAAATGGGGACAGAGAAGCTTCTTTGATATTAGATTGAGCAATGAATTATGTGCATATTCATTGGGTCATCTGCTTGTTTTACAATCGAGAGCAATAGACTTTTTAAGATATTCTGCCCTAGAGCCATAATATGGGCTCATATCATAAATAATTATGTTAAATTGGTTACCAAGGAGGAGCAGCCAGACGAAGTTGCTATGGAGATGTTTTTGGTCTCTGCTCAGATACACTCAAACGGCTAATGTAGCTAGTCACAGATGTACAAATTTAGCTGGATATAAATCAAAATAAAGATGGGGAAATTAAGCTCATTTAACCCAAGGGAATGAAGATACAAAACAAAAATAAAAGGCTATGCTTTTTTGGAAGTGTCGGCTCCATGGGAATGGGTGCATCTGTATTTCCTCCAATCTTTCTGATTTCAGATCAGGTAGATAATTTTTGGAGATATCTGATTCCCATTAAGAGTAGAAACTGGAACAGAGAAAAAGATGCTTTTATTTAGTGATAATGGAGAGTATTAAATGCTATCAATTGACTAATAGCACAACTGCAGCTCCCCTAAGGCCATTCCGGACCTAAAATGGTGCAAATGCCCAGCACCTAAAGCCTATTTTGGAAATAAATAATGCAGATTTTACCAAAAAACAAAAACAAAAAAACCAGCCTCTAAATACCTTCTGGAAGCATGGGGGGGGGAATCGTCATTTTGAGGGCATTTGAGCCATTTTAGGCCAGAATAGACTTTCTTTCTAACAGGAAGTGACTTAGAAAGAGACCTTCATATCACTTCCTGTAGCAAAAAGAAAGGTGTCTCCTGCGACTAAAATGCCCCACCCCACCCCATCATAACATAATTCCCTCCAATGGCCTTAGGGGAGTTTTTTGGGGAGGGCATGAGGACAGCCCCCTAAGTTCTATTCTTGACCTAAGTACTAACCCTCAGAGAACTGATTCCATTCTTAGATCATATAAATTCACTGCCTGTTTCACCAAAGAAATTTATTCACCAAAGGAATCCCAACTTCCCCTGAGCCATTTTGGTTGACAAATAATAGTTCAAACCACAGACACTATGCAGCTGTACCTTTATTTGCTGAATCCACCTTGCCTGAAGAATTGGACCCTACTTTACTTTTCAGCATGACTTTGGAGTGGCTGTCTCTCAGAGAAATGCTTGAGCATTTCTACCTTCAGAAATGCTTACCTCAGTCAAGTGTGGAAACATCAGTTCGCATCTGCTGCTTCCCCTCCCAAATGTCCCTTCTGAACCAACAGTAAGAAGATGTTGCAGTGTTGTGTAAACTAATGAACTTGTGGCATATGTTCCGCACTGAGAAAATGAATATTGCATTGTGCTCTTGTGCAAATAACAGGAGCTAAAGAACTCAAAGCAGCTGTTGAGAGGAGAAGAAAAAAATGAATATTGCATTACTTGTGACCATTTAACTCTTAACCAATGTGTCTCCCAGTAAAACTATGGAAAGCAAGAGAGATTATAGCTGTGGGAAATGTTGAAGGAAAGCTGTTTCAGTCAGCTACACTTATTCATGAACGGAAAAAGCAGACTACTATGAATTTGCAATCGAGCAACTGCTGGCACTTTCTTCTGTTGTTTCATCAGTTGTATTTATTAATTAAAATATACATACACTGTCTTTTATCCAAATATTTCAAGGTGAATTAGGGTCAGTGAAATAGCACTCAACCACACTGTTGGAATCATATGATTATGATCTTCTTGGGTTATCATCTACTATTGATTTTGGTAGCATTTAGGAAATTACAATGGTTATGCCCTTTAAAGGGTTGTAAGACTGATTCATTGGTAATAGTTCCATCAACCACTAAGTACCATTTAGGGAGAACAACAGGGGAATGTCATTGGGTTAGTTTCTGGCTTGATTGTGTCCCCAGAGCACTAGCAGTCCACCATGAAAGCCAGGATGTTGGACTAAATTACGAGCAAGCAACTTCAAGATGGTTCTCAAGATGTTACGCCTTGCAACTCCCATCGTCCCTTGACATTGAAAATAATGGTTAGGGCTGATGGAAGTTTCAGACCAAGAAAGAGTTGGCAGTGTGAAAACTCGAGAAGACTTCTGTACCTTTAGTGACTGTGTGGAATAGAAAATTTCAACAGATGTTGTTTTTTATGCAATCAGGTAAAAGCAAAGCCTGCTGAAATTTTCTCTTTGACTCAATCATGAATGTGTACAGGAGCAATTCCCAGTCTGGCAACTGTAGTCCAAGAATATCTGGAGGACTTTGCAAATGCCAGCTCTTGGTCCCAAGTGACTCTCTTGGTCCTAGAAGATTCTTATTTTGTTCTGTTCTATTTTGTCCTGCAAACCTGTTGGTGGAGAAGGGTCATAGCTTTGATGTAACAAAACTCACTGGTATCAATGAAATAAGACATGAGCCAACATCTTACACTAAAGTGCATGGTGCATAACACCCACCATGGGCAGCTATGTACCGGTCCCCTATCAGTCACATGTATTTCATTTTCCCTTCGATATGGATGGTTCCCTCCCCTTTCCCTACAGCCAGTAAATGGCTACAACAATAGTCTTCATTGTTTCATAAATATATGGGTGTTTATTTTACATTGTACTGTGAGCTAGCAAATAGATCCTTACATACTACTGAAAACAAGATGTATACATAAATAACCACCAATTACCCATATGTAGATCACCAATAGGAATCCAGCCTTCATCTTTCCTTTTAGAGAAGGCCTGAGGATGCATTGGTTCCTTGGAACTTTTGGTTTTTAAAAAATAATATTTGAATAAAACTGAACTTTAAAACAAAGTTTTAAAAATAAATTGATCCTTGAACCCTTAAATGATAATGATGATGGTAACAGTGGAGGAGGACAGGGTGATGGTGATAGTGGTATTGATGGAATATTGGTTAGTAAGTGTTTTTCTATAAAGAACACACAGTGATCAGGCCTGTTATATTCTTTGTCCCACTCCTTCCTATTGTCAGATGCAATAAATCCAAGAGTAAATTGAGTCTTTAAAAAGTCCCATAACGTTGGTCCAACATCTGAAAAGGTGGACAGAGAAATGCAAGCTTGACACATCCTTTCATTACAGGACATGTCACTGTCAGAAGAGGGTGGAAAAATCAAGCTCACAGACAAAAGTTAAGCTGAAGCTACAAAAGGAAAGCAGAGGGACTCACAGAGGTTGCATGTCATATCATTTGTTTGTTTTGCTTTTCTGTCTTTTTTCCTTGCACAGCACTCCAGCCAGTGTACAATGTATTGAAGCTATATAGAAAAGTGTATGTTAAGTCTCCCTCCCTATCAAAAAAAGGAAAGGAAAAAAAAGACCTAATTTTTACCATTTCTGTCATCTCATTCTTCACTTCATGAAACATCTTGCTCTAAATTATTCATGAAACAAAGCAAGAAGGCAAGCAAACAAGCAAACAAAGTTGCTGCAGCGAGAGGGCACGCAGGGCGGTTTGGTTCTTGCACTGTCAAATCCAGTTTGTTGATTCTTACCAAGTCAGAGGCCGTGTACTTTGTAACTCGAGCACACGCAAAGGGAAGGGGGCAAGTTCTGTGGAACTGGCCCCTGTGGCGCTGAGCCCTTGTTCTTTTTCTGCCATGTGTATCTGCTTTGCTTAGCTTTAGTGATTCTAGGAAGGGAGATGGAAGAATTCTGGGAAAGGGCTGGTAAGGGAGAAGCTAGAAGATAGTGAAATGGGAACCATTTGCTTGGAATCATACATTTTGGTTGATTGCAGGTAGGGGCAGAAATAATACTTTCCATTTTTTTTTCCTTGCTGGGAAAAAAAAATCTCTTGACACTAGATAAACCTGACTGGAAAGATAACACGGAAGTGAGAATGTTGCCATTTTTTTCACCCATCCTGGGATAATGGAGGTATAATTATGTACAAAAGTATAATTTTTATGTAAAGATATGTTTTATAAAAAAATCATTGTGCAATTGGGGATCATTAATAATATGATTCGAACTCTGGTCTCCAGAGCTTGTGCAACATTCAAACGACTACCCCACGCTGGCTCTAAAGTGTGAATAGCAGACCAAATCTTTGCAGAAATGTTTGCTTTCTTCCACAGTGGGGAAGAAACAATGAAAATCACCGGTTCTTGTCTGTAAGGGTGAAATACCAAAAGATTTACTTCCTTTATTGCAGATATGAGGTATGAGGAAGTTGTGGCCCTCCGGATGGAGTTGGATTCCAACTCCTACCAGCTTCAATAGATGTGGCCAATAGGTAGAGGTGAAAGTAGCTAGGAAAAAAATAATCTAGAAAAAGATTCCACCTAAACATTGGGAAGAACTTCTATACTCTAAGAAAAATTTAACAATGGTTTAGACTGTAGGAGTGGATTCTCCTCCTTTGGATGATGATGATGATGATGATGATGATGATGATGATGATGATGATGAGACAAAGGTTGGATAACCTTATCTCACGAATGTATTCAGGTGAGCATTCCTGCTTGGCAGAAGGTTGGACTAGATGCCCTCGCAGTCTTTTCTAACACTATCCTGTGATGGGATTTCCAGTGCAGCTATAATCTGGAGGGCCACAGGTTCTTTACTTTAATCTTTACTTACTTATCTTTAATCTAATGATTAAAAGTGACTTTGCTTGGAGTTTCTCATCCATTCCCTCTCCTTTTCTGTTAGATGAAGAACATAACACTTGGTTAGGTCTTGTAGTATGATCTTATATGTATCCACTAAAGTATGCCCAACTGAGTGGGTTATAGGTTTGCAGCCTCATTCTTCTAAGTAATTGTTTCCTAATGGTTGAACTGCTTTTACTCTCAAGAATTTTCTTCATAATTTTCAATCGAAATGTAGCGCCATGTAACTCAAGATCATTAGATCCCGTCCTGTCCTCTGTGGCAGCAGAGAAGAGCTCATTGTCCTCTTTGATGTGACAATCATTCAGATATTTGAAAAGTGCAGTTACGTCCTCATTCCCTTAGTACTCCTTTCTGCCCTAGCTAAACATAGCCAATTATTTCAACCTTTTTCCTGCTATTGTCATTGTTCTCCTCTGAACCCATTCTGACGAGTATATTTCAGTGACGGGCAACTTTCAGAATCCCAGGACCATTTTCTGCATCAGGGAATCTCAGAGGGCCATCTAGCATTCTGTTAGTGACATACATTTATGTAAATCTCCTTTACGTCTCTGTATGTTCTTTTTAGGGTGAACAGAGAGCATGTATTCCCTTCCCCTTCCACAGTGCCCAAAGTCCCTCCTGAACTTGCAGCAAAGCCTCCACCAATGCATGACCATTCCATGCCTCACGGGAAGTGGCAAAAATCAGAGAAGCCTCTGGCTATGTCTCTGTAGTCTGCCATGAAATGACTACACCGGTGCTGAGATTTGTTTAAGTCCTCCAGAGGCCTCAGGGATGCTGTAATCGTTTGGTGTCTGGCTATGGTGACATAGGCCATTTTTGCACTACACGGTTATAGTACTATTATTCCACTTTCAACATCTTATGGAATCCTGGGATTTGCAGTTTGGGGCGGGGGCTTTAGAATTCTCAGCCAGAGAGCTCATTGGCCTCAGTAAACTACAAACCCCAGAATTCCACAGGATGCTGAAAGTGGGATAATTGCACTGTAACAGTGTAAGGGGGATACGGCCAGAGACAGACATTTCTCTGATCCTGCCCATTCCCTGTTAGGCATGGAATGGCTATGGGTGTAGGGGAGGTGTCCAAACCTCTATCGCAAATCGTAAATCTGGTGGTTGGTATACCTCTCAGCCTTGTGCAGGTCGATACCAAAATTACTTTACTATGCTGAGCCATACAAGATTGCAACCAAGGTCCCCAACACTGCCATACAATGTTCTAAAAGGGGACATGCATACTTTCATTCAGTTTTATTGTTATTTTGCTTCACTGTCCTAAATCTATTTCAGGCTTCTCTGAAAACTGCAGATAGTCATCAATGGTTTATATGGGCAAAAGACCTACAGAGGCCTAAAAGAGATATAGAGTGGAGGAGAGAAAGGGAAATTGACAATAATGAGGTACACTTGACTCTTTTGGGCCAAAATAAACTGGGGAGGGGGTGGGTTCAGGAGGGGATTCAGAGGGAAGATCCAATGGATGTGAGGAACACAGTGGGAACCTTGGAGGCCTCATGTCCTACCTGAAGGACGCCTTCCCAGACAAAGAAATAGAAGAGAAGTGCCATGATAAAAGGCCCTTCCATGGAGTCAGGGGAGACTAGTCGTCCTCTTTTGGCACTGACAGAAGCAAAGCCCCATGTATCCCAGGCTGCAGCTCCAGATCAGGAGGAAGATACACTGGCACGTCATCCTATAGAGCAGTGGTTCTCAACCTGTGGGTCCCCAGATGTTGGTGGACTTCAGCTCCCAGAAGCCCTGAGCATTGACCATAGTGGCTGGGGCTTCTGGGAGCTGAAGTCCACCAACATCTGGGGACCCACAGGTTGAGAACCACTGCTATAGAGAGTGTCATAAATTGAAATGCTGTGAAAAGTGTCAGGGTGTGCCCTGCTCCATCCTAACTAGAGGATGCTTTGCTAATGAGGCCAGCTGAGTTGATTTACTGCTGGCAATAAATTAGCTCAGCCCAGCCTCATTCTGTAACAGGGGATAAATTGCTTGGAAACTTCCTTGTCAGATATCTCAGGCTTTCTGGATCTCTGACCACCTACATATATCTGAGACTAATCTTTCTACCAGTGCCCAGGACTGCTTTTCCCAGTTGGACCTTAGAGTGCCTGGTCGAGGCTTCTGTTTCCAGTTGTAATCTAGTGCAAATCCTGAGATCAGCTTGTTTTTTCCCTGCCAGATTTATCTGACGTTAGCAGCACTCATCTCAGCTCTTGCCAGCCTTAAACAGTTCAGGGGCCAGCCTTTGTCCACCCGTGATCTATATGCTTGTCAACAGGCTTTAGCCAGAGCTGGATATAGGAGCAGGACTTGGGAAAGTTTCTTCAGAAAAAAAAAAAAGGAACTTCTCCAAATTCTGACATATACTGTCAAATCCATCTCCTCTCTGAATCTACCCATTTCCTTTTGTACATCTCTGGCTGAATTATCAAAGTCAAACGTCCACCTACAGGTGAGTGTTTTCCAGTGAGCCTTAATTTGTAGTCATGGTTCCATGCAAAGGGAATTGATTACAGCCGTGCCTCGGTTGTTCTTTCTTTTGGCAGAACATTTAGTGCTGGGGAAAGTTGGATCTTTCCGTTATTCTGCTTTGACATGTTTGTTCAGACTGTTGTAAATGCTGTTGAAGAAGCTGGTCGACAGCCACACCTGCTTGTCTTTTGGCGCAATTATAAAATAATAGAAGCACTTTTTCTCTCACACACACAAGGAAATGAAAAGGGAGCTAAATGGATACCCATTTTAAGTCAGAAGTCAACCAGGCCTGCTTGGTTCACTGGCAGGTGTTTAAACAAAAGCATGAGAAATAGTGCACACACGCATGGACGCACACCTCCTTGATGAATCCCAAGTAACTGGACTATTTTTCACCACAGACACTTCACTTTTGGTACACTCTTGGGGATTGCAGCTGACAATTACACTAGAGAAATTCCATCCCATGCTTTCATTTTTCAGCTTTTTTGCTGACACTTTTTTGGCAGATTTTCTTTTAAGTAACAAGGGATAAATATCAGAGTGACCATGACATTCCACAAATGCAGAAAGACTACACAGAGTGAAAAACTCATAAGCCCTTTTCACATGTTTACTGCATGTATGGAAGAGTCTCAGCCCCTCCTTGTGATATTGGGACATTCCGATGACAGTCTGAATGAACCTTTTCTGAAGGCTCTGAAAAGAATTCCAACATGTGGTCCCACCTCCATACAGGTGGGAACTTGCCCTCAAAGGCAAGATGCATACAGAACTAGCATGTGTCCAGCTGCATCTAAGTTCACTGAATCATAGAACCAGAAGAACTTTCCAACCAAGCTATGGTCTTTGCTGCACCGTACCTCATTAGAACATTTTTCCATTGCAATCCCAGCATTGGTGTTGGTGCAATGGTATCAGTTTTGGAAAGCTGTTTTCCGCACTCTTCCACCTTAGGCGGATGAGTAGCTTTATTGCCACCGGTGTTCCTTCCACACTACAGTGTCCTTGACCACTCCCTTTCTCTACCTTCACCCTGCTCCACTGCCCCTGATTGTTTGTAAGCTGTAGTAGCGCATCAATGTTGTAAAGCCAGGACACGCCAGTACACTATTGCATGCATGCTCATGCTATAATGCTTTAAAAAGTATATTAAAAAAAATAAGTCAAAGGAGAAATTTAAAATATACATGGAGAGGTGATGGATTTCAGGGTTACCATGCCATGGGAGTAGCTGATGGAGGGACAACCTGGGCATGCCCACATCCTGCCTACTGCTGGATCGGGGGCAACAGGAAGTGCTATGGTACTGCGCTGAGACGGCTAACAGGAATGAAGAGCTAAAAGAGGCTCTTAACAGTTTTTTCTTTTCTTTTCTGGAAATGGTGTAAGGCAGTTTTGCAATGCTTGGGAAAGAGATAGCAGCTGGATAGTGATGACGTCATGCAGTAGCAAAACACTGAAAACAACCCACTGTTGTTGTGGGATAGCAATGTTGTGTGTAAATGGCCTATGTTTAATGCACAATGAAGGTGCAGCATCTCTGAGAGATTGCTATCTAGAATTTGATCATCTGGAGTAAAGGATGGACCCCCCCCCCCAAGCTAGCCTGTTCCACTGTTGAAGATTTCTTGCTGTTAGGAAGTTCTGCTTCCCTGGAATTTTCTTCTGTTGGTAGTAGATCTGCCCTCTAGACAAAGGAGAATAGTTCAGTTCCATCTTGTATATGGTGGTCCTTCAGGTATTTTCTCTGAATCTTCTCTTTTCTAAACAAGAAATAGAGAGTTATTTCTATTCCAGTGATACAGCGATAAATAACTATTGCTTTTAGGAACGGATTTGTTGCAATTTGCCAATGCCTTTATAATATTGGACCTAAGGTTGGGATATGCTGTGGTCAATATGGGTGAAAAATAAGGATGCAAACTCATGAAGCATCCTTTCAAAATTGTTAGATTTTGTTTTTTCTGAAAATGTATGTTTGCACTATCCCCATCTCCATTCAGATTACTCTCTCAATAACAGAATGCTCTTACAAACGTGGGACGTTCCAGATTTAGGCCATTTCCACACTACATGTTATAGTGCTATTATTCCACTTTCAACTTCTGATGGAATCCTGGGATTTGCAGTTTAGGGAGGGGCATTTAGAATTTGCAGTCAGAGAGCTCTTGGGCCTCAGTAAACTACAAACCACAGAAATCCACAGAATGTTGAAAGTGGATTAATAAGACTATAACAGTGTAGGCGGAAATGGCCTCAGTCTCTGTATCCATGGAAGGGCATTGGGAAGTCGCTTTGTGAAACTGTCTCTTTGTCAACAATCAGCATCCATATTTCACCTACAATGATCAGAATGGGGACAGGCCAGCATTTATTGGTAGGGTGAATTCTTCATGTGTAGAAAGGCAGGAGTTCAAAACTTGAATTATCTTGGTAGCAAAGACCCCACCTGAGAAATTCCTGATCAGTGCAGACAGTGCAGAATTAGATGGGGCAAGAACAGCTTCAAGTATTCCTAGTTGCTTAATCTAGTCTCTTAGTTCGACCTACTATATTCTGAAAACCTTGGAAGAGGATCATTTTGGATGATTGGGCACTCTCATATTCATCCTTATCTTTATGATCAGCTAGAGTTACAGTGAGGAAGGTTGTTATTTTATTAAGATGAACTCATTCCCCTCAAGACATCATATATGCTACTGGAGTAGATCTTAGTTTTTTTCACCCTGCCAAGTTCTTCAGAAGTTCTGTGAATTTAAATCAGATCTGTGCATCAATAATCGCTGGGAACTTTCAAACGGAGCACAAAAGTGTTTATTTTAACAGGAAAAATGTGCATCAGTGGTGGCTTATACTAAAAGCATATGACATCAGGGCTCCCTTTATAGATTTTCTAACCCAGAGGTCTCGAGCACAGAGTCCTCAAGTGAATTTGAATGTCTACTAGAATAATCTTTATCTCCTTTGCTGCATAAGTGTTCTTTACACAGAAAGAGGAGGTGATTTCTCATCAGGCACTGTCATAGGAGGATGAATAGCACAGATAACACGCCTAGTATAAAGTACGAAAAAAATGGATGATCGGATTTCCCCTCCCCGAGGTTTGGAACTAGTTTAGTGTATCTAATTAAAACATAAAAACATTTACAAATATTAATTTTAAAGATTGGCAAGCTTTTCCCTGCTCACCTTGGATTAATTCAGGATCAATTAACCCAAGAAAGTTTATCTCCGAATTAATCCAAGCTGAATAGTCCAGAATTAATCACTGTGAATTAATTCAGACATCAACTTTTTCTCCCCTGAATAGATAGTAATAATTCTTTCTCCAAAGTGTGAAGAAGTGCAATCATATTTCTTCATCCTCCTAACGGGAGAAGAGGGCAGCTGTCCTTGGGTGCAACCTTGAAACCAGATCATGTGGAAAACCAGTTAGATCTGTGTTTATGAAAACAGTGGTGTAGAACTTTGTTGTTGATATGTGCCCTCCTACTGTCTGTGACTTAACTGTGACACTATCTTAGGGTTTTCTTGGCAATCTTTTATTCAGAGTAGATTTGTCCATTGCCTTCCTCTGTGGATGAGAATATGTGACTTGCCAAAGTCACTCAGTGAGTTCCCATGGCTGAGTGGGGATTCAGATCCTCATCTCCCAAAGTCTTACTCCATTACTCAATGGACTACACCATGCTGGCTCTAAAAATAAGGTTTGCTTAGTAAGATTTCTTCCAAAGAGTTCTGCCATGGCCTTTCTCTGGGGCTTGGAGAGAGTGGCTTGCCCAAAGTCACCCACTAGGATTTCATAGCTGAACAAGGATTTGAACTTTGGGACCCATTCATACTACAGAATTATAATGTTATTCTACTTTAACTGTCATGGCTCTATCCTACAGAATCATGGGATCTGGAGTTGAAGGAGGGGCTTTAAGAATTTTTAATCAGAGTGTTTGAGTGCCTCATCAAACTATCAATCCAGGATTGTTCCTGCACCAACCCCTTTTTGCCATCAAGCTATGTTGTGAGAAGCAGATTCAGGGACCCCCATGGACTGTCTCACAACTCTTACCACAGACTCATTGCCCGGCAGGAGAGGTCTGGACACACCATCATGAAGCAGCCTGCTCAGTAGAAGCAGAGACCTTCATCATTCTAGATAGCTGACTGGCTTCTAAGGTGGGTTTCATGGGTCAGATGAGAAGCTAAAGTGGCTATGAGTTTGGTGCAGGATCTCAGCCAACATTCCTAAAAGTAAGTGCCACAAAACAGGTGAGATCTTTCTCTTTTGCTGGCTTCCTCCATTTTGCATCCCCTCTCATGCAAATTTCCAAAGCTCAAATATCACTTCCTGCAGGTGGTGGCATTTACGTAAGCACTGTGAAATACATCTTATCCCAGAGCCTGTTTTTATGTACCCATTTTTCCTCTGGATGCCTAGACAGAATCCCAATGATAAGCTCAGTGTATGCAAAGTTCTGAAATTTAGACCCCCCCTAGTGCCTCAATCAGATTCCTCGAGTGAGATGAAAGAAGGATCTACATTATTCAAGGCCATAATCAACATAGAAAAAAACCACCCAAACTGCTCCTTCTATCTCCATCTTCTTAAACTGCTGAGAAAGATAAATATTCCTTCAGCTTTCGATAGAAGATCACTAATCCCAAAGAGATAAGAGTGTTGGAGCATTTCAGACATAAAATAAACCAGACTGAAATGTAAAGCAAACTTTATTCGTGGCAGTTACATTCATCCTTTATTTTCTTTTATAGCAAGAAACTGGAATTTGCTTTTAAAAAGAGAGAAAATAATAAAAGAAAAATACACACCATGGGTTTGTATATTGGGAGAGGGATAAAAACCAATGGAGAAAGTTAAACCAGTGGTTTGTTTTGAAGTACGGTGCAAATTATGATACCACCCATAGCCAGACCTCCAAAGAGACTCCAAGAATGCAGACAGAATTATTAATAGTGTCTTCTCTTTTCTATGGTTTGTGTTCGCCTTCACAAAATACTTTGCATTTAAACAGGCATAGCTCACAATATATTGTGGCTGTGGCTAGGGAAAAAAAAATCATGACCAACATTCTACATCAACTATGATTAACAAAGGCCCTTACTTCACGATGGGATCATCCTGGTATGGTGACACAGTGCTCCAAGACCTGCTTTTGCATGATGTTGTTGCTGACCAGGTACTATTGCACCCCCAGCCATGGTGATTGTGCCATATACCACTACTGAAAAAAATCTAGTAATGGTCTCCCTTCACATTATGATCCCATTGGCCACAAGCATGCGGGAATGGTGGAAGTGCTAGCAAGTTTCTCCATCTCTGAAGGTTTCAGAGATGCTTGATATTGTTGTTAAGGTGAAACTAGTGTAGAAGCACTGTTCTCTCCTTTCTTAAGTGTTTAGGGAATCTACTTTGGAAGACTTTGTTCTCAGTATTCTAGACCTAATATGTTAAGCACAACTTACTCCATTTCAAATTAGCTGATGAAGGCATAAAGCCCTATCCAGCTTAGGTCCAGGCCATCTGAAGGACCATATTTCCCTGTATAAGCCTACCCAAGTTTTAAGATCATAAGGGGAGGGCTTTCTCGTGGTCTCACCACCTTCATAGGTATTGCTGGTTGGACCTGGGAGACAGCCTTCTCAATGGCTGCCCCAGGCTATGGAACTCTTGCCGAGGAAGGCTTGCTTGGCCTCCTCCCTGCTCTTCATTTATGATCAGACCAAGACCTGTGTATTAAAACTGGCCTTCAGTTTTTAGCTGGTAGAGGTAGTGCAATGAGTAGGTTTTAATGTGCTTTAATTGCTTTTAATCAATATTGTTAAGTGGTATGTATGTACATATTTATTTATCTATTTTAAATTGTATTTCAGAATGTTTTCATGTAGGGTGTGAGCTGCTTTGGGTCCCTTATGTGAGAAAAGCAGAATATAAATTAAATAAATAAATAACATTTTTAATATTTTCTGAGATACACACACACACAGAGGCCCTTTCTGCGTCCTACCTTGCCTTGGCAGCATCCTGTGGGGATCCCGGCAGTAGTTCTGCCAGGAGGGGAGTGTGATGGGAGCACTCCCCTCCGCATTGGCTGCCTCCATGATCCAGGAAGTGCAATGGCCTTGCTTCTTCCTGCCACTGCACAGCTGGGTAATTTCCCAGGCTGCCCTGGGGTAGGAAGCACAGCCAATGCATGTCTGGACCCTCCAGACACCAGGTAAGTGCAAGATGGTGGCACAATTGCAAGCCACTGATGGAGAAAACCCATCAATGATTTACTCCATGATTGCACTGCCTAGAGTTGAGAGAAGGATGGGACTGTGACAACATCATGCATAACCATTGTTGTGGTCCCGTCCTTCTTCCATCTCCATTGCAGGATGACAACATCCTGCAGAAAGGGTCCTAGACACTGAGTGATTAACTGCATATTTCTGAGATCCAAACCAACTTGTCTGATATGCTCTGTGAGTCTCCACAAATCCTCCCTCTCTCTTTTTGCTTTTCTGATTTTAATGTAAGGGGGTGGGGAATAACTGAATGTGAGAACAATTGTATTTGCTTAGTTGCAATTCATTGTTTTAAAGGCTCTCTGTTTGTGTCTGAGAGGCTTTGAAGTTTGCCAAGACCACATAGCTGGGCACCTTACAGATAAATTAACTACAAGCTTAAGGGGTGAAAATTTAAGAAGACTAATGAAGATTCTAATTTGGAATTAGGTCAAGCACCCGTATGGGGCCTCTATAATATGGTGCAGTTAACAGTTTTAGGGAAGACACCAAGAGAAGAACTTTGATGAACAGAAAGTAAGACTTCTAGACTAGGACCCTCTAGGTTTACAGACCAGTTTAGTTATATAAGAATAAAATAGTGTAATGATCATTGACAGAGATCTACCAGATAGAGTTTGCTATATCTTTTTCTTTAGTTGAAGCTGGAGGAAATGGTCTTAGAGGTTGGAGCACTGTTAAGGTGTTAGCTGATGAAGGCATAAAGCCCTATCCAGCTTAGGTTCAGGCCACCTGAAGGACCAGCAGAGCATTGGGAAATGCTGAGTGGCTGTGGAGTACAGCCATAGGTAAAGGGGAAGGGAAGTGGTCAGGAAAACTCCATTGGTGTGGCACTGCTTCCCTCTGTGTTTTTGCAGCAGTGACTATGTGTGTATTTGAATATGTGGGAAGGTGTGTGTGAGGAGATAGGTGAGTGGGCAAGCAAAATGTGGTTATGTGTATACCATGAGAAAAGTAATGGAGAAGGTGGAACAAGGACCATGGGAGTCTGGAGGACTGAAGAGGACAGAGAGAAGCTTCTGCTTCTGTACCTGGGATTTCTCACACTGCTACAGAAGTAGGTGTTTAAAAAAGCTGGTGATGAATAAATGTGTATAAGATTGAGGTTCAAGAAGACTTTAGCTGGGTTCCTCCATCGTGGTCATGGAGTGCTCTACAGCTTATGCTCCATGCCATTTCCCCCTCCACTAGCTGTCAAACCCTTAGAGCTGCTTTTGCTGCTGTTACATAGCCTGGAGAGAGAAGAAGGAAGTAATCAAGCTGTGGGACCTGCCTCCTGTCCCCGCTGTGGTTCTCTAAGGAGAGAAGGAAGAGAAGAAATATTTTCTTTTTCCTTCTCTATTGTAGATATGTTCAGGGTTCCCAAATTGTAAGGGACCTCCCTATTTAAGGACTGGGAAACTTGTCCTGTATGAGGATTAAATGATACTCCAAATATCTTGTATTTTTGAATACCTTTTGAACACATGGCCTCCAAATTACACACTAGTTGCTGTAAGTCTATTTTAAATGCAGATGTTGTGTGCTCTTTCTGCTCCAGGCTGAACAGTGTGTTTGGGTGGAGGTGGTAAAATTCCTTCCCTAGCAATGGTTGCTGGTGTGTCATCATGACATTTCCAGGATTTCAAGAAAATCCCACAGAATCTGATATCTAACTCCAGACCCAAGAGGCCCTCCTTTTTCAAGACTTATATAGGTGTTCTTCATATACTCCAGCTAATTTTGTCTATCCCTTATTGATATTTTGAAAACCTGGCAACGCTACTTGGAGAAGTACAACTTTCAATTGGGCGTAACATCCAGTGTTTGGTTGCCTCCCTCTTTTTTGGTAGCAACACCTTCCTGTAGCTTTAGCAACATCTCCAGATCTTCACAGCCAAAGGTGGACATTGTGGTTGGGGTATAAAAGGCTAGGAAACATCCCTTTTTGCTTCATCAGAAGCAAGACATGCATATAGCTCAAGTTAGAGATGCATACAACACTAATAAGATGCTGGCATTTGATAGCCTTGCATAAAAAAAGAACTTGAGGTGTTAAGAACTTGAGGTGTTTTCTTAGTTTTAAATTTCAGGCCCTCAGACCTGCCAGACCAATTTCTGCTCATTCTCAGATCAGTAGTGCTGATGGCAACACACACTTTACATTAGTGAGAAAACACTCTTTAGGCATGAAGAAACAAACAAAAACACAGTTTGTGACCTTTGAAATTATTTTAATTTGTTCAAAAGCTCCCTAGTGCAAAACAAAAATCAAAGCTACCGTGTCAAGAAGATATGATATAACAAAGAAAAGTTTGCTTGTATGTCGAGAAAGATGCTACTGCAATGAAATATACATTACAGTGAATCGAGTTATGACTGGAAATCATTACTCAGGGGGATGTTTTTCTGATCTATTGCTTTCGAATGAGTAGATCTTTGAAGCTGAGGTATAGAAGGTGTTTACTTCATTAAATTATCTGGGCTATATTGACAAAATGGGAATTGACCGTAAAGATCAGCCACTTGGCAAGGCCATATCTTTATCAAATTTGATAACCTAACGCCCCCTGGATTCTGTTGTTTGTTTACTTTCTGTCATATATAAATTAGGTGAGAACAAGAAATGCCAACCAAATTAAAATCAGTTATAACAAATGTTATATAAACTATGATACTGCCCAAAAAGAACTGTCTTGATCAGACCTGCAAAATTCTATGGAGCAAGCATACATTTTTTTCCCAAAACAAAATACTATATTTAGAATGGATTATATTATACAAATTTATGATGTTAATTTAAAATTGTCTGAATAAGCAATATTTTTTAATATTTATGGGGTGTTATGGGCTAAATTTGATTTTAGATCTACATGGAAAGGACCCATTGAAACGACTTCATTGCCCCCTATTGACTTTGGTGGGTCTCCTATAGGTAGGACTATTATTGAATTGATCTCCATGGCCTGCATTAAGGTTTCATAGCATGTGCAGAGTTTCACATTAATTGTGCTACACCACCCTTCTGTTGAATGGCAACATTGCACAACTGAACCGAGACACCAAATGTCCAACTGAATGCATAGCACTGCTGTGTGATATGTGCATGTAGATCTCTGTGCAATGCACAATAAACATTTGTGTGCAATCTATATGTGCATGCATAGTGACACTCCATCCGCACACCAGTTTGACAATCTTGAACTTATTGCAAATGTTCCACATCTGTCATAGTTTTTCAAGTGCTTTTGTAGAAGAACTTACACATTTAAGACATTAGCTCAATTCTGGCTTATGTATTTTGCTGAGCTATAGAAAAAAACAACCTGCCAAATTATGTGCATGTTGTGTTATTTCAGTTACAATAGTTACTAGAAATATATTTTTCAGCATATTTATTAGAACTGTTTACTTGTTCATGCTAGTAATTATTCATGTTTACACTATCATTATGGGAGAGTAAAGGGGGAAAAGTATGATTAAAGATTTGTTGTTTTGTTGAAATTTGTCAGCTTGTGGATGTGTGTGCATGTAAAGTAAATCTGTGTATATTTTAGATATAGACTACCACCTAATCACAGATGGTGAACTTCCTTTTAACTTAGCAGACCGTCTTTGCTTTTTGGTATTTTATTTTATTTTAATCCCACCTTTCTCCCAAAATGGGACTCAGGGTAGCTTAAACAAAGGGCCTTTCCACCTCACACTGTTACAGTGCTGCTATTCCACTTTCAACCTCCTGCAGAATTCTGGAGTTTGTAGTTTACTGAGGCCAAAGAACTCTCTGGCTGAGAATTCTCAATGTCTCTCCCTAAACTGGAAACCCCAGGATTCCACAGGATGTTGAAAGTGGAATAATAGCAGTACAACAGTGAAGTATGGAAATATCCAAAATGGCTGGAACTTTATGAGATGCAGTTAAAAAAAAAAAGCATTAAACAATCAAATCCATTAAAACACTACATTAAGAAGTTAATTTTTTAAAAAAATACTGGAAGAACTGTTGTAATGTTTTAAGCATCACATAGCACATCCTTCTCTCTAAGCAGTTAAAGGCCATCTCTGCACTACATTGTTATCGTGCTATTATTCCACTTTCAACATCCTGTGGAATCCTTGAGTTTGCAGTTTAGGTAGGGTCCTTTCTAATTCTCAGCCAGAGAGCTCTTGGGCCCCAGTAAACTACAAACCCAAGGATTCCACAGGATGTTGAAAGTGGAATAATAGCACGATAACAGTGTAGGGCGGAAATGGCCAAAGTCTGCTAAATAGGCAGGTCTTTGCCAGCTACTGATAGGAAAACAGATTGAGGACCAACCAAGACTCCCATGAGAAGGAGTTCGGCTAACGAAGAACAGCCACCAAAATGGCTTTGTCTTCCATGTCCTAAGCAGATGAGTCTGGGAGGATGGTAGAAGGGAGAGGAAGTGCTAGGCAGTTCCTCCTGGGTAACACATCTTGCTCTTGGAAATAAAATTTACCAATAATACAGCGGATATTGGATTTCCGTTTGGCAAGCAAAAGAAAAAGTCTTCAGCTAAAATTAAGAATGAAAATGCAAGACGCACCTTTCTGGGAAGAGCAGAGGGTACAGAGAAAACCATTCTGCCTGGGAACTGCCAATTTCATCTCTGAAGAATGAAGCAACTAGAAAAAGTATAGCGCGTCATACGCAGAAAAAAAATGGAATGTGGATATCAAGTGTGTCAGATAAGGAGATACATCACCTACAAAAAGATTGATAAGGTAATTAAAGTAGGGGTGGGAAATATTTATGTGGTCCTTGAAAGCCACTTCAGTGACTCCTTAAAGCCCTTACTATTTTTCTAAATCCACCCAATCCCCAGTTCCAGCCCAAGAAACCAGTCTGTTGGGGATGACATTTATTTTATTGTGGGACCCCCATGAATAGCAGTTGTGATGAAGGACTATTTCAGCCAAATAAAGGTTTAACTTTGCCTCTGTCTTGAGTTTTATTGCTCTGTCATTGTTTAGGTGCAACTGTGTTTTCTTTTAAAGGACACTCAAGTCTTAGTTGGCCTGGAAACTGAGCAGGTCAGGGCCCTAGAATCAATGCAACACGCATGGGTACATCTGCATCCACAAGCACATTGACACCACTTGTACAGCTCCACTTCTGTAGGCATACACTGAAGGCAAACTGACCACATCGAACAGAAATGCCCAAATGCTTCTGTAAAGGAACTGAGGACGATATGAGACGCCAACAGGATTCTAGCCACCTAGAGGTGGAAGTTCTGAGAAATTTCAGCTCAGCTGTGTATAAAAACTAGCCAGCAAGTGATAAAACTTGCTCTGATTGGTCTTAGGAAGGGGAGGGGAAGAAACAGTATTTTTAGCAAGATTAAAACAACTCAAGTGTAAGGTCTTTCTGCCTCCCTCCTTCCCTTTTGCACTGGAATTAGCAATGAAAGAAAAGCGAAGAAGACTGTTTGGTATGCAATCTTATTCGAAACAGCCCTGTACATTAATCTCCTGTGTCATCCGAAGCTCTCCTCTGTTGCATGACAAATACACATAGAGGGATGCAAAAGGAACAGGTCGGAGGGAGGGAAGAAACTATAAGAATAGATGGAATGGGAGGAAATAAAGCAGAAAGCACTAAAAGGGAAACCAGCTCCCACTTTTCACGAGGGAGTTCATAAAACCCATAAAAGCTCTTGACAGTTGTTTAAATGAGTGCAACCCTAGCAGACCAAGGTCACCTCTGGAAATCCTTGCAGGTGGTATTGCCCGTTGATTCTGCTGCAGAATCTATGGGCTGAACGACAGTGTTGCATAATTAAATAGGCAACTGAATGCACAACCAAGCAATTGCACAACTCAAAAGAAGTACTGACTTCGTTTTCATTAGTGGCAGTGGGGTAGAAGGAATATTCAAAACTATTGTGCAAAATGGTCAGAAAACAGGTTCCTTGAGCATCAGGAAACCTTGATGAGAAGAATGCTAGAGAGATAAGTCATAGCTTGGGACCTATTTTGCACAAATGGGGCAGAATATGTGTCAGAGTCCACAATATGCGTGGAAGTTTTCTTATGCAGAAAAAAAGCATGTTCTGATTAGAGAACAGGTTTCCAACAGAGAAAACTAGTCCTGTGCAGAAAATAAGATTTCTGTGAAGAAAATGCTGTTTTCCAAGGAAGAAACTTTTTTTATGCGCAGAAATGTTGTTTTCCTTGCAGAAAATGCTGTTTTCTGTTCAGAAAGCGTGTTGTTTTTCCCAGAAGAAGAGCATGCTTTTGAACAGAATAAATCCCAAACCCTGAATATTTTGGAAAAAATGTGCAGTTTTTGATGGTTTACTCATAGTGAGGAGAAAAAAAACATGTTAAAGTTATTTTCTTGCCTGCAAGGATTCAGTTTACTCCCCTAAGCAGTAGATCTGCACATCTGATGGGCAAAAGCACTGAATAAGCAACAGAATGCTGGACTAAGTAGACTCATAAGGCGATCCATTAGGCTCTTCATATGTTTTTCTATATTCTTATAACAAATCTCTGAGACTGGATCTAAGGATGTGTGCTTTACTGATAACATCCTGCAAACTTCTGTCCCCAAATCCAAAATGTAAATAAAATCACTATAAAAAGGTCAGGAGAGAAGGAAGAGAAAAACAATTCTCTCCTCTGGTTTTATGAACGTTATTTAAAAATTCAGTTATTTCAACCTATCTCTGTTGTTTCCAGATCGTTGAGCATTTCTCCTTAAGTCAGAGCTGTTCTTGTTCATGGAATGTTTAATATGCACTCTCGTTCCTCTGCATTTGTACTGAGTTCACGTGTCTGGAGCAAGCAACTGCTACTGTCCCATTAATTATTATGACTACGCCATAAACAGCCCAGTTATAGGATGCAGGAGAAAGCCTTATCTTGCTTTTAGGCGACATGCACACAAATGTCAAATGGAATAACAAGAATTTTATTCTGCAACAGGGTTACAGCCTTAACTTGGAAGTGTATTCAGCTGTAAAATACAGCTGCTGTGATCAAGCATGGAGGCTCTATGACGAGAGACAGCCTTTTCCACACATGAACACTTATGCAGAGGCGCATAACTGAGACTTCATGATCCATCAATCTTGCTACAACTGCGGTGTGTTGGATCTGTCAAAACATGGACTGGACACCATCTGAAAGACTTTATGTAAGTTCGTCCAGGACTTCTATGGTGGAAAGTGATTGGATATAAGAAAGAAATGATTTGCCTAATCCAGTCTAATCTAATCCATGTGTTATTAAGTACTCTGCAAATTAGGATGCAATTATTCTGTTGTTCTCACACTTCTTCACATTTCCCAGTTCATTTTCCCAAACAAATAAGTAGATACACAAAAGTACACTTTGATCTATCTTTTTAAAGTGCATACAGTATTTTATCTTTTCAGTAGATTAAAATCAAAACCAAACCTATCCTTTAAAAATCTACAGGTAAGGAGGAAAGTGAGAAATTGGCCCAATTTGTTTTGGGGTTTGGGATGTGTCTGAATTGGTTGTGCAGCTCTAATAACACCCCCTTTTTTCACTAAATGGCACCTTAGGCCATTTCTGCACTACACCATTATAGTGCTATTATTCCACTTTCAACGTCTTGTGTAATTCTGGGGTTTGTAGTTTCCTGAGGCCAAAGAGCTCTCTGGCTGAGAATTCTAAATGCCCTTCCCTAAACTGCAAATCCCAGGATTCCGTAGGAGGTTGAAAGTGGAATAATAGTGCTATAACTGTATAGTGCGGAAATGGCCCTAGTCTTGCACCAGAGATAAGATCTCCCAACGGGGTTAGAGAATGCTCACAATGAATGTTCCCATGAGTCAGACAGCAAAATTCACTTAAAATCTTTGGACAAGCTAGATGTGTGTGTATGTTTTCCTTGGTTGTAAGTCCAGACTGTGATGGACTGAGAACTGGTGTATCATAAGTGTTTGTGTAGGGAAAATAAAGGGGAAAAAATGCCAAATAAATATAGGTTTAAGACCACTGAATAAAAACATTAACCTACAACTATCGAAAATTCAGATTCCCATAATGGTAGTGTTCATTTTTGAGATTTCAAAAGAATGACTTCCGTGATGTATTGTGTGCATTTTTGGTTGGCCTAATAAAGGTATCACTCTTTTGAGAATTAAGAATGATTTAGAGACCCTTTTTCGATTCTTTTATACTCTCATACTTTGCAACTGACGTTAATTCCAACTTTCTGACTTCACGTTGCTCATCCACCTACCACAACATCTGCCCACGAATAATGAACATGAAAAGAACAGCAATCAACCTTGAACTGAATGGTCATTATCGCAGGTACTCAAAATAGAAGAAGAAGAAGGTGGGTTTACATAAAACACTGTAAAGTATATTTAAGAAAATGCTTCTCTTTAATGCTGGGAAATAACGTCTGTTGAAATGAGTCTCAGCAATTTCATGGCAGAAAGAGATACTGTATTAAATTAGTGAATGTGAAAAAGCTGACACAGGTGACAATTATAGATCTCAAATTGAATTTCTTTATGAGGTATGAATGGGGAAAGAATCTGGTATTAATGGAAAATAACTTTTGACCAAATTTTAATGTCTCCCCCTCCCCACACTGCACCATCAGCGTCACTTCTAACATTGTGGACAAAAGTGACCACGTCATTGATTTGTTCAACACAAAGCTACAAAAGTGAGCATTAAGAACATGTTCATAATGAAACAGAGGCTTGGGAAAATCAGAAAGAAAAGTGGGAAAAGGGACATTAATGTCATTTCAACCTGAACTTGTGTGTTGAGCCTGGGATGCAAATCCTTATTTATTTTGCCCTCCTTTGCAAGGATTAGGAATTTCCATTTGTTTCTCCCTGAATGTTTTCTTTCTTCTCTTTTGTTCTCTTCCCTTTCTTTCTTTCTTTTTACAGCAACGTCTCCATGTTTGTGAAGCATTCCAGGGAATTGTTCTCCACATTTTTTCTCCACCAAAATAAAATAAAATATCTGAGCAGCGCAGCTAATATTTTCAATAAAAATTGTAATGCTTCTTGAACAGAAGAATCAAACAAAGCACATACTTCTGTACACAATAATTCCACAAAACATTTTAGGGTGCGTGAATGCCAGAAGAAAACACACACAAAAAAGTCTTTCCACTGAGGTTTCTTGGGTGTCCATAAACCGTTTTCCCATAGGGATTCAAGTAACAACATACACTCTTCCCATGGTAAGTTGCTTGAAGTTGCTAGTGGGATTCACAAACTCACTCATTTGTGATGGACGTCTGAACCAGGAGATCCATTAGAGGAGAGCTGTCCAAACGGTGTGTCGTGACACGTTAGTACATCAGTTGCAGTGTAGGTATGTCGTGTGAACATAACGGGTGGAGGGGCTACCTCTTTCTCTGCTGCCACAGCCCCCCTGGATGAAGAAAACCTGGCAAGGGTGGCGTCAGGCCAGGCTTGGGTAGAGGGGCTGCCTCCACTTACTGAATTACGTACTGAATCACTGCATTGCAAAATGATGCACATCTAAAAAGTGTGTCACCAACATGAAAAGTTTGGAAAGCTCTGATAATCTGCTCTTTTATGTTTTTAATCTCACCGAGCACCTTAGAGAAGGAGCTCTCCTGTCCATCCCCTCACATGCAAAATTGACTATGGAAACAGTGATTCTTGCTGGTAGGCCTCACAGACCTCTCAGCAGCTGTGAACAATGGTGCGGACCACAGTTCCGTCTATGCCAGTGGTTCTCAACCTGTGGGTCCCCAGATGTTTTTGGACTTCAGCTCCCAGAAGCCCTGAGCATTGACCATAGTGGCTGGGGCTTCTGGGAGCTGAAGTCCACAAACATCTGGGGACCCACAGGTTGAGAACCACTAGTCTATGCCTCATGAAAACTGGAACAACCTGAGACTCTATGATAGAAAAACATTGTTTGTTTGGCATGCCCCCGATTTGACTTCTGGCTTGTGGGGATCTTTTTTTCTGCATGTTACCATTCCCAGAGGCTGGAACAATTAATTTTTGGACCTTGCCTCCCAGAATTCTAACACCTAGTCTATTTCTGCGCTACACTGTTCTAGTGCTATTATTCCACTTCCAACATTCTTGGAATCCTGGGGTTTGCAGTCTAGGGAGCGGCATTTAGAATTCATGGCCAGAGAGCTATTGGGCCTCAGTAAACCCCAGAATTTCACAGGATGTTGAAAATGGAATAATAGCACTAGAACAATCTAGTGCAGAAGTGGCCCAAGAGAAGCGGGCATAAGGAAGGCAGGAATGTTCCCTCCAGCTGCCACCTCCTTTCATGAGAATCCAGTCTGGAGAGAGCATGGCCAGCAAATGCTCACAAAACTCATCAAAGAAGCTGGACTGGTTTAGAAAACAAGTTCCCAATGGGTGTGTGGGTCAAGGATGATGTTGTTTGATCATCTTTAAAATCCTTCAGGGAGAAGTCTGAAAAATAAGTAAACAAATTAATGGAAATCAACCTATCCAAAGGAAGGAGAAATTTTGCAAGCAATGTTTTCTTGCAGCCATCAGAGGAGGTCTGAGATCTAACCATTGCTGAGCAAAGAGTACTGAATTATGCTCTCAGTAGGTTAACTCATTCACATTAATGAGCTCCTATATGGAGAATGAATGAAAATTAGGTCCGTTGTTTTACAGATTACAGCCCTGAAGATCTATAAATGAGCAATAGGGCAGAAACTACTCTGCAGAACATCATAAAAAGATGGTGCTGAATTAAGCAAGTTCCAGACATCTCTCCCCAAGGTAGCACACAGAGAGAGTTCAGTTGCAATCCTCGTTTCTTCTTGCAAGCAACACAGATCCTTTCTATCCTGCTTAACAATGTTAGCAAAATTGTCCTATTAAGTTTTTATATCTCATTGCTAACTTGATGAATAACTTGTTGCGTTGTGGTTTCTTTGTAGCCTAGGTATGCCAACACTGAGATAAACTACAGGTACTCTGGAAACTGGGAAGAACATATGTAGGAATGGGAGAGAATGTGTCATTAACCACATTTTTAAACAACTCCATCAAATCCATGATTTAGAAGGCCATTAATGAAAGCAAGAATATGTATTTCAGTTTTCCATCTTGGGGAGAAAACTGAGACTATCACATCCTTTTTCTAGTTATTTTCCCCTTTTTCATTTTTGCTTAGATGCAAATAATTGAGCATATTTAAAAATGTATACAACCATGCTTCAATAAATCAGAAAACATTGAAAAATGCAGATATTGAGGAAAGTGTATTAAAAAGGGAATGGACAAGTTCCTACATGGATCACAGAACTTTATCAACAGGATTGTACTCTTTCCTCATGTGTGGAACCTACCTCACCCTTGCCAATCACTAATGACCATTTAGTTGTCAGGGAGGATAGGAGGGAACCACATACTATCCAGCTGTGTTCTTCCAATTTGATATGCAAAGATGACATCCTCAAGGGCCTTTTCCACAGGATGGAGTCTTCATTTGTGTCCCTGGCATGGGGATGCAAGAAGGTGGGACAGTGATGATGCTTCTGCATGACACTGTCACAGTCCTGCCCTTCTTGTGTCACCAGCCAGTGAGATCACAAGGTATATCATTGACAGGAAAACTCCGTCAATGACCCTGAATCACACAAGGCTTCCATCACAGCTGTTCTTGCAGAAGGGCAGGAGCACAATCATGTGCCTCCTTCCTCACTGGGAAGAAGACTGGCTGCAGTGTGGAAGGAAGGTGTGTCTCTCTCATGCTTCTTTCCACAGGCAGTCAGACAGCTGCAGAGGGGAGCATTGGGGACACACTCCCATCCTCGCAAAGATACTGCCAGCATTGCAATGAGATGATGATGTCATCATGTGTAAAAGGCCCAGGTCTTCTGACCCAAAGGTCCTAGAGGACTGGTGTTTCTGCAGGTGGGGTCATTGCATGAAGAAGGTAGTGGACACTTCCTTCTGTAATGGTCACTAAAGGACATAGGCAGGTATAAGTGGACATTATACCTGTGTATGACACCAGAAGGAGTCCAGTCCATTTATTACAAGGTGTATGTACCATACTACTCACAAATTTGTAGATGAGATTTTCTTTTCAAAAAGTTTACAAACTTTTTATTAAATAAGAATGGGAAGAAAATGCAGTAGGATGCGGAGAAATTCATTGAAAGAGAGACAGAGATGTTCATATCCTTAGGTATCTTGGTTGCCTTTCGAACTAAGAAGAGCCCATGGTAAATAGTATTCAATAGATGAGGGCTAGCCACCATGGACTTATGCAGCCTTTTAAACACCCTTTAAATAAAGGTCACCACCTCTAATCCTCACTTGTTTGCCCGAAAGCTATAATATAAGCCTTACCAGTGAATTCCATTAACTACAGATAGTATGGAAACTCAAATCCCTTGTGTTGGTCCTGAACCTACCACCAATCAACTTTATTGACAAATAGCTCCAGTTGGCAAGATATTTAGGTCACAAACCAAACAAGCCTTCATAAATTCAAGGCAGCGTCTGAACTGTCTTATTGATCAGTTGCATACTGACTTGGATTTCTTTGGCTGATAATTAGCATTGTGTCTAACACACCACCTCTCTTTCCTCTTGTACAGGCCCTGTGCCGCTGAACAATTTGACATAGATCAGCGTCTTGCATTCTGCAGGAGCTCTGTGTACTCAGTGCACCAACACATACACCCCACTGGCATTGTTTTGTTAATCCTCCTGTGTACTTTCCTTTGGAAGATTAAGGGCAGGTTACATGAGTTTAAATATAAATCAAAATAAAATCAATATGATAAAATAAATGCTAGACTAGGAAAGAAGAATGTTGCAGAAGCCTCACCAGCTACCACAATGAAATCTATCTTGACATCATTTTTGCCCACTCTGCTTCCAGTGAAAACAGTTGGAGTGGAGTGAGCAAGTTCTGAAATATCAAATCCAGAATAATGCCATCATGTACACCAAATGCAATTTATTTATCTCATTTTTTTCAGGGCAGATAAAGCATTGAACTATTTTCTGGTAGGAAGAGGTCTGTCTGTATCAGGAAAAGATACAGAAGCAGTAACACGTAACTGTTCCAATGGTGCTTCAAGTTGTTGGCCACTAACTGGCCAGGATGGCCAAAGACCAGCTGAGCCAACACGTGGCCAGCTGAATCTGGGCTGAACTCCTCTCAGCCTAGGTACGATGGGAGTTACTTAAGGCTACCTTTGTCCTAATCTTCTACTTGCATTGTGGTCATGTCCCTGGGCTGGAAGAGTTTCATATCTGGATTAACTTATCTCCCCCCTTGTCCCATTCCCTCTCTACTATCCTTTTAGGGATGTTCTTCTCCCAGCGTAGCTTTGCTGGCAGAGTAGTTCTCTCAGTGGATTGCTCAGTCAGCAGATCTCTGTGATAAGGATGTAAATTGTTGCTTATCTCACCCTTGTCTATGAGGACATGGAAGCACAATTTCTTTCCCCTTGACAGTAGGGCAGCAAGATAATTGTGTTATCAATGGGATTTCTCTGACTGACAAGAGCAATTTTTTACATAAATTGAACATGTTAAGAGAGCAAAGCAGAAAGCAAAATTGAACTACCCTTAGTATTAATGAGAGTAAGGCTGGAGCTCCAGTTAATCACTGCTGCCATTACTGGGAGGACAAGATAAGACCTGTTAGAAAGAAAGGTAGCATTGCTAGCATCGCCTTCCTCCCATTGTGAAATTGAAAGTAGAAAACTGAGGCCATTTCCACACTACACTGTTATAGTGCTATTATTCCACTTTCAGGATCCTGTGGAATTCTGGGGTTTGTAGTTTCCTGAGGCTCAAGAGCTCTCTGACTGAGAGTTCTAAAGGGTGTTGAAATTGGAATAATAGCACTACAACAGTATAGTGTGAGTGGGCATTTTCTGCTGTCACCTCTGATCTGAGACAGAAGCTGAGCTTGGACCACTAGTAACCAATGGTTTCACACACAGTAGATTTCAGTGTAGTCGCACTCCTCATTGTGAGTGGGGTGATAAATCCACTTTGGATTTAAGCTTGAGCGTTAAAGGAACTACCCAAAGTGCTGAACCCTTTCCCTTTCCCCAAAACAACTTCTTTGAAATTTGGATTAAAATCAGGAGCAGATTTTCTACAGCAGTGACATTGGAGACAGCACTTTATACTGCTGGATATAAGAAGAAATTCTGGTCATAAATGTAATAAAATAAAGATATGTAGATGTATTTTGAAGTAGCCTTTTTGAAGTCTTCAGGACAGCCATTTCTTGATGAGACATTTTTAAACTCATATTAGCATAAATTTCACATTGCAAAACACATTCTCATTTTAACTGGCATTCACGCAAAGACAATTTGATCAAACAAGTTGCATGATTTTTCACAGGATTAAATTCGAATTTCTGACATAGGGAAATCCATGATGTGTTTCAATAATGGCCGTGTTAAGAATATTTATGATATTATTAAACTCCAATAATGTTAGGCTTCAATTAATTGCTTTACATTTAAGCAATGCATTAACATGTAAGCTGAGATGAAATGGATCCAATGTCCCATGAAAATCTGTTCACTCCAGTCTTCGATTGGCTCTCATTGCAACAGATGTGTCAAAGGAAAACTTAATTAGCTTACAGTACACTTTTGCAAGTAATTTATATATGCATAAATTTGACTCCTGAAATGCATTGTTTCATAGATGAAATGTTAAGCATGGGGAAAAAAAAGAGAGAGCAAAGAGCAAAGTATTGAGCAAACTGGTCCTTCAAAGCTCTTGATAAATTTTGACACAAATTTGGGCACATTAAATAATAGGCTACAGTTGCTCCTTCTGGCTAGCTTTGTTGGTCACATCCTACAAAACTGGAGGGTGACCTCAAAGCACCAGGAGCTCTACACTTTTATACAGTGGGCCGCCCTTACCCATAACCCCCACCTATGCAATTTCCAGCTCATGTGAAGCGTCACATCCATATACCTAAAATGGTGATGACATTTGTGCAGATGCAATGAATATAATGAGACACAAGAATTTTAGAACGTTGCTGGTCACGGGGTTTTCTGGAAATGAACCCCCACTTATAGAGAGGGACCATAGTAACTTACACCTAAATTCACCCAGTCTTTTGGCTTATTTTGCTCTAATGTATTTCCATGGATTAAAATTGTCAGAGACAAGAAACAACTGTGACACGCAAGCCCAGAAAGGTATGTGAGAGCTAGTGCAAAGAAAACAACATTTCAGAAGGAGATTTGTAGGAGTTTAAGAGTATAAGGTGTCTGACCTGGATACTGTTGTTGACCCTAACTAGACCAAATCGACTAGGAGTTGCCTCATATTCACAATAAGTCTAGTCTAGTTGGGAATAATCAGTGGGATTCAGGCTTATGTTGTTGAAAACAACAACAACTGATCAGCACTGTCTTCTGTGCCATTGGATCTTATTCCAATTGTTGTGGATACTGTACTCAGTGAGTGATGGATGTACAGTAGAGTCGTGGTTATCCGACCTAAACGGGAGCACGGACGGTCGGATAACCGAAATGACGAATGATCAGGACGCCCGTGGGGGCCACCATTTTGGGGAGTGTCGGGGGAGCGTGTCGGGGGGTGTCAGGGCGGGCCTGGGGTGTGTTGGAGCGTGTCTGGGGGCGTGGAAATGCCTACAGCCACGCCCCCAGCCAGTCGCGACGTCGGTTAATCCGGAGGGTCGGATAACCGCAGGTCGGATAACCGGGACTCTACTGTAATTGTATGTACCAGATTAATGGCTTGCCTGTTAGTTTGTTTATAAAGTTTGTATCTCACCTTCCACTGCAAGCAGTTTCAATAGGCTTAATAAAATCTCATTAAAATTACAATACCAAGCAGAAATGAAACAACAGAGCCAGCAGATAAAACTGCAAATAAGAAACATTAAGAGGACTTCAGATGCTATTAAAACACGAGAGAATATGATGAGCCTCACCCGAAGCCTCAAAAATAACAAAGTGCCAGCCAAACATGCTTTAGAGTAACAATTCATAGTCTGAGCACCAATACACACGCAGAAAATGTCTGCAGAAGAATACAGAAGCATTCAGAAAGCATGTTCTGAAAAAATGTTGTAGGAGCAAATCACACTTCAGTGAAAATGCCAGAGTGATCTGAGTTGAAAATGAAGCCCCTGCTTACATCTCAGTAATGAAGTACAAAAAAAAAGAGCGAGCAAATTTGCAACATGTCGAGTAAGGCAAGAATCTGCTGGAATACACAGACATCTTTTTACCTCCTAAGGAAGTTCCACTTCTAATAACATGCTAACTGTATCATCTCTTCTGTCTTTACATTGGTGGGTGGATCCATCTGGAAGAATGCAAAGTGAAAATAACTCTTGTCAACTATCCTCAGTGGTCAAATTCAATAGGTATAGTTATTCTCAGCATTGAGAGAACTGTCTTATATCTGAGTCTGTGACAGAAAAAAAGAAAAAGGTGACAACTCCTATGCAATGCAACCATGGGCAAATACAGGGAGATTCAGAGACGGCATTTTAAATTCAAGAGCTAAGTGCTCAGAAAAATTCCAAATGAACAAATCTGTCAGTTCTGCTTTCTCTCACATTTTTACAGTGTCAAGCATGGGGGGAAAAATATTTGGTAGAGATGACATTTTTACTGGCGTTACCCATTTTGCCACTGCTAAATTTGCATGCTTGTGAGTCTTGTGATACATCAAGCACTATATTTCTTGTATACCCTTTTGAAATGTGACTGTTTCAAATGCATACAACTGAAAATATGCCTAAAGTCTCTTTAGTTAATGTAGAAGCTGCTCACAGAAATGTGTATGTTAGGAAAAGCAGGTGAATAATGGAACATGCTTACAGAAAACAGATATGAATTTCCACAGGGGAAAGAAGAAACAAAATCTCACCAGCTGATAAAAGGATGCAGGAAGGATTTGGAGAAACAGAGAAATGTGGAAACACAGGGTTTTATGAACCCTCCTGCTGTTGTTTTATGAAGAAATTTGCAATTTTGGAGAAGTTCCTTTTGAAAACAAACCAAACAAAAAAGTCAACTGTCTCTTAGTACAACCTGGGGAACCAGTATTTGTCAAGAAACAGTATAAAACAGTGGTACTCAAAGTGATGGTCCGTGGACCAGTTCCATTCTACAAGCCATCAGCTGCCTGTCCATGGTGAGTTTCAAAGATTTTTTTTTTTTAATAGTAGCTGGTGGATACAAATATGGTATCACTTCCTAGCACACTGGGGCGAAATACGATGGCCCTCCACATCATATAACATGGGAAATTCACAAACTATAAAGCTACATAAGGAAGTAAGAAGAGTTTTGTGATCACAGACCAAAGGACTATCTGTGATGTCTGCCCACAGTAGATTGGTGCTGATTATCTCTTTCCAAGGAGGTCAGATGGGCATCTAACCTAACTCTCTTGACTGCCTAACCCCTTAAATGATGTGTGTGGGAGGAAGTGTATATGTGTGCATTTGTGCAAGGTGTTATAATAAAGCTTCTAAGAACAGAATTTGTCATCAAATACTTTGAAAGATAAGTATAATCTATATTTCAGACTGTTCGAAGCAGCCAAGGGGTACGTGATAGACCTGGAAGTGAGAGCTGAAAGGTTACCGAAAGGTCACAAAGCGAGACAGGGTCCAAAGGGGTCCAGTAATTCAGCCCCCCAGCCTCTGAGATGTGAGTAACCAAAGAAAAAGCTGCAGTCCTTCTGCCATCTATATTTCGGCCTCTTTCAACTCATAATGATGAAAAATAGCAGGGAGGGAAAAAAAAGATGTTAGAGAGTGTAATTGGTTCCCTAGGAACAACATAAGAAATGTATGCTGAGATGAAGGATTAAAAATTAAAGGCTGGTACTGAACTCATCCAGATAGGAAATGAATAAAAAAGAATACATCAAATATGTGGAATATTGTGCGGGGGGGGGGGGGCAAGCAAAGGGATGAGACATCCACAAGCTGCAAAATGCCACGTGGATGTAAGAAAAGTTTTGCTGCCTTAGACCAAAGGCCTATCTACTCTAGCACGCTATTTCTAACAGTGGCTGACCAGTACAGACTTTTTTTTTTTTTTTAAAAAAAAAGAAAGGTTGGTGGAACAGAGAGAGAAAATTTAAAGGTCAGCGTGGAAAATTGGAGCAAAAAAGCCAACAGCTGTGACACGACCTCCTTGTGTCCTTCTCTTGTCAGTGCTGTACAGCATTCAACAGCCTGGATCTATCAAGCTCTGAAAAGATAAGAAGGACATTATTGTTCTGACCTCTGGTGTGGTCCACTCGGTGTGACCTTGACTTGTGCTGATGTAGAATAAACCATACAAGGTATGCTTACAGAAGTTCAATGTGTGGAGGGATAGCTTTTTGCTTCTTGCGCATGAAATATCATCTCAGAAACATTGTGTGGGTCCCACTGAGGCTGATACAAATGACAACGATGGATGATATGGCCAAGTCAGTATCTCCTAATTTCACTTGAATTATAGTTTCGGATCAGTGAAGTGGTCCACCACACAACCCTCATCACAAGAACATTATTTTGAAGCATCCAGAGGACAAACAGAAAGACTAATCCCTCTCCTTCTATCATCACATCACAGTCTCAGAGCTCCCAACAGGATTTTCTGGGTCTCAGTGTGCCAGAAACACATGTGCAAGAACATAGACCCTTCAAGAGTATGATCCATAGACTCATCACGCCACTGAGGTTTCAATCTTCAAGCTATTCATTATGTCTTACAATGCGATGTATCCACACTCCACTATTATAGTGGTTTGACATCACCATAATTATAGTGTCTCCATCTGGTGGAATCTGGAGATTTGTGGTTTGGTGAGGTTCTTAGTATTATCTAGTGTGCTCTTCTGAATTACAAAACTAGAAAAGCACTCTAGCAGAGAATTCTCACAAATTATAAATCCTAGACTAGGATTCTATAGGTTGAAGTCATGACAGTTGAAGTGGTATCAAAATACCTTTATGACATGGGGTGGATGTGCTTGTGGAGAGAGCCACTGCAGTAGGAAGGGAGATTGATAGCCTCCAACACAAAGAAGAGGCCAATTGGGCCTTGTTTGGGATGGAGTTCCCTAGCCAATGAGACCCTAGGAAGGCTGTCTCCCATGTCCTTACCAGACAAGCCTGTGAGAGTAGTGGAAAGCCCAGTCCCTAAGGAGCATAAGAATTGGGAAGGCTCATATGGAGAGATATGAGTTTTTAGATAGTCTGTAGCAAAAAATGATGCTTCAACTTGGTGCTGGAATGAAACTAGTGTTGGAAACAAATGGGCCTCTAAGGGGAGAACATTCCACAACCAGGGTGCCACAGAAGAGAAGGTTCTTTTCAGACGGGCTTTCGAAGAAGAAGAAGGAGGAGGAGGAGGAGGAAGGAGGAGGAGGAGGAGGAGGAGGAGGAGGAGGAGGAGGAGGAGGAAGAATGGGGAATCTGGAGATGTCCACAGACGGCTTGGGGACAGTGAAAGGGGGTTATCCAGAGATTGTACTTTCCCCACTCTTGCTGTACCTCAGTAACCCTCCATCTTCTTTCCTCACCATCAGCACACATGTCTCTCCTGCAGTTTTTTTTCCATATACCTTACCTGGACTCCCCTGACACAGGGAACCATGACTTGCCTGCATATTCCTATGCCTGATATCTACAACCTCTTGTTTGATGATCTGGAGCCCAGAATCCCATCATGTACAAAGCCATGAAAGATGATTCTTATTCTGATAATTTCCCAGGTACATTTGTTCCTTAAAGATTTAACTGGTCTCTTCTTTCTTCCACCTCCAGTCTTACGGAATGTGATTTTCTTCAATTTCTTTATTGTGTTCGGTTGGGAGGAGGGAGATATTCTCTTTGAACTTACATAACTTTTAAAGAAGTTTCAGTTTCCATATCCAACTCGCTTCTGCATATAGAATATTTTATGCGGGTTGAGCAGAAAGATGGAGGGGGAGAGATTCATTCGGCATCATTACTCTTTCCGACAACTTCTACTTTTACAAATGAGACACATTTATTCATATAATTTCCATCTCCTTGTCTTTCTTTCACATTGATCTGTCTGCAGCCATTAGCTTCATTCCACTGCTGTTTATGATTGTATAATCACAGGTTTGTCAATGTTTTCTTTACAACCTTCCTCCTTTTCCAGACAGATGTCATTTTTGGATGAGGAAGTAGGGATGGGTGAAAAATCCATTGAGCTGACAAATTTATATGACTTGCCCAAGACACAACCCCCCTAAACCAACGCAGACTCTCATACAGTTTGTAACCAGGATCATCCTAGAGATGTGCAGCATGCAAGAACAAGAAATGCATTCAAAACTTTATGCATTTGAAATATGTGTCTGAAAAAAATGCATACACTTGGAAAATAGACACTGTTGCACTTTGGTTGAAGAGAGAAAATACAAACGCCCTTTCTGTAGGTTACTGGATCCTCGTGGTGTCTCTCAGAAATCCCAGTAGAGCCTGTCCTGGAAGGGGAACATGACAGGAGCACTCCCCTCACACCGGCTGACTGTGGGAACGGAGAAAGCATGATGGCCATGCTTCTTCCTTCTGCAGAGCAGCTGGGCACTGTCCCAGGCTGCACTGGGGCAGGAAGTGCAGTCATTTGTGCTTCCTGACCCTTCACAGCTCAGGGAAGTGTGGGAGAGCAGCAGGAGGGTGGCATGATCATTTGTCATTGATGGAAAGAACCCGTCAATGATTTACAGCGCAATTGCACCACCTGGGAATGAGGGAATGATGGGACACAGACAATATCGTGCAGAACTGTTGTGCAGGGACCGTACTTCTCCATCCCTAAGGCAGGACACCAATGTCCTGCAGAAAGGGCCAGAATTTGAGCCACATCAAATGTGCACCAAAAATGCATATGTGTTTAAAAATGTGCATGACAAGATGCACAAATTTATATGAGAATCCAACTCTGTCCCCCTTATAACTCTATGGGCTCCTGGAAGAGAGAGACTGATTCTGCATACCTCGGAAGAAGAAAGCACAATGTGTAGTGTGATGACTCATGCATCATGATGAAGCTGATGCAAAGGCAGGGCCAAGGTGCTGGATAAACCCCCAACCTAGCCCCGTGTTTTCTGCAAAGAAAACCAATTTTATGTGTGGAAAACAGGAGGGATTTTATTTTGTTTTGTTTGATTTATCCAAAGCAAGCCAACAAACCAACATGTATATTCCCATGGAATAATTCCTTCGTAACACTTCAGGACACTGAATACCAGGAGAAAAGGTAGAGTTTATAATTCTCTATTGCCCTTCCCAGTGGGGGCTGCCAACCAAGAATGAATAATTAAGCCTTTTCTTTTCATTCCTATAGCACTGGGTGCTGATTTACTGTTATGTTTTGTTTCATTCTTTTAGTGGGAGGGGATAGAAAATTGGTGTTTGTAGGTCAGTGGAAGTCTTCATTGAAGTCCTGAATAGTAGCTATCCATACTGTAATATTTCTTCCTGGTCCCACTTCTGATAGCCAATAAGTGATATTTTGAGTGATGGGAGATGAAGTGAAAACATCTCTTACTTCTACAATGCAGACAGCATCCTTACAAGATCTCTCTTTGCCAAGAAGAATTATGGAGGAGCCTACCCCTTTTATGAGACAAAAATAGACATGCCAGATGAAGAGGGAGGGATCTCTCTCCATCTTTTCTGTGCAAACAGATGGCTTTTCAGTGATATGCTCTCTAGTAGGAACTGTAGCATCACAAAAGTCAGGCTGTTCCAATTGGGGGTGGAAAGATAACACTGAACAGAATCAGTGTGTCAAATTGGTTAAAAAAAATCTATGAGGATGGTTTGCTGTGCTGAATACCTCCCTTGGGAAACACTAGATTTTTATTTTTTTTCACCTGCCTCACTTTGTCCCAATCAATTCATGCTTTTATCATTGGATTAGGTTACCTGTTTTAATGCAATTATATTTATTAAAAAAGCATCCTCCAAAAGCAAAAGAAATTCCCAGGAGTGGACAACATGTGACTCTCCTGCAATGAGACCAATGAAGTCTTGTGGCACTAACTTTTGTTATGGCATAAGCTTTTATGGATTGCTCAGACAGGATGAACTTTATTGAGTGCATCAGTGCGTTGGTAGAGCAACAGCCAACTACCCTGATGTTAGAGTTTCTAAGTTTGAGTAAACTTTAAAAGTCTCTTATTTCTATTATTTAGTAGTGTAGATTCCTTATTTCTGTTGTTCCCCTTGTTCATTAGTTAAGATGCTTGGATACTTAGATTATAATATAAACTTTCACCCTACACAATTATAGGGCTCTAATTCTCCTTCAACCACCATGATGTCCTGACATTTACAGTTTAAGGAGGGCTGCTTAGCATTCTCAACCAGAGAGCTCTAGTGTCTCATCAGACTGATTCCTTCTGTTCCATGTTTCTATAATATACAACCATGGCAGTTAAAAAGGAATCATAGTGCTGTAATTGTACAGTATGCAAGGCCATGATAGCCATGTTTAAATATCTGAAGGGAGGCCATATAGAGGAGGGAGAGGCCTTGTTTTCTGCTGCTCCAGAGACCAGGACAAGGAGCAATGGATTCAAGCTGCAGGAAAGGAGATTCCACCTGAACCTCAGGAAGAACTTCCTGATGGTCGGGGCTGTCCGGCAGTGGAATAGGCTACCTCGGAGTGTAGTGGAGTCTCCTTCCTTGGAGGTTTTTAAGCAGAGGCTAGATGGCCATCTGTTGGGCTTTGAGGGTGTTCCTGCGTGACAGGGGGTTGGACTGGATGGCCCGTGTGGTCTCTTCCAACTCTACATTTCTATGATTCTGTGATTCTATACCTGGATGCCCATGTACAAGCCTTCAGACATTGTGTTGCATGTGAATTACTTTACTGTTGTAGATCAGTGAAGTGTTCCAGAATCTAGATCAGCAAACTGTGCACACTTACTGTACCTATACTGAACATAATGTGTGACTACACCATATACAGAGTCAGGGAGAAAGTCTCCTGTGACACTGAGAAATCCAATTTTTCTTCCTCGTTGCTGAACAAGAGAAGAATTTGCTTATGACATCTATATGATACTCACAAGGTTCTAAACCACCAACATGATGGTTGTTATCTTTTCCCCCTCAAAGCAAACTGTGTAATAACAAATCTTCTTAATACTGGGATCCCAGTCAGTTTGTTTATGCAGCTTATTGTTAAGCTAAGCGTCACCTTGGAAGATATTGTAATTAAGTTTTTGGAAATATATTTGAATAAACTGTTGATAGAGCATTCCTCCCCACTGTTCCAAATAGAGTTTAAGGGCCCAGAAGATTTTAATTAAATAGGCACACCAGAACAGTGAATATTGACATTATCGGGGAGGGGAAAATGCCAATATCTTTCCTTCAGTCCTTGTAAACAGAAGTGTTTGTTATTAATAACTAGCAAAATGTCCATCATTTAGTGGTGAGAATGGAAATGAAGGTGCACTCTGCATGACTCTTACCATGTTGGTTCTTGTAATACAACTCTCACTGCTTCATGCACAGAAAGAGATAATATTGTCCTGATCCGTGCAGTCTTACTAGTGAAAGAGATGCTATACGGTACCAGGAAAGAACCAGCTTTGCCTCAGGTCCTGGATGGAAAAAAGGGAGTGTAAATCTCTGCCCTCAAATTCTGTGTCCTGTTCCCACCTCCGCAACTTACACATTTCTTGTAACAACACTCTTGCTGCTGTTAACTACTAGGGACAAGGGAGGGGAGAGGCAAATGGTCTCAGCTGTGAGGGGAAGGAAAATAAGTGCTCTCCAAAAAGTAGAGTGGCCTTGTTTCCTTTTCCTTCCAGCCTACATTAGCTTCTTCTCTGAATTGTTCCCCAACTCCTGACTGGCCAGTAAACAGCAGTAGCAACACACACCTGAGGCTTGGAAGCTCCCTGAAGGACAGGTTTTGGATAGGACATAGGAGACTAAAGAACAGGGTACTGTGCTCCATCTAAAAGAAAACATGGGTAGGTGTGCAAGTATCCTGTTGACTTATGGCGACCCCATGAATTCAATAGGATTTTCTTAGGCAAGGAATACTCTGAGTGCTTGTGTATAATCTATAGACTATGATATTCATCGGTGGTCTTGCGTCCAAGCATCAGCCAGGGCTGACCCTATCTACCTTCTAAGATCAGATGGGATCTGGTGCCTTTAGGGTAGCAGTTCATGACCAAAGTAAAATAAATAAAAATAAAAGGTGTTTTGCCTACCAGTAGAAGGAAAACTGAGAGGGGATAACCGAGCCTTGCATGGGAGAGAGTTCTACAGCCAGGAAGGCTGTCTTCCGTTCCTCACCAAATATGCCTGTGAGATTGGTGAGACTGAAAGAAAGCCTGCTCCCAGAGCTCTCAAAATTTAGGCTTTTGTAGGGAGATACATGCTGTTAGATAGCTCTCATGCAAGCCATAAAGGACTTTATAGGTCATTCCAGCACTTTGAATTTTGTTGAGAAACAGATTGGTAGCCAGTGAAGGCACTGCAACATTTACATGTTCCTTGAAACCAGCCAGGCTCAACAGTCTGGCCTCAGCATTTTGCATCTGCCGTAAAGCAGCCCCACAGAGGACATTACAGTAATCAGAACAGGATGGAACCAAGTCATATGTCATCATGGCAAAATCAGACATCATCAGGAATGGGTACTTCTAGTGCACTAAGGTCATTTCTGCACTACACTGTTATAGTGCTATTATTCCACTTTTGACCTCCTATGGAATCCTGGAGTTTGCAGTTTAGGGAGGGGCATTTAGAATTCTCATCCAGAAAGCTTTTTGACGTCAGTAAACAACAAACCCCAGAATTCCACAGGATGCTGAAAGTAGAATAATAGCACTTTAATAATATAGTGTGGAAAGGATGTAAATTTTAAGTCCTGAACTCCCAAGATTTCTTTCCAATGTAGGGTTCTCTTTGTCAGTGTCCTGATTCTTGAGACCTTTGTTTGTGTGCACTTTTTAAATATTTTTTTAAAGAATATGTTTGAGTATTCTTTCCATCTCTAGCAAAGATTTGCTTCCCTCCTTACAGCTACTGTGTGATAGAATGATGGCAGAGATGAGAGAAAGATTCCTTCTTTCTCCCTACATACAGACATGCAAACATACAAACACATAGACTCTCTGAATTTCTAAAAGTTACTAGCCCTTTCCAATATCTAAGCCAATAATTATGGGAAGTTAGAATTATTGTCATGCCAATTTTGTAAAGAGAGAGAGGGAGAGAGGGAGAGAGAAAGAGAATTTTAATGGTTTTAAATGTACACCTTTAATTAGGTGATATGCTAAAGCTAGTCTGGTAAAGCTTTACTGGGGGCACAAGGTTAATTTTCTCTCCTACAGTGCTGCTGCTAATTCCTCCCATGCTCTTCTTGCTCTTTTTCTTTTTCTTTTCATTTATAAAAGGAAGCAACAGATCCACAATAAAACATTGCCACACCAGTTGCCTGTGAAAGGCAATATACTCTTAGCTTGAATGAGTGTATCTGCACCATACTCTGGAAAGCATAATTAAGATTTATATCTGCTATAGCCTTTAATATTTACCAACTGCAATCCCACAAATGGAATCATGTGAACCTGGTTGGGTTTTTGTGTGTGTGTGTGTGTGTGTTTTCATTTTGTTGGCTGCAGTGGCAGCACCTACTTCAAGAACTGCAATCTGAAAGATCAGAAACATTCTGCATGACTGTAAATTAGCTGGTGGTGGAGGACATCCTTCCTCCTTTGAAAGCTGATTTCCCATTAGATGGATTATGGACAGACCCTCTTGGAAGAAAGGATTCTGGCTTGGTTTCAGACGAAGGGAGAAAGTGTATCTGCTCTGGTTTTTAGTTTGAACTTTAAAGGAACTATCTATGGTTTTGTGCCTAGGTCTTGGCATTCTTCATAGCTCCTTTCAAGTTTAAAATAAAACTAGGAGTAGATTCACTACCCCATGGACATAGAAGACATCAGCCATAAGGAGAAAAAGGGCGAAGAACACATGTGGAAGGAAGGATGGACGGAAGGGAGGGAGGGAGGGAGGAAGGAGGAAATCCAGGACTTCAAAAGAAACATAATGGTGACTCTGGATTTAATGACAGAACTGTCCTTTGTAACAGATGGCAGTAACTTCATCTTCTTCTCCTGTCACTTAAGTGTTTTCCCCCTCCATGTCATCACACACAAGAAAGAATGGAGATGGAGACAGCATGTTGCTTTGACTTTGCGCACAAGCCACATTGGGAGTGACCTATCCAATCTTTGTATCACATCCCAGTAGCACTTGGTGCTTTCCGTGTCAGTGGGGCACTAAATCCATCCTAAGGGCCTTTCCGCACTACACTGTTATAGTGCTATTATTCCAATTTCAACACCAACAGGATTCCAGCATACTGTTCATGTCATCTTCCTTTCTTTCTGTCTTTTTATGCATGGGTGTAGTGTCTTACAGGCCAAATGGAAACCAGTATTTAACTTTCAAAGAAAAAAAAATACTTCCTTCTTATGTGTCTTGCATGCCAGCTCAACTCCAGTGTGTAAAATTACAAGCAGAAAGCTACTGGGCTGGAAGATAACATGTGTCAGGTCTGTTACTCTAATTCAAAGATCCTTTGAAGGGATAAACCAGTTAAAATAAAACTGAATTAGACATCAGATTCAATTTCACAAGGCTTCAGTCACAGTACATCAGAGGTTCAAAGAAAGTTCAGCTTGAAACAATTTTCAAAATAAAATTAAAAAAAACTATTTGGGGAAAATATTATTTTGAAAAGGTTTAGATTTTAAGCATGGCAACAGTCAAAGAAGGGATCAGCTACTTCATCCTCTCAAGAGAAGAGGTAATTTTTTCCCTCCCCTTTCTCCTCCTGTGATGTATTGTGGAAAGGGAAAGTATTTTATGTGCAACTGATTGTCATGACATTTTGACAGCATCTTGTTCCTGTGCCAGTTGTATTTCATTTAGGAAGGTTAGAGGAATCTAATCTTTGTGAACTTTAATACAAATTGACCTGATGCATATCTCCTGTACTGCTGCGTGGGTAGTAACTCAAATTATCCACTGCTTTTCACACTTCTCCAGATATTCTGATGACATTCTTAGGTAAATAAATAAACTGTCAAGTATCAGAATAAATTAAAAACCCTGTGTCCCTTGAGTGGAAGAGGTTTTCTGTGTACAGTTTAAAATACATGCCTTGACATTGGCTTAAATTAAAATCTTTGTAATTTTTTAAAGGATTTTGTAACAGATCAAAAACAGACCTAATGAAAAGGTAAAAGTGACAGAAGGCAGAAATTGCTTGTGTAGGATCCATTATTAGTGAGTGCACAATTCTGTTGGAAAACAAAATTCATGCTCCCCATGTAACACATTTCCCAAAAGTGTCATCAGGATTTTTGCAGGCGAAGGAACTTCAGTAGCAGGAGAAAGCTAGGAAGTGAAGCCCAAATGGACAGTAGAGGCATGTGTTTATTGGGTCATGTGTGGACATTTCTGCTGTAGACTGATCTGGGTTCTGGGTGCTGCTCGCTTAATCTCAACTGAAGAGGCTGTATATTGCATGAGACAGATTGATACAAACTAAGACAAATGGTAAACTAAATTTTACTTGAATCTAAGAGAACAATAAGTTATTACTGGAGAGCAATGCCAGCCCTTTGCATGGAGGAGACTGATGTGGTCATGTCAAGCTGCAGGATGTGAGTAATGGGGGGAAATGGAGCTCCCAGCCCACTGGAAGAGCTCTCACTCCTACTGGATACTTCTTTCCATTTCTAGGCTCCCATGGCACACAGTGTTGCAGCATCCTCTTCCCTCACTCACTTGCCCATGGCATCCTCCTGGATTTTTTAGATGTCCTTTGTGTGTCTAGCTGCAGATTATTTGTGAGTTTCTCCAACTTCTGTTCCTCTCCACTTCAGGAGCTTCTTTTCCAGGGAACCTTTCTTCTTGGTGGCTTTCAGCCCTTTGAAAACCCATCTCTGGTCCTTTTCCTCCACCATCAACAGTTGCCCGGCCAGCAAAGGGCAGCTTGCACCCTGATTTCTCAGCATCACAAACCCTCTCCCGATGTACCCCACACCCAAGGAAAGAGACGGGTGAGAGAGAGGAAGTATAGGTTCACCATGCCCACCTACCCCCTTTCCCTGTCCCTTTCCTGGCCTGGTTTGGACTCTGGGTGCCCAATCTCCCCACCACACCTTGGATCCCTTCTCACCAATACACACACACACATTTTGATATGTGTTTTCTACTTTTGTGGGGGTCATGTGCCCCTAACCTTAGCGAATGCGGAGGGCTGACTGTTGAGTTGTTTCTTATAGTGTCATTGTTTCTTGTAGTATGTTGAGTTTCATACAATTTCTTGAGCTGTTTCTTATAGTATCATGGTTGAACTGTTCTTTATCATGTCATTGTAGGAGATACACCTTAATCCTAATAGTCACTACAAGTGTCTAAATCTAGAATATTTTTTTTCTGTCTTCTTTTCCCAAGAAAGGAAAGAGTTCTTACTATGCCCCTGCTCACTTACTACCATGTCAGCCTCAATTTGTCTTGATAGGGTGAACATGAAAGTAATTCACTATGTTCTAGCTAGTTATAGACAATTGGTATATCCCTGCTCTTGGCTACAAGATTTTGTAAGGAAAAAGAAGAGTTGAAACTGCTTGTCTAGAAAGGGGAAAATATGACTGTTAGCCCACAGCTGAATTTCCTGGCTTTCCAGACATTTATGGATAGACCATATTCTGTTTGGTTTTTAACACTTGAACACACACACACACTTGACAAAATAAGGTCTGTTCATAAAAGATTGATCACTTATCCCACAAAAAGACATGGTAACCCAATCTTTTTGAAACAATAGTACCTGTCTCTAACTTGGCTGTAACTAAGCATACATGCTTCGCTTCAGCCAAGTTAGAGAAAGTTACTATAGTTTCAAAAAGGTTGGATATGTGGATTATACATCTCTGTTCAAAGGGTAATGGTCCTTTTGGGGAAAACAATCTAGCAATTTATATAGCAAGATAAACCAGTGTTTCTCTCTAAGGTATTTTGACAAATAGATTTACAATGCCACATGGCAGTTTATCAGAGGTTTTTATGAAGAGTTTATTCAGCCCTTTTGCTTCAGCTTCCACAAAAAGGAGTTGATGGATTCTCTGTCTCAGAATTCTAGAATCAGAGGGAGAAATATTTCATTAGACCCGGATGAACAAAGGGCTCTTCCTATGAAGTTGCCATTTTTAGTTACCTCATCCTGTCTTTTTGTCCATTTTTGTCTTTTTTTGGGGTGGGGGAGATCTTATTACACAGAGTTCAATATGCTCAAAATGTCATTTCCACTGTAAGGTTACTCACCAAAAATATGTCTCCCATTAAGTGAAAACATCTGGAAAATAATATTTTGTTTTAGAGTCATTGTGTGTTACCAGACAACAGAATGAAAGAACCAAACAAACAAAAACAGCAGAACCATTCCATTCGGGTATTTGAGGAACCAAGAAGTACCACAGATGGGTGCAAACCTGATTTCAATTTACTAATGTATCTTTTGTTCCTAATATTTTTATACATGGAGTTAGTATTATTTGTGGCACAATGGCACTGTTATAGTGCTATTATCCCACTTTGAACATTCTGCAGAATCCTGGGATTTGTGGTTTACTGAGGCCAAAGAGCTCTCTGGCTGAGAATTCTAAAGGCTCCTCCCTAAACTGCAAACCCCAGGATTCCATAGGATGTTGAAAGTGGAATAAGAGCACTATAACAGTATAGGGTGGAAATGACCAAAGTCTTCTGCTTTTCCTCATAAGACTTGGACTGCAGGATCCTCACTCTGTTCTTTATCTTCCTGGGGACATTTCCAACTTTGTCAGCATCCTTCTCAATCTTCAGTTCTGAGAATATTTCCACATAGGTGAGGTCTGAGCAATGCAGAAGGGATCAATTGCCTATTTGTGAACTGGCCATTTCATAGCTGCTGTGGGAAGCTGAAATCTCAGTAGCTTTTTAAGCAGCTGACTTACGTTTAGGTTGTGATAAACTAAAACAACTAGATCTTTTTCTTGCGTCACTCATCTTTTGCATACACAAGCATTTCCACATATATAAATAAAAGAAGAACAACACACACACACCCACACACCCACACAAAACCTCTTTACATTCCCCTTGCTGAAACCATTTGTTACTTTCAGTTTGCTTCTCCTATATCCTGTCAAAATCATCTTGAATCCATTTTCCTGCCGTCTCAGCTATTATGCATCTTTAGCTGTCTGACTGAGTTTAACGTCATCTGTGAAACTTATTCCTTTGTATAAGTGATTTATAAAAAGTGTATGAACAGCAGTGATCCAATGAGAGAACTCCACTTGTGCTCCTCTCCAGGATGATAGGCACCACTGGCAATCTTTGCGTGTGATCCATTAACCAGCTACGAATACACTTTGAAAAAAAAGTGTTGCCTAGCTCAGTGCTTCTTAAGCTATCAGTTGTATTTTTTTTCTCCAATATGCCAGGGGCTGATACTATATTTGTGCCCATTGGCTGCATCTCTTTCTTTTCTGAAAATTCTCCAGCTGATGGTTTCTGAGTGAACATTAGCTCATGGATCACCACTTTGAAGAGCATTCATCTGGCTCACATTATGTTAGTTATGTCATCAAAAAAGTCATAAAAGGCCTTTTTACTGAAATCAGGAAAGATCCAGCTTTCTTGGATTTCTCAGAATTGGTGATATTTCATAGAGGAGGTGAGTACTCAACCAGACTTTAGTGGTACATATGGGGAGGATTTGTGAGCCAGAAAAGGACTATGGATTGAACACTTCTAGATCATTGACTTTAACTATGTACATATGCTTGGAAGATCTTTAGCATTAGTCATGCTCAGGGCTTGATTGTCAATGTGTTTTGCCTTACCTGGTGGAGGACTTCTTGGCTTGAGGGGAAGAGAAGTGCCAGGAGGAAGAGACTTAACCAGAGACAGAGGAGGTTGACAAGTCTGCTGTGATAGAGATGGGACCTAGTACATCCCAGGCAAGATCTACAGATTCGGAAGATGAAAAATAGAGTCTCTGCACCCTATCATACATGGATAACTCAAACACCAAGGATAGAAATTCCAGAAACACTCTCCTCTGCCTTAAGTAAAGTAAAGTATGCTGTGCTGGTATGATGTTTTTGTGTTCTCTCAAGTCATTCCTGATTTATGGAGACCCCCAAGGCAATCCTGCTGTAGAAGGGGCTTCCCCTTGACTTCCTCTTGACACACCCCTTGAGAGAGTGTGGCTTGCTCAAGCTCTCCCAGTAGGTTTCCAGGGCTAAATGGGAATTCAAATCCTGATCCCCCATGTCCTAGTCCAGCACTCAAAACACTAGCTCACACTGGCTCTGGCTATAAATTAGCTCAAAAAGAGGCAAAAACCAGAGAACATCTAATAGAATCCACAGGAAAAAAACTGGAGTCATGTCTCAAAGTGGAGGCATGCAGTTTATCAGCGCTGTGAAATATGTCTCTAGTTTTCCCTATAAATTAGTTCAGCCGAGGGCATTCTGGTGCTTTGGAAACAGATCCAAGGCTCTCAGATGACCTTGTGTGATATCCTCGCTTTTGTATCTCTGACCTTTGACTCCCATTTGGACTAATCTCTCTGGGAACTCCCTTCTTGCTTGCAGACTTAGCTCAGGACTGTTTGCTTTATTTGACTTTGGGCTGTTTGGATTACACGTCTGCTTCTACAGACATAGATATCACCTTGAGACTGGCTGACTTTTCCCTGGTCAAACTCTTTGGACTAGAAGTGTATACTCTTCTTTGGTATTTGACCGCTTGCCCAAATACAGTGGTGCAATTCCATAAGATGTTGAAAGTGGAATCATAGCCCTATAACAGGCTAGTGTGGAAACAGCCAAAGATGCTTATTCTGCTTCCAGCTTACTCTATATTTTGCAAGCATTTATGTATTTGCTTTTTAAATAAATTTCCATGCCACCACGCTTAGTTTTGGAATTGCTCCAGGGTCCTGACCTAGTTTTGCTAATACTGAAAGCTGCTTCCAAATGAATCAGATTTCCGGATAGGTATTATAAACTTTTTTTTTATCTTATGGAAGTTCACATTGAAAAGCTATCCTGAGTTTTTCCCAGTCTAGAGAAACTGAGGGCAGAAGGAAGAGTCATCACATGTTATGTATTTTTTTCTTAAAAGCTATTCATTTCAACTCAATTTTAAGTAGCTTTTTGAAAAGGCAGATAGACTAGCCAAGGGAGGGATGGAAACCTTTTCTGACAGGATCTTTAAAGGAACAAATCCCCATCACTCTCGTCTCATACATTAATAACAATGATGTCACTTGTATAATTTATTACGGAACCAACATGATGGAAAAGCCTAAGGAATGACCCCAGAAGTGATGATACAGGTAACAGCTGAGTCTGTTTTACTCTTTTGCCGTGATGCAAAAGAAAAAAAAAGCTACAGCTTGCTGGACTTTTAGTAACACTTCCTTCTCTTTATGCAGGCCAGCTGATCTGGTATTTGAGAGTTTATTAGAGTTGGTGCAGCTACATCATCCCTAATCCGATTTCACATTCTGAAAAGGGACAGAGAGCTCTTCTTGCAGACTTTCCAGTGGACCCAGCATTAGCAGAATGGTGAATTTTGGAATGTTTCTACATCAGTTCTTATACAATGACCCTACATGGCTTAGGTCTGTACTGTTTGAAAGGCTGTGGCCATTTATCTCCCTGTATGAACCTGAAGGCATAAAGGAAGATTTAACAATCATCTACAAACCAAAGAGAGGGATTGGGATTTTTTTTTAATACCCCAGGAGCTTTAAGAATGTTGGTTTTTGAAAAAATGAATATATGGCCCAAAGAGTATAATATATTTTAATCAGTCAATTCATTTACTCCCAAAGATGAACCAGGATTTCATTCAGCACAGTGGTGCAAGTGTAGCAACCCTCTGCGGCAATGAAACTGGATGGCAGCAAGTGGTCATTTGCTCGTACCCAAAACGACATAGCTTTTGCCCCACCCAGGATGGATTTATTTCCTGATTTAACTGTGGGATGCATCGTTTCAATAATTAGAATCTGACTGGCTGAGCAGCCCTGCAGTGCAGCTGCAGCACCCTTAAGAAATTTTAGACAGGCTATTAAAGAATGATTTATGAAGCAGGCTTTTGTTCAACGAAGTGATTAGAATTTAATAACTTAGCCCTCTTAGTTTTGAACTGGACATAACCAACCTAAGAAACAAACAAACAAACTGATTTTCCCCAACCTAAAGCTCTCCACAAGTGCCATGAAATTTCTGACCCTTCACATTTGTTTTATATTCATGAACAAATGACATGGAAATGATGAGGGACATTTAGCATTATTTCAGCCTCTTATCGGGGAGAGGGGTTTGGAAATCAGAGGATTGTCCTCTGGTAAGCTGGTTTCACAATTTCTTTGAATGCTTGAATGTTCTCAACCTTTGATCTGCCCAATGTTTTGCACTTCAGCTCTCAAAAGCTCCAGTCAGCATGGCCAATGAGAAGAGATTCTGGGAATCAACACTGGAAACACCCTGAGGATATTCTGAGATATGTCAAATTGGACTTGATATTTCTTGTAGGTAAAACTCAAAGGAGGAGTAGAATGCACAGAACCTCCCAATTACCATGTTAAGATATTTCAGAATTTTTTTCTGGATCACACTGTTTGTCTTGTTGTGAACATGACTTCCGGCAGCAACTAGGTGTTGATTCAAATGAAGGCATGTCCAGAAGCCCCAGGATGATCTGGTGATTCATGATATCGACTTCATAGTATACAAGAATAATATACTTCATTTATACAAGAAACCAGCATGAAGACATCTGTTAAGATGAACCTGTCACCTTGGAACTGTCAAAGGTCCTGTTTCACCAACTTGATATTACCTCCTTCTGAACTTTTAACCATATGAATGGGACTATGACAGAACCCTATTGGCATTTTATGCATTCATAAGTTCTCCTGTATTAGCAGCTGGACATTTTTGTCCAAGGTACAACCGCAATAGTCAGTTCAAGGCTGCAGAAACTAAGTTCTACATGTAGTGCCATGGTATGAAGTTCTGTACATGCATGAAGGCACAGGTTCTTCTGCAAGGCTGGATGTAATTATGCATGCACACTAAATGTACATATGCATGCACCTTTGGATACAAATTCAATTGCATAACACCAGAATTTACTAATGAGTCGTCATCACACAGCTGTCACATAATGTTGTGAGGATAAAGTTGTTATCCATCTACTCAAGATAGGATCTCAGTGCTCCTTTCCTTGCTGAAAGCAAACAAAAATGCTACCCTTGACCTATAAGCTACTATTCCTGGTCAGAAAAAGATGTTTCCTTTCAGTTCCTAAGATAAAATTTTGCACATACTGGAATCTCCAGATTAAGTGATGGACTTGCTTTCAGCCAAAATTCAGCAACAACAACACTCCAGGCAATTTTATTCTCCCCACCAGGGCTGCTGACCTCTCCAAGCACAAATTGAGTTTTCCATTTCACTACCACAGAATAATGGGGAGATGGGAGGGAAGCAACTTCCTGTACAATGCTGACAACTGAGAGGGGAAAAATTGAACACAAACTATTTTGCCATGAATCCTAACATCATGCAATTTGTGAAGTAAAGGAGAAAGGGAAAGTTTCAGACATACTGAGTGGTTATAAGCCAGGACTGAGCTGATAATAACCTTTATGATATCCCAATCTCATTACATAGAAGAAGCCAACTCTAACTCTCCTTAAAGTCAATAGACTGGATACAATGAAGTCAATCATATTGACTTTAAGAAGAATTTATCCACTTGTAATAAAGCGTTCCTATCTATTTCACAATAGTCTGCGGACAAATTACTTCAGCACTGCCATGCTTCTTTCTTCCAGCCCAAACACATTTCTTGCAAGGCTAAAGGTTTATATTTTCAGTCTCTGACATACTAAAGAACATGTAAGACATCTTCTGTTGTACACTGTAATTGCTTTGGTCTGCTACTTTTTCCTAGCAGCGAATGAAAAGGACAATCATAAGCCGTTTCAGAGATACATATGTATCTGAAGATTTTCCATATTGGACAATTTGTGGATGACCAGTGGGCATGTGAACTGACTGCAATGGATATGTTTCTGAATGTCAGATAATCTATACCTGTGATGGTGCACTTATGTATGTAAATCATAGTTTGATGCTGCAGTCATTAAGTAATAAATAGCCTCCTGTAAATCATCTGTAATATCCTCTCATAAAACCACTTGCATATATATGTTATGTGCTAAGGAAATTCAAAATTAAGTACATTAATCAATCAACCTGGGAGGAAGGGAGCATTAAGGAGGCTCCAGAAGGCAGCTGAGTCACCTAGGAACTTGGTTCTGGAAGCGCTTACCTTGCTGAGGTGAAATTTCTGAGATAACATTTGAGTGTAGTTTGAATCATTTTTCCCCCTTAATATTTGCCACAGTTCTTTGTAGAGAACATATTCTTCACCCCCATCCCCATGCATTTACCCTTAGAATGGCATTAAGATTGGAACATTATGGAAGATGCAGTTTTCTGGCCACGCTTTCAACACCATGCCACAAGAATAAGTTGAAAACAACTAATGTCCAGGTTATCTGAAGGACTATCTTCTCCCTATCACCCTGCCTGGGTTTTGCGTTCTTCACAGTGCGTCCTGCTCTCTGTTCCATCACACTCATAAGTACATCTGGTAGCAACACAGCAGAAGGCCTTTCTGGTGGCTGTTCCTAGCCTTTTTAGAGATACTTGATTTCACCTCCATGATGTCCTTCCAGGTGCAAGTGAGGACTTTTTGCACAGGATAGGTCCTCAAGTATAGCATTTTCTGTTCAAGAAAAAACATTTTCTGCAAATAAAATATTTCCTCACCCCCAAAAAATAAATAAATGTTCCTTTCAGCACAAAAACTTGCATGTTTTACACAGAATAATTGACAAGGTGGAAGATTTTCATCAGTCCTCTCATGGGGGTTTCCTAATGCTTGAGAAACATATTTTTGAGCATTAAAAAATATTTTCAAACATTTTTTCCATCTTGATATGCCACCGAGGCTCTCTGTTGAGAAAGGTCTTCTCTTTTTGAAGAACTTTCCACATAACCTTTTCAACAGAGAAATGTAAGGTCCTACACTTAGGTAGAAAAAAGGGGAATGCACAAATATAGGATGGGGACACATGATTGGATAATAGTACATGTGAAAGGGATAGTACATGTGAAAGGTCTTGGTGGACCACAAGCTGAAAATGAGTCAGCAATGCGATGCGGCAGCCGAGAAAGCCAATGTGATTCTTGGTTGCATCAATAAGAGTATGGTGTCTAGATCAAGGGAGGTAATAGTACACTCTATTCTGCTTTGGTTAGACCTCATCTGGAATACTGTATCCAGTTCTGGGCATTTCAATTCAAGAAGGATATCGACAAGCTGGAACGTGTCCAGAGGAGGGTGACCAAAATGGTGAATGGTCTGGTAGCCATGCCCTATGAGGAACGGCTTAGGGAGCTGAGTATGTTTAGTCTGCAGAAGAGAAGGTTAAGAGGGGACATGATAACCATGTTTAAATACTTGAAGGGATGTCATGTCAAGGAGGGAGCATGCTTGTGTTCCACTGCTCCAGAGACTAGAGTAAGGAGCAATGGATTCAAGCTGCAGGAAAGGAGATTCCACCTGAACCTCAGGAAGAACTTCCTGATGGTCAGAGCTGTCCGCCAGTGGAATATGCTGCCTCAAGGAAGTGTGACGGAGTCTCCTTCTTTGGAGGTTTTTAAGCAGAGGCTGGATGGCCATCTGTTGAGAGTGCTTTGATGTGGGTTCCTGCATGGCAGGGGGTTGGATTTGATGGCCTTGTGGTCTCTGCCAACTCTATGAATCTATGATTCTTCTCTAATTTCTCTGACCACAAATAGAGTGGAGGATTTTAAGAAGTTCTTTCTACATGCTTCTTGTGTGTCACAGTAAAAAGGAGGGGACAGATCGCTTTGCCTCAACACCAGCTATGTGTGGGAAACAACTTGTGGGCACAATCAGTATTGCAAACTCTCTAGGCTTTGCTCAGCAGGAAAAAAGAAAGAAAAGAATATTGTCTTGCCTAGAAACTGACTTATGGACCAGCAGCCTACTCATCCTGAAACAATACCTGAACGCATTGTGCAAACCCACCTGGTCTCAAATGGCGTATTACATGTATTCACCATGTTTTTAAATGTTTCTATTATTGAATTATCAATAACTTTTTGAAATAGTGCTCCAACTGTGACTTCTTCCTTGACCCAAACTGCTGTTTCAACTCTTCAGCTGCACGCTCTCTGCTAGCTGCACTCCAGCACCATCTGTTTTGTCTGAGGAACAAACAACCAAATGGATTGTGGGTGGAGGTGGAGGGACCTTGCTATTGTGTGTTTGCAGAGGCCAGCACATACAAGGAAAGTAACCACTTCACGGGATGGCATTGACTCATTTGGCAGAGAAGATACGTATTTATTTGCAGGCTGGAAAAATGAGATTGCTTTGGTAAGCATCCTCCGGGGTCATGTAAGAGAGTGGTTAGCTTGCCTTATTTGGGTAGTTGTGTTGCGCGATAGGAATCCGTACTCTTGTCTCTATGGTGACAAGATTACTGCACACTGTGTGGTGGGATCAAAAGCCAGCCAGTTTTGTTGCATTATTTTATTCTTTCTCCTTTTTCTTTTTTTAAGAATCCTTTCTAGCTTTTTTATTTTTTTTGCAACAAAGCTAGTCAATCTCATGTCTCAAATGTGAAGGTAGAACAAAAAATTGCTCACTGAACATATTTCTAGTTAAGTAGGGTCATAGAATCACAAACATTTAGGCCATTTCCACCCTACATTGTTATAAGTGCTATTATTCCACTTTCAACCTCCTATGGAATCCTGGGGTTTGCAGTTTAGGGAGGGGCACTTAGAATTCTCAGCCAGAGAGCTCTTTGGCCTCAGGAAACTACAAATCCCAGAATTCCACAGGATGTTGAAAGTGCAATAATAGCACTATAACAATTTAGTGTGGAAATGGCCTTAGGGTTGGAAAAGCAACCTAGTAGATGGGGATAGACATGATGAAATTCAGGAGATTATTTCTTCTTCCAATGATAGAATGCTTTTAGAAAAACAATATAATTTGGTGACGGTAACTATAAAAAGTATCTACAGTGAATTAAGAAATATCTCAGACAAACTAGACTGTCTTACCTCCACTATAAAAACGGAAAGTCATACATTTCCTTCAAAAATGATCACTAAGAAGCAGGATGGTATCAAAGTTGCAAATACCATTCCTACAAGCCAACTTCCTTTATTCCCTGTGGCTAAGAGCTTAGGATTGGAAAGGACCACGGGGCCTTTGAATCCAACCCCTTGCCATACAGGAAAACACATCCTGACAGATGACCATCCAACCTCTGTTTAAAAACCTTCAAAAAAAGGAAATTCCACCATACTCTGAGGCAGCACATTCTGCTCTCGAACTGTTCTTACCGTCAGGAAGTTCTTCCTAATGTTCAGGAAGAATTTATTTTCTTGAAATTTGAAGCTGTTGTCTGTGTCCTTGTCTCTGGAGCAGCAGAAAGCAAGTTTGCCATGTCTTCCGTATGACATCCCTTCAGATACGTAAACATGGCTGTTTACAGAACAGAAAATGCTGTTTTCTGCACAAAACAACCATGTGTGAATTTTGTGAAGCATAAGTCCTGAACCGAAAAGATTCTCATCAGTCCAGGATTCTTCTCATTAGGACTTCTCAACATTCAATAAACAAACACGCACGTGCACACACACACACACACTTTCAAATATTCTTTCCATTCCTATGTCTGAGAAAATGCCTCTACCTGCAGGTAAAACATACAGAAATGCACCCCTGCTGATGAAGAAACATTGGCTAAATTAAAGTGGATAAATAAATGCACCAATTAAAAAATATCATTCAAATATTCATGAATTTCTCTGCAGGAAGAAAACACAAATTCTCATAACCCAATAAAAAATGATAGATAGAAAAGGTGGGGTTGGGAGAAACCCAATGAGATCAAGATTGATATTGACATCCCTTTGTTCTGAGGTGTTTTCAAGTCAACTCTGACTTACGATGACTCTATTATACAGTTTTCTTGCAAAGACTTCTTCAGAGGTTTGTCATTGCCTTCCTCTAAGTCTGAGGGAGTGTAACTTGCCCAAGGTCACCCAGTGGTTTTTTTCATGGCTGAAGTTAAGAGTAACCTAGACATAATTGCATTCTGTTGACCTTACAGATATCTGTTTATTGTCCTATTCCCTAGCCTAGAAAGAAAGAAAATAGACTCCATCTGTGCGATTAGTTGTTTTTTCCCCCTCCTGGTTATGTAGTGTAACATCACTGTATTGTGTTGTGGTTCTTGGCAAAGTGAGCTCAGCTGTTCAGGTCTTTGGTTCAGACCTCAGAGCATGTTTGCAGAAAATGTTAGATTATAGTCATCTAATTCAGGACTTATTTCTGCTGCCCTGCTCCTAGTAGCTTCTACATTTATTGCACAGATTTGTTACCTCCGCTTCAGCAATGTTTGAAAAACATGTCAGAAAACTTAGTGGTTAAAAATTAAGCCAGGTTGTTCAGCACTCTTTCAAGCCATGAGAGTATTTCAAACAAGGGCTTAGGTCTGTGCTTGCTGACTTAGCAATTTTCTTCCAAAAATCTTCACCCTGCTCTCTATTTTTAGCACCTTGACATGGCTGGTCAAATTAATAGTGATGTTTTGTTGGCTTCACTCATTAACACAGACGAGGTGAAGAACAGATACCTCAGATCAGAAATGACAAACAGGGTTTTCCTCTCTGTGTCTCATATGAATGGGAGAGAATAAACGGAGCAGTCATTTTCAGCATGGTGCTTGCCGCAGGAATTAAAATGGCAGGGACCACTGGAAGTGCCTTGGTGATGGAAGCAACGTTTATTTCGCATTCATTAAGCAAAAGGGCACATGACCAATAAAAAAGTGTTTTTAAACAATTGTCCTTTGAACAGGTCTGTCGCAGAACTTCTGCTACTGGGATCAGCTTTGATTTGGAAGGACAAACACCTTGACTCTTTATAAAAGAGCTTCATATATTGGTATGGCAGAAAAGTTAAGAATGACTGGCAGCGAGAGTGATATTTAGAGCTTAGTCCCAGCTGAAGCACTGATTAATATGCATTTGGTGTCTTCATGACCTACAGGTAAGGAAAAGGATAACCCTCAGAGTATATTTGCACTGTAGCATTATAGCATCTGATGCTATATTTTAATGCCAGGCCTTCATCTCATGGAATCCTAGGATTTCTAATTTGGGAAAATACTTAGAATTCCCTGCTAGAGAACTCTGACGTATTGGGCATGTAAATCTTGGATTATTTCATTTTTGCATGTCAAAACTTTTTTTAAAAAAAGTTTGTTCCCCTCTGGGCAAAGAATGCTTACAATTTCTGTGCACTGATTTATTTAACTGCAGGACTTTTCTTCCGTGAAAATTTTGTCAAGGTCTGCTCTGCAAAATATACTTTTCTGCAAGCTACACCTGGGAAAAGGTGTTGCATGAGGTGGGGAACATATGGTGCTTGCTGGTGGTGATGGCAATGGAGCCAGTGGCAAAGTAAGTGAAACAGCAACAGATGACTTAAATACTAAATAACAGCCATGTCTACCTCTAACTGTAGCAGAGGACTTCCTGGACCATTTCCGCACTGGACTGTTATAGCACAATTATTGCACTTTGAACATCCTATGGAATCCTGGGGTTTGCAGTTTAGGGAGGGGTTGGCCAGTCCCTCTCTAAACTGCAAATCCCAGGATTCCATAGGATGTTCAAAGTACAATAATCGCGCTATAACAGCCCAGTGCGGAAATGGCCCTGGTGATGCAGTGAAGATGGGATTATAAAGCCCAGGATGAAGACGCTGGGGAGATAAAGGCTGAGTAGGGAAGGAACCAGGTAACTGTGTCTCTCACCTTGTTGGACACAGTTTGGAGTGAGCAAGGGAACATTTATGAATATTCTTTACATCCCCATAACACACTCTCCTGAAGAACTGTACTAAAACTTTCTAATAGAAAGTTCTAAGCGTACACCAGACTTAAAATTCCAGGATTACATAGGAAGGAAGCATTGTAGTTTAAGTGGGATGAGACTGCTATCATTATGTAGCGTAGACAACACTCTACATCTTCACTCAGTCTCGCCTTTGTTCCTATTCCATATTTTGTTCACATCAAGAAGTAAGGCTTCACTTTTCTTCTGCATGGAGGTATATACACGCTGGCTGGCATCCTGTTAGTGAGATACAATGATGTAAGGCCAATTTATGCCATTGCAACCTTTTTTTTTTTTTTTTCTAATTTATGGAGTGTGCGATTCTGTTCCAGTTGCAGAACATCCAAAATCCCCTTCCAAATCTGCTGGGAGCAAAGAGGCATCAACATTTGCATAAAGCGATTAGTGAGACAGGGAAGTTTAGATAATGCTTGCCCTTTGTTTCACCTCTCTATCTCTTTCTTTAGTCTATGTACTTTTCCTTCCTTCTTACCTGTTGAGGTCACTTCCCCCTTCTCATGAGAAGTTAGTTTCCTTGTTCCCTTTTGTCTGGAAAGGGAGCATCTGTGGGGCTCCAAGCCCGACAATGGCTGTCAGCTCATCCCACGCATAAGAGCTAGCATTTAGGGGCTTTTGTAACCAAGTATAAGTCAAATTATTTTTGCTTTTCCCCTTTCCTATTCTAAAATGGATATTCTGAGGCAATCAATGTAACTTCCCTTGTTTAGATTGCAAGAGTATCCACAGTAATTACTACCTCAAGCTCATATTGCACTAGCCCTTGTGCACTCTGTGCATGTGTGTGTGTGCGCGTGCGTATTTCTACAAAACCCACCTTTTCTCTGCTGCAACTCCTACAAGTCAGCCATTTCCAAGTAGGTGGATATCAGGAGGAGCAACAGATACTTCAAATGGGTGCACAGTGAAAATGCCATCCCCAGGGACCTCCCAAGGACTCCTGGGAATTCTCTGAGGATGTCTGTCCCACTGGATCCAACTAGAGGAAAATAGCTGGATGTGTCTCTGTTCCTAACTCTGCTTTTCATCAACACAGAAATGACCGGGGGGGGGGGCTGAAGCAAAGAAAAAGTGGGTTCAGGATTACACTGGGAGATGTAGCATAACCACCCACTGGAGATACATCTCTTGATGCTGAACCCCAGCCAGTATTTACAATGTGCATATATTGTATTCATTTGCATGCATTTTACCTATTATACAAGTTCCGCACACATTTTTTTTTCCCCAGATGACTAAAGTGTGTTTGCATACATTTTCAAATAATGTAGGCTGGCATTCTGTACTGTAGTTACAGATCCACAATTGCTCTGTGTTTAGCAACACTATAAAGTCACAATCACAGCATTATTGCCACAATCATGCCTCCCCCACAACCCAACTTAATAGCTAGAATTGTATCAGGCCAAAGAGATCTGTTCAGCTGGTGATCAGAGTGCAAGCGAGTGAGCCTGCAAAAACCAGAAACAGGACCCCATCACAATTTTTCATCACATCCTCACTCGCTGGTGTGTGTGTTGGGGGGATCTCCTTCTTCTTTCACTCTAAGCAGTTGGACAGACCCCCTTTGTCTGATGGGGCTGCTGGTTGTGGAAGTGTGTCTGGGGGATCAGGCTGGGATGTATTACACAGTCACACCTAAGTAAGCTATCTAGGCTATCAACAATATATCTTAGCTATTTATTCATTTGTTTGTTTGTCCCATGCTTTTCTACCAACATGGGTCTGCATGAGGAAGGGGTAGTGACATTTCTGATGGGAACAGTAAAAAAAAAAGAAAAGTGTACCATTGGTTCTATGTCTCTCTAATCCAGTGGTTCTCAACCTGTGGGTCCCCAGATGTTTTTGGACTTCAGCTCCCAGAAGCCCTGAGCATTGACCATAGTGGCTGGGGCTTCTGGGACCTGAAGTCCAAAAACATCTGGGGACCCACAGGTTGAGAACCACTGCGTCTAATCAATCTAATCAATCAATCAATTCCACTTGTAGGAAAGGGTGAGAAGAAAGGAAGGAAGAAAATAGTATCTTAAAAAAAAAACCAGCCCCCCCCCAAATTTTGAAAACATAGGACACAGATGCTAATTAATTAAAAGAAAATGCTTATTGATGTTGCAGCACCATTGCTATTCCACTTAATGAGAGATTTATTGACTCATATTAAGCTGTATTCCAAGAAGGCTCCTGGTAATAAAAGTATAATCTTTTGGCGTAATGATGATAGCTAGCAGTTATTTCACCAGATTTGGTATGCAGCTATGAATTGCATCGATTTAATTTTCAGTGCTTTATTTGACAGAGGAAAAGTTGTTCATAGAACTGTGGATATTACCTTGTTTAAGAGGTTAACAGTGTCACAAAAGAGAGAAAATGAGATTTGTACTTAATGTTGCATGTGAAGGAAAGCACTTCTGAAGGAGACAACTGCGCTAAATTACAGCTCCTCAAAAATTGGTCCATTATTGCAATAGTGTCATAGAGTCACCTCCTAACTTTCAACCTTCAGGGATCCTTTTCCACATTAAAATAAAGAGTCCCAAGCCACCTAAAAGACCATCATATGTATCATAGCGTTACCACCGCGATCTGGTCTGGCCTTTGGTGAACCAAAGATATCATTTTGATATCATAATTCAGCCTTACTCTGCCCCCAGTCAAGTGTTTGTGAGGCCCCGCCAAACAAGCACGAAGCTAGGCATGGGTGATACTGGTGCTCTCATCAAAGTACCAGATATAGCCAGTTCCGCTTCAGGGGGAAACCTCCCAACACAAACATCTCAATTACAAATGCACGGTAAAACAAAAGGACTCTCTGCTTGAGAAAACACCCTGGCAAGCCAGGCACTTAACAGCCGAGCTAGCCGCATCTACATACCAGCTATACCATTGTCAATTTGGCTCATAGTTCAATCATGTAAATTCTGACCTTTCGGAGGCTTTGTCTCCAGCCCAAAACTTATTGTTCTCACCCGAGACCAGACTAGCCTGCGATTGTTCTCTGTCCTATAAAAACCCCAAGATTTTGGTAGTCCAGTGGACTTTGCTGGACCTGGCTGAACTCCACTGGACTCTTGCTGAAATCACTAGCTGAAATCACTTGAAGCTCCTGTCGGATCCTTTCCTCGCCTTGCTGCCACTCAGTCCAGCAGATTCCCCTCGGTCTGCACGCCGGGTTTCCCCCTTCCTCTTCAGTTGGTGTCTCCAGGACTTCGGACAGGTGGCGTATTACTTAATTCCCCAACCTCTCTTTCTTCCTCTTCTAGTTAGGAGTGTGCTTGTGTTTTTATTATTTTTGTTTAATAAATTCTGTTAGTATTTTGAAACTGTTTGCCTCCTCACGGTCCCGAACCGGTATACACAGGATAAAAGATCCCGCTGCGTTGCCCTGCCTCTCGTTAGCCAAGAGAGTGCTCCAGCTAATTTCTCCATCTTTGCTTGTTTGGTTTGGTGTTTGGGTGCCCCTCCCGGGACCCCCAATCTACAGGGTAACAATAGTGTAATAATAATAATAGATAATGACATTACCAGGGACTGTCCATTGGTACCATCACCCTTGCATCTATACCAGGGCCACTCCCATGCATCACATCCCTCGGTCTTAAGCTTTAGTCCTGAGTTCCGGACATCCTTAACCCGGCAATGTGAGCTAGGAGTGATATGACAAGCCTAACATCAGGGCAAAAGAAGAAACCAACAGGTAGATCAAAGAACTTTAAGAAATTTCTGGGGACTCAGATTTGGACCCTGCCAAGCTATTTTGTCCAGAAACAAATGGACTCTACCCTGACCAAAAACTCACAACCACGATTCCTTCTTTGGACTTCCAGATGGTTTTTCATATTTCTACTCCTTTGAGTATGATTTTTGTTTTTTAAAAAATGCAGATGTGGCTAGGGGGTAGATAAATTATTTAACGCATTCAAATATAAGCCAAGCAACTTGAATGGGAAGTTCAAAACCCACAAGACACTGGAGTATTTAGCTAGTGAAAATATACTGTATACAACAACATTAAAAAAAAATCTCTCAAATATATGGTCCCAAAGATGAGTCCTTTAGGGAATGTGGTTTAGTTTTATTCTTCTAATCTTTCATAGTATACTAATTTTATAGACTGGAAAACATTTTATTACTTCCCCACCTATATTTAACAATCTGATTTATCTATCTCCGTTTAGGGATGTGAATTTTACAGGCACAGATGTCAGATACGTTGTCAGCAGAATCTGATCTTTCTTAGAAGATGCTTGTCTCAGAATGTCTGTCTTGAAAGTAAACAAACACTTTCTTCTTCATCATCCAGGTGGCTTCTTTATCTTTAGCCAGAGTGTTCGTAAGAAAAAAGTAGTTGCTCCTTCCTTCAAACTGTCAACTTTAGTAAACCAAAGGAGATATTCTGTCTGTGTGTCGTTCAGTAAGCAGGTCACTAACTTTTTTCTCAAATGAATTAACGAGTAATTTTAGCCATGTTCTTCTCTCTGGAAGACCCACATCAGAGTTTGGTCAAGTTGGGCAAAATTGCAAAAGCTAGGAGGGGCCACAAGAGTTTACTTTTGCCAGAGTCTGCAGGGAAGGATGAGATTCTCCCCTCCCCTCTCTGCTCTCTTCCTTGTTGAGTTAATTGAGTACATACTACTTTTATCCTTTCAACCCAATTCACAGCATCTGAAGTATGCTGACAGCAACGGGGAAAAGTGGCCTGAGGAAAGACAAACTAGGATGTTTCAAATGCAGCTGAAAAAGTGGGAAGACAGAGGGCTAATTGGGACTGCCTCTGCCAAATTGAGACAGTTGTAGGATATGTAGTTATTATGACTATATTGTACCTTTCAGTCAATGTATTTGCTGCGAAACTGTTGGAAAATGCTTCCCTACCAATAGTTTACTGAGACCAAAGAGCTCTCTGGCTGAGCATTCTAAATGCCCCTCCCTAAAGCTGGAGCAAGTCCAGAGGAGGGCGACCAAAATGGTGAGGGGCCTGGAAGCCACGAAGCCCTATGAGGACAGACTGAGAGAGCTGGGGATGTTTAGTCTGCAGAAGAGAAGGTTAAGAGGGGACATGATAGCCATGTTTAAATATTTGAAGGGATGCCATGTTGAGGAAGGAGAGGGCTTGTTTTCTGCTTCTCCAGAGACCAGGACAAGGAGCAATGGATTCAAGCTGCAGGAAAGGAGATTCCACCTGAACCTCAGGAAGAACTTCCTGACGGTCAGGGCTGTCTGGGAGTGGAATCTGCTGCCTCGGAGTGTAGTGGAGTCTCCTTCCTTGGAGGTTTTTAAGCAGAGGTTGGATGGCCATCTGTTGGGAATGCTTTGAGGGTGTTCCTGCATAGCAGGGGGTTGGACTGGATGGCCCCTGGGGTCTCTTCCAACTCTACATTTCTATGATTCTATGATTCTATAAACTGCAAATCCCAGAATTCCATGGGATGTTGAAAGTGGAATAATAGTGCTATAATAGTGTAGTGTGGAAAAGCCCTTAGTTTGTGTGTTAAACCTCCTTTAAGGCCATTTCCGCACTACACTGTTGTTGTTGTTGTTGTTATTATTCCACTTTCAACATCCAGTGGAATTCTGGGGTTTGTAATTTACTAAGGCCAAAGAGCTCTCTGGCTAAACTGCAAACCCCAGGATACTGTAAGATGTTGAAAACAGAACGATAGCACTATAACAGTGCAGTGCGGAAAGTTGTGATGGTCCACCTAATATGACATTATCCAAGGCCCTGGGAAGCTGGAAGCCATCATTATGTTGAGAAAAAAAAATTTGATGGAGAAATTTACCATGATCACCCAATGATTACAGGAGTTAGCTAATGATCTAACGATAGCTCTAATCTGTAAAAGGATCACAGTGCAGGGTAGAGTACATGCTATATCTCTGTCTGTCTGTCTGTCTGTCTGTCTGTCTGTCTGTCTATCTATCTATCTATCTATCTATCTAATTTTCAAGCCCCAATATTTGTAATGAAGATTTGGGAAACACTGCTGTAGGAAAACTCAGGAAATCACTACCAGTCAGTGCAAGCAATATTGAACAAGACAGAACACAGGGGGAAATTGTGTTGCCCTCCATAAGTCGATAAACTTCAGCTCCTATCAGCACAGACAATGGTGGGGAAATGCAGGAGCCCTGTCCAAGAATATGTAGAAGACCAGATCATTCTTAATATGAAACAGTCTGTGGAATGGATTAATTAATGATGTTACCAACCAGAAGCTCGCTCAAACTGAAAAGATGAGTCGCTTTATGGGTATTGGTGATTTCTGTGTATACGTTTATTCTTTCTCCCCACCTGTAAAAGTCTGTGCGTGAAAGTTGTATTAATGATGTAAAGTCATCTCAGTACATCATCTGAAGGGCCTGGAAAGAGGCTGCTCCCATTAAATTGAGCGGAGGTGGAGATGTCCTATTTCAAGACTTGTGTTTTGAGGAGGAAAATGTAAGAAAGAAAAAAAAGTCTGCCACTGTTGGTGATTTAATGGGGCCATTAGAGATCAAAGGGATTTTCCTTATTACACCTCAAAGCATTTAAATGGTAGAGTTTGGGGTGGAATTTGTTAGCGCTCTCTCTCAAAAAAAGGTCTCTTTGAAAAAGTTGGCTCAGTTTTCATATTATAAGTCTGTCCTTTTTAAAAACAGCAGCTTTAATCGCTACCCATATAAGCTCATCTTTAACTACCAGTAAATCTTAGTTCAGATCAAGAACAATCACAGAGTTTAGAAAGTTACTTTAGAGAAGAATAAATATAATGACCTGAGGAAGCCATCCATAATTAAGCAATGGTAGGATGATGCTCTGGGACCCACTGCTGAGTTATGGATGGCTTCAGCAGGTCATTATATTTGTTCTTTTTTAAAAGTTACTTTACAAGCTCTAAAGCTGTTAAATTCCATTAGAAGACCAGATTTCCTGTCTTATTTTCATTGGATTGATACTGATGTATAGAGCTGGTCCCTATTTTTTAAGAGGGGACTATTTCCAGCTAAATGAAAAAAATGAAAGGGTCATGGGTATCAATTTTTTCCCACTGGCATACAAGAAATGTACTGTGTTACAGAGTTATAACAATCTAATGCCGCTTTAACCACCTTGGATCCTGGGACTTGTAGCTGAGTAAGGTTCTTAGAATTCTGAGTGAGAGAGCTCTAGCTGCATTATTCAAAGAAAAGTACTAAAGCTCTCCAACATTCTAAGAACCAACTATATTTTCTAGTCCCACGCAAGGGAGCTTTGGCAGTTAAAATGGTGTCAGGTCCCCATAACGCTGTCATGTAGGTATAGTCAAGGAAAACACATTGCTCATCTCTTCTTCATCTGTATGAAACTCTGTGAAGTAAGAGAAATTCCGTTGAAGCTCTTGGATACCTTTTCCCCTACTCACTATTGTCCTTCATCATGGACTGTGCACAAGAATGAACAGTTGCTGTGCTTGTTAGTGGAAAAGCTTTGACAGAGTTTTGCTTTCAGTTCATACTGCAAGCGATGAGCTTTTCCTTGTGGGTGAGTGGAAGATTAAATGATATGGGGATTTGGATGGGGGTATCTTTGAGGGGTGAGGAGCTGTTGTAGAGACCAAGAAGAAAGCATTAAGATTGCAAATGCACTGTTAACTCCATCTTTGTTCTTCTAGTAGCACAGAACATCTGGCTTCCACATTGCAACTACTATCAGCTAAAATCCAGGGCCAACTGGTCTGAATGGACCACAAGTTTGGCTAGTATATTGGATTTAGCCACTATATTGAATAGACTACAGATTTGGCTGATATATTGGAATCCCCTAGTTTAGTTTTCTTCACCTTCCTTTTTTTTGACATGAGTAATTTAACCCCTCGTTGATACTCTATTTAAAAAGACATTTTATTATCCTTTTCAATAGTTGTGACTATCCCACGACAACATTGCAGCAAATGCTAAGTGTAACTTTCAGCACGAACGTGAAGTATGCCAAAATGAAGCTCCTTTAACTAGTGTAGATTCTCTAATTTTGTACTGTAATGGTTTAGGATAGCCAACCTTTCTTCCCATCCAAAGATCTCTTACAGAATGTAATCTTATCCAGGCTTATCCTAGTATACAGGTAGCTTTTCAGACTGTAGATAAACATATCTGAATTGTGTGGATCATTTTTTAAAAAAAATCCACTTTCCCATTGAAGGACCTCCCATTGGGAATGAAGAGTCACCGTTCTATAATCGAACATCTAATGAAGAACTAACTGCTGTCTTCATGAATTATTTGTGTTTCCTTGTACTTGTTGCATCTACTAAAAGGTCAGCAATTTATCTTTGGTCGCTTACCAATGCAGGCTATGGTTTGTGCCTGGGGTGCATTCATGAGTCATGGGGGGGGGAATGCTTGTTCATTCTGTTAGTTAGCTGAAAAACAACTGAATATTGTGAATTATGTTGTGCGTTCTCCAACCAAACCACTTTTGAAACACACACTTTCAGAATTAATTTAAGAGCCCAGAATTTTAATGAGTGAGTCAAGGCAGACAGACCACAGCTCTGTGAAGCAATACAGAAGAAATGAGATCTTTCAGTGGAGTGGATCAAGTGCAAAGTGTTTGCTCTCTACATATATTTTGCCTATCATTTTTACGCATAGATGAGTCACCTCACATCAAAGGTCAAGGAAAGTACTTCTGTACTTTGATTTAATAACCCCGGAATGAAGATGCAAGGCAGTGAATGGGTACTGGAGTCATCAGAAAGTTTGTGTGAAATTCAAGAGATCCAAGTTCCCTCTGAATTCACTGGGAGGCTGTATCACTGGAAGACTTTGACCTTTACAATGCCCCAATAGTGCATCATCCTGGTGGGATCCCAGCATTGCCATTGTTGGGATGGGATCGCAGCCTGAACTTGGTCAGCTGCCAGCGGATGGGTAGCATCAGACACCCTGTTCTTCCCTTCTCAGTACAGCGTCATTGGCAAATCCCTTTCCCCACTTCTTCCTGCACTGTACTGTGGAAGGAAGCACTATCAACCACTTTGGCCCTTACCACACACCCACAGCTGACAGCATTGTGGCAAGAAAGGGGGCCATTACCCAATTTTTGTCCAGGAATGAAAATGGATGGGTTTGTGACAGCTGGTGACGTGACAGCAGCATGTGTGATGGGATGCATCATGAACTGGAAGCAATGTGTTGCCCTGCCAGAATGACAATGCGGTGTGGGAAGAGCCTTAATCCTGAAGTTTCTTATAGTCAGTCTGGGCAATCTTGCTACACAAACTAAGATGGTGATCAATAGTTTTTATTTCTTTTTTCCCCCATCTCTGCATAGGTGGCTGTATCGTCTAAAATGACCCTTCCCAAGTTTTGAGATCTCAGGGGGAAATAGTTTCTTAGTCCCACCAGCACATTTGATGAGGACACAGAAAAGACTCTTCTCAATTGCTGCCCCAGTAGTTGTGGAGCTCTCTTCCACATGAGATCCAGTGAGGCTCCTCCAGGATGTTTTTCCACTGCCATTTAAGGTGGTGATACTTATTTGTTCTTGAGCAACAAACACATGTCCTTTGGTTACTTTTTTCAGTGTCCCGCTTTGTAACCAATTCCAGACATCCCTTTTCTCAGCATTTCCTTCTATATTTTTAATAAACTGAACATGTGATGGTTTGTCTTGCTGGTCTTCAAGGTGATTTTTTTTCTTTCCATACAGGTCTTTTGTTTCTTTGATGTTCGGTCTATTCTGTATTTACCTAATAATATTCTTTGCTTTTTCTTGCATTACCGCTCTCTTCTTCCACAGTTTGTTTCAACTGCAAAACTTCAGGCCACCAATATGATGTGGTAGCAACAGCTGATCAATATCACTTTGAGGATGAAAGGCATGGTTTGCTGTCATCATCTTCTGAGATTTTTCTTTTTTTCTGCCTAGTGCATGCAGTTTTGTTTGTGCCCCATCAACACTTCCACTACTATATCAGTTAAAAATTATGGTTAAGGGGTTTATGGCCTGTATTATGCTTCTGTTAAATTTGATTTTAAGAGTGTGTCTTCACTTTTTATATACTCAGCACTATTAAAGTCTTTCACTTTTTTATGTTGAATATTAGCTTGTAATATTCCCAAATATTTGTAGTGTTCCTCATAGTTGAGGCTTTTAATAGTATTTCCATCACAGAGGTTAATGTCTTCTGAGTGACCCGTATTTATTGATAGTAAGCACATTTTGACCATTCCAACTTCCACGCAGGTATCTTGACTAAATCTTACAGTAGTCAGTTTCTGATGGACCTCCCACACAGTTTTAACTTATCGAGATAGAATAAATGGTTTATTATTCTAGCTTGCATTGTTATTTCATATCACTGATTTATTTTCTTTCGTATTATTGAAAGCATTTTCTCTGTAATAGTAAGTAATAACAGGATTAAGGTATCACTCTGAAAAATCCCATACCTAATATTAACTCTGCCAAGCTCTTGTCCATTTACTATTAACAAGATGTTCCATGGTTTCATTATAGTTGAGAGGACATTTTTGATGTTTTTATTGCTTCCTAAAATTTCAGGATAGTTTTCAATTCTTGCATCTGGCAACGAATCAATTGTTGCTGTGGGTTTGTTTTGGTTAATCTCTGCTACATACAAATTTGTGTTTTTTATCTTTTGCAATATTTCAGTGTCATTTTTATCAATTAACAATTGATCTCCTGTTCTTTGAGACCTGGGTCAATTACTTTTCTGTTCTTCTAGAGGAAGATAATTTTCAATTAACTTGTAGTGAGCTGAGATAGCTGCTCTTCCTGATAATAATTTTAGCATTGTTGCCATATGGACAATTGGGAGGTAATTTGCTTGCGGATCTCACGTTCTTCACATCTTCTGCTCTTATTGTCTTTCTCCAGTCTTTGATAATAGTTGTTTGTAGCTAAATATTAAACTACCCTTGAATGGCAGATTGGTAGATTTTACAGCAAAAATCCATATTTGGCATATTGTACAGTCAGCTTTGGTACAATGGGTTGAGTTTTGGACCTTGGATAGCCCATTATATTACAGTCATATATTCCAGCCCCTCCCTAAGCTGCAAACCATAGGATTCCATAGGATGTTGAAAGTGGAATAATAACACTATAACAGTCTAGTGTGGAAATGGCCAAAGTGTGTCTTGCCTGTGAAATGCACACTTTTGTGTGGCTTGTGAAAAGGACTGAGAGAAATAAAATATGTGGAAAATCATACACACAGTTTTTCTTTTTTTAAAAATGAAATGACTAAAAATACATGCAATCGAAAAAATGGCACCAATGTGCTTTTGTCAATGGAAAAAAATGTGTACCAAATGCACACAATTTTTTCAAAGTGCAAAAATGCACTAATTCCCCTTTAAGAAGAAAAAAAAATGATGTGTCTACCCTACGCGGTTATAATGGTTTCATACATTTGAAGATAGCTATACCACCATCCCAAGGAATCTTGGAATCTGTAATTTGGTGACATTAGAAAGCTTTAATCCATTTCCCTGAACTATAAAGTCCAGAATGTTTTGGAATGAAGCCATTACAGTTAAAGTAGTATGAAATGTGTATAGCTTCTAGGTGTAGATCTACTTTAAAGTTTTGCAATCTGATAGGCGCCAGAGATGGGAAAAGAACAGTGGGAGAATTTTGAGAAATGATTCCATATCAAGATTGAGACATTTTTCACATTGCCGTAGAGATACAAAAATGGCTTGGAATAAATTTGGGGCAAAACAGAATTTTAGCATAAGAAACAGGCACTCATCAGTGGAGTGACTAATTGCTTATACTCCACCTCTCTGTGTTGGCACAAAATTAGCTATTCAGTGCCAGCTGTTACAAAATTAAAGAGATTGGAGTTTGGGCTGTTTTGGAAAGGGAAATCAAGAGAAGTGTGTGTGTGTGTGTGTGTGTGTGTAAAATTTCACTGGGTCTACGTAGAAAAAGGGAATGCAATTTACCATGGCCTTCTTTCCATATAATTGTAACAAAGCAATCATGATATGGAAACCCTAGCACAAGTATTTTAAATACTGTGAAAATCTGAAGAGTCTTTGGATGGAAATGTGGAAGCAGAATTATCTTGGCTCTTCCTGAAGCCACTAAATTTTGACCAGCCAGATATATAAAGCAAACGCTGTTCGTTTTTCCAGATCCAAATTAGATTTGAGTTCTAACCTCCCTAATCCTGTGATAAAGACCTGTATTGATTAGCACATTTTAATTAGCAGGGATTTTTTAGCCAAACAGGGTGCTTCATTATCATCTGTCAATCAGATATATACCTTCTGTGAAATGCTTCTCTAAAAGTTCTCAGGAGGTTTCCTGAACTCAGAAATAAAATTCAGCTATGCACTACTTTAAGTCTGCACACACAAATATATGAAATATGGGATGTATAATGTATTGCAGCTGAATCAAATAATGATGTTTTAAATCAAGATTTTCCAAGGTATTGCTACACAGCAAATCTATTTGCATTACAACAGTGTCTATTGTTAGCATTTTCCTGATATAATGATGCACTTGAATATATGATTATGAATTGGTCCTATTGAAGGAATTATGATGACTGCAAAGAAGATTCCTTCCAAATGCACTTCCAAGACATGCTAGGTGATGCAGACTGCTCAGGAATCACACAACAAAGATAAATGCAGAGAAAAGAGACCATCACTCTAGTTTTCAAATCCCACCCTCCTCTGGACCTTCAGGTTAGAATCATAGAATCATAGAATCCCAGTCTCCCAAGCAGCGGAAAACAAGAGTGCTCCCTCCTCGACATGACATCCCTTAAAATATTTAAACATGGCTATCATGTCCCCTCTTAACCTTCCCTTCTACTGACTAAATATCCCCAGCTCCTTAAGCTGTTCCACACAGGGCATGGCTTCCAGACCCTTCACCATTGTGGTCGCCCTCCTCTGGACACATTATACTTTCTAAGATTGCTGGTCTCTCAAGGAGACCTGAGTTCTTAAGATTTACTAGGACACACATGTGTCAAATGGAGAGAGAATGTCAACCACCTCAGACATTTTTGTCTTTCAGAGATGGACTATAACTAGGCTTGGCACATTTTGGAGCCTCAGAGGTCTTGCACACCAATGTTCAGCACCTCTGGAGCTCCAGAGGGCTGCAGCCACACTATAATGTCCACCATTTTGACATGGAAGTGATGTTGCATCGCTCTCAATTGCCTTTGAGGGAATCTTGATGCACATTTGAATTTGTAAAAAGATTTTACCCCTCAGTGGGTACTTGTTCAGTTTTTGGGTGCTGCTAGGCTTTTGGGGTTGGTTCCAAGGGATACACTCAATGGCCCGTAGGTTTTTATGAGTCACATAGACTGCGGAATTTTCACCCTGACCTATAAAAAGATATGGTAGTTCAATGAAGAGCTTGTTCTCTATCTGAGACAAGAGAGTGACAGGTGAGTGGCTGTTGCTGGCCATCAGTACACATTGTTGAGCTAGTTGGAGTTAAAGGCCTGAATCTTACTTTTAGTCACAAGTAGAGTAGACGAGTTGAGTCAATGAAACAGACATAAATGTAGAGTTACTAAGCTGACATTAATGGATCTGCTTCAGTCAGGATACATAATACTATTTAGACAGGGTAGAAATCATGTCAGCCTGCAGAAATGCAAATCACAACGTTCCTCATCACGGGCTTTTCTAGCTGAAGTTGCTGGAAGGCACAGTCTAACAACATCTGCGGGGGAGGACACATGATTCCCATTCCTGATTCAGTGTGTTGTCTAAAAAGATATAACCTTCCTACGATGTGTACATACTTCTCACAGTCTTATTATTGAGAAATCCCCAATTACCATCCACAAACACCCCAGGATATCCCTAGAACACACAGTTTGAAAACCATAGACTTTCATTGGCTGATTTAAAAAAAGTGTGCTGTTTTCCACCAAGATACAGGGACTAAACAGGAGTGCTATCTGCTAATATTTTTGTACCCAGGAATACGTAATTCATGCATGAAGTTGCCATCTACCAAATCAGACATTTGTTCCATTTAATCTAATATTGACCATATGGCCATACATTTCAGATGGCCCAGACTTGCTAGCCTAAACTCTTTTAAATGGGTTCATGCTTGGATCCATGGAAGATGGGAACTCGTACACACCAAGTGCCTCTTCTGCTATTGGTCGATGGTTAGCACAACCCCAGACAGTTAATTCTGAGTTTGCTTTGCTGCTACTTAGCTGGAATCAGATTACAAAACTGGTTTCACGGTTGCTTGAAATTCCAAATGATAAACTGATAACAATATAGACGGTGCTTACTGCATTTGATTCCAGAAGACTGAACCTAAATCCCTCCTAAATATATGCCCTAGACCACGTGCCTGTAAATAAAAAGGCAAAATCAGCAATGCAGCACACTCTGGGGTGAAGAAGAAAGTAGCCAGTGGAGAAGTCTATGGAGATGGAGCTACAAAGAGGTTGATTCAGATATTTGAATGTGATTAGGGACAGGGAACTGTATTAGCCTGTGCTTGATTAGCATTTGCCTTCTCTAACTTGTTACCAGACCCTACATCCCTATTCTACAGGATGTGCTGTTTTCATGATTGAACGTGTTTATGGCTGGAAAACATGCCAGGTCAGGTTGACCTGGGACATGATCAGGTCATAAGTTCAGAGAGGATTTGGTGGGAAACCCAGACACTAATGGATCTATGCTAGTCTTTTCAACACCTCCGGCTCTGTGCACACCTGAAAACAATAGGAGGAGAAACTGCCCAGGTGAAGTAATCAGGGACTATCCCTATGGAAATCTTCTCTTTACTCCCTGCCCAACCAAGACATTAAGAGATTGTCATGACTCCCATCAATGTTTTGTCACCTAGAGCTAAGGAATCCATTCTGGATTCATTTGTCAGTCTCGTGAGAAAGTCATTACCACTTTGTCTATGCACCTCATTCAAGTTAGCAAACAGGGCATATAAATTCTAGCCTCGGTCCCAGAAAATTGTAGTACACTGTAGTATATTAGACATAGTGCCCAGATTGCTCTTCTTCTGTGATACCGTCAGACACTGTCTGAACCCCTCCACTTCGACCTTCTTTTTCAGAACTAGTAACTATTTGAGTCATTAATTTTTAGAAAAAGCCATAGAATTTACAGAGAATACGTTTGATCTACTGAAGAAAAGGGTAGGTGAAATACAAAATGGGGGTGGGTGGGATGGAGAGGGGAGACAGAGGGAGAAGCCAAGAGAAGAAGAAGTGAAGAAGAGGTTTAAGGAAAATGGTCCAAGTTCCCAGTATGAACAATCATCAAATCAAAGGAGTAAGAAAGGGATGATTGCATTCATTCAAAATAACAGTTGTATAAAACGGAATCAAAATAAAATCAATCAAAATCAGAGGAGAAAGGAAAAGAGTCACAATACCACTTCTCCATAACACAGAAGAACACCAACAACATCCATATCCAAAAACACAAAAACATCATGGTGGAAGTTGGGAATGCTAGGCTTCCACAATAAAGAACTTGACATGATAAAAGTGTCTTTCCTACTTAGTGGCCTACTACCAAGGAAATGAGCCATCTTTCTGTAAGCCCCCTAACCAACCTAAGAACTATGTCCTGAGGGTCCTAATTATTTTATATCAAACATAGTGAGCCATAGAGATATACTGGACGGACACGTAGGCAGTAGAGCCATGGAGATGGATCAAAAAAGTAGCCTGTTTTCTGACACGCATCCTGGGTAATCTTGCAAATGGCTCAAAGGCCACTTGAATGGATTTTCAGCAGTGACAATAACTCTCTGGGAGCAAATAATCAATGCAAACAGCCTGGAATGTGACACCTTGAGGTATGCATCCCTGGATGAGATACTCATCTTGCAGGAAACTACAAGGATGTTTGGCTGTATTTTCTTTGAACTAAAAAGCTGAAATCCATCTTCGTAAAACTGCAGCCATCTGTTCCCCAGGACATGGGTCAGCTCTACAACTAGGTCCATTTTCTCATTCTTTTTCGGAGTTCTCCCAGATCCGCAAACCATGAAGCTGGTAAGCGCCCCTCAGCCTCAAAAGGTGTGACTGAGATCGTTTTCTCCCAGCTGAAGACTTCTAGATTGGTACAGTATTACTCCAAAACCCTTATGTCTCTCTCTCTTAATTTTCACCTCTTTCTAAATTTCTATAGTTTTGTATGCTTGTTGGAGTGAGTGCAGCTGAGTGATTGTATGGATTTTAACATCTATGCCAATAAAATACTTAAATTTGAACAGTTTGTGTGATTTCTGACTGGGCCTGACCCCATAAACATTGGGTTAAAGATCCTTAATTACCCTGCCCTCTGCATTTCTAAAGCAGTGCTCAGAGCTAATTTTCCCCACAAGAGACGATTTCGACAGCCTTTGGGAATCCCCTTAAGGGAGCCCCAAGCAAGCAGGGTAACATTTCCCTTCCACACAGGAAGAGGAAGGGTATTTTTCTTCTCTTGTCTCTGGCTTCTGCCTCCATCCCCTTGAGATGGCAAGCAGTTTGGAACAACAAGGCAACCAAGACAAAATGCTTGGATGTATGTTTTCTAACCCTAATCCTTTTCCAGAGGCCTTCCTGTTTTATTGTACCTGGCAAAGACAGGGCCACTCCATCTCTAATGAATTCCAATAACTAAAAGTTTTGTTAGAGAGTAAGAATACCTGTCATACTGATCAGGTAATCTATGCAGTTCAGCCACATTGGAGGGGAAAATTAAGAAGGAGGAGGAGGAGGAGAAGAAGAAGAAGAAGAAGAAGAAGAAGAAGGAGGAGGAGGAGGAGGAGGAGGAGGAGGAGGAGGAGGAGGAGGAGGAGGAGGAGGAGGAAGGAAGGAAGGAGGAGGAGGCAGAGGAGGAGGAAGAGAAAGAGAAGAAGAAGAGGAGGAGGAGAAGGAGGAGGAGGAGGAGGAGGAGGAGGAAAAGGAGGAGGAGGAGGAGGAGGAAGAGGAAGAAGAAGATGGTATTCTCCCTTATACACCACCCCAATCTTTATGTTGAGGTGGGAAGGACTCCATTTACTTTCCCATAGCATGGCTAAATTGTGAGGCAAAGATGACCTTCTCTGTGTTGTGTTTGCCCTGCTATGTGGATTGATCCCTCCACTGAGATTAGAGAGGCTGCAACTTTTAAGCATTTCTGCTGTCAAGCAAAGACCTATTTATTTGCCTCAGCATTTTCCTGGTTCTTAATGTTATCAGTTATCCATATGAGGTGTGCTTGGGCGGGGGTGTCTTCGATACATCCCTTTATATGCAAGAGCTCCTTTCAGTCACACTGCCCATGACATTGATAAGCATTGTCCTCATCTATTAGAATTCATTTTGCTACTACATTATAATTCTTAACACGGGCATCTTGCTTTGCTTCTTTCTCGCTGTTTCAAGGAAGATTCTATATGCAACAGAAGTTGAGAATCATTAAGCTGATAGGTGTGACCTATTTTTATCAGCTTTTATCTTTTGCCTGCTGGCTGTATCTAAATGTGAATTCCTTTCTCTGTTTCTCTCTCCTTCTGCCTTGTTATCAAACATTTTGCTCCCACTTTGCTAGCAGAAACCAGGGGACAACATCAATTCCATCAATGCTTTCCTCTCCTCCCTCCCTCCCTTCCTTTTTCTTTCTACTACACAGGGTCCACAGTTTATATATGTATATATTATGAATGTATCTATTTATTTAATTTAAATCCCACCTTTCCTCCAACACACCATTCAAGGCAGTGTACAACATTTTAAATGCACAAGACACTTAAAGAAAAGAACTGTTAATACAAAAGTTAAAACACTGTTATAGTGTTATTATTCCACTTTCAACCTCTTATGGAATCCTGGGGTTTGCAGTTTAGGGAAGGGCATTGAGAATTTTCAGCCAGTGAACTCTTTGGCCTCAGGAAACCACAAACTACAGAATTCCACAGGAGGTTGAAAGTGGAATAATAGCACTATAACACTGTAGTGTGGAAATGGCCTTACAAAGAAAACAAACGACAAAAGTCTTTTTTAAAAAACTAACACTAATTTCATTAAATGATTCCAGCTTCTAAGTTGTTGTTGTTGTTTTGAGAGAAAAATAATTTCTCTGTATTCGTACTATCTACATCATGTCCTGCTCAGTTTCCACCCTTGCTAGATGGTAGCCACAGTCTCTCTCTTCTCTCTCTCTCACACACACACACACATAAACAGAGGGTGCCTCCTCTTAGTGACCTATGCATGTGTAAGCACAGTTTACACATCTATAGATCCCTTTGAGATGGGGCATAAGAGGCTACTCTCTTGCCCATGTGCTCTATTGGAAAATGATCCCGTGTCTGGCTGCTGTCAAGCCCCCGGAAGGACTGGCACTGCTCCTTCTTACAAGAGGGAAAGGGAGGAAGGGAGGAAAGAAAGTGCACTCCCCTTGCTTCCCCGCACCTGAGCAGTGACCAGCTGCTTCCCTCTGGTCCGAGTCACCTCCTACCTCCCTCTCTTTGCCACTGTAAGCAACAGCAGCAGGGGGACCTCCTGGGCTCTGACACCTGCCAGGTGGTGGAAGGGTGCAGAATGGCATGTGCAGATCTCTGTGCACACGCAGGATCTCAGCCACAGTTGGTCTGTCTGCCGATGTATCCAAAAATTGGATGATCAAGAGAGCAGTTCACTTTATTTGCATGGCTGGGGAAGTTAGCACAGAATGATGAATAACAACAGCTCCCTAGACGGAGATAATTTTAGAGATGAACTTTTGCATTTTGCCCAAGAGGAGCACGTTATGGCCAAAAATGTCATCTATTTGATAGTTACATTGAATTAGTATGAAAGTAAATTAATGCCAGGTTGGCATATCTTAAGCATAAGATATTTTAATCACCTCCCCACTGTATAAGAAAGAATTTAAAACACTAGCTGAGATTTTCTTCATTCATGCGGTAGGATACATCTTTGTTCCGGATCAATGCCAGCGAAGGCAGGATTTCCCATAGACTGATACCAATCGGTCTATGATACTTCAAGAACAATTCATCTGAAAACATCTTTGCTTCCAAAGATAAAAATAATCTACAGGGCTTCTTTTAAAAAATGTAGTAGAACAATGCAGAACTCTCACATACATCACATCCATACCCTTCAACTGATTAGTCCTATACTATCCCGATTTTTCAGATGCTTTTAACATGTTCCAGTGTCTCTCTCCTTCCTCTACTTTCTTGCTTTCTTCTCATTTTATTTCAGTTGATGCAAACTTTATTCAAGGTGCAAAGGAGCTGGGGAACTGTTGAGGGTCTGGGGAAACAGGAGAAAAAAAAGGTAGAGAGAGATAGTTAGGGTCCCCTTATCTATTGACTGATATCTCAATTCAATCTCAAGGAATCTGCCGTCTTGGGAATTAACAATAGGGCTTAGACCCATAATTCCATACCTGTTGTTTTATCAGAGCTTCAGCATAATACTACTTTCCCTATATGTTTTTTTTTCTGAAAAGCAGATGTACATATCTCCACAATAGTTTATTCAGTCTATTACAAAAGGAAAAGAAAGATGTCTCTCTGCTGACCTTAAAAAAGCAGGACAAGTTATTTCCCACCTTCCTCAGTCTTCTTCATGCAACTATCATACTAAACTGATTTTAACAGTGAAGGTGCACACACAAGATTAATGAGACTTTCCTGGTTTTGGCACCTTCGCTAGAAATTTATTGTAATAAATGAAGCCTATGGATATTGGGAATCAATACAACTTGGTGAGGTGCAGCTCAAGAATGATTAGCCTGATTCCTTTCAATTAGATACAGTCTGGGAAATATCATGAAAAGAGAAAGAAAATGCAATTAGGCAGGTGGAGGCACTTTGTTCAAATGTGACACATTTGAAATAAAATATTCTTCCAGAACGGGCCTTGTTCTGAGCTTTTGGTGGCTCCTTGAATCATCTTCCCCCCTTCCCTTTGGGGATAATAATCTGTTCATTGGTAACCAGATTACCCAGGCTGATGATAAATTAAGAAACGTAGCATGTTCAACCTACAAAATAAAGAAAATCAGCTCAAAAGAGTCAAAAATAATAACCAGAAAGTACTGGCAATTTTATTAGCAGCCACTCTTCATATATTTGCAGGGACCTGGGGCCTTTCCGCACTACGCTGTTATATTGCTATTATTCCACTTTCAACCTCTTGAGGAATTTTGGGCTTTGCAGTTTAGGGAGGGGCCTTGAGAATTCTCAGCCAGAGAGCTCTTTGGCCTCAGAAAACTGCAAACTCCAGAATTCCATAGGATGTTGAAAGCGGAATAACAGCACAGGAACAGTGGAAATGGCCCTGGCGCGGGGCCACAGAGGTGAATTTTCCCCCCCAGAACCTCAACAGTCCCCCACCTTGCAGTAAAGTTGACCTAAAATGAAGGAAGGAAGAGGGAGAGGAGAAAAGAAAGAAGAAGAAATATAGCAGAATCTTTAAGACTGATTTTTTGTTTGTTTGTTTATTTTCTCATGAGCTTTTGTGGATATAAACCCACTTCTTCAAATACAGCACAGAGTGATAGTAAATGCTCTTGTATAAAACATTGTTTACACAGTTGTGGGAGTGGGATGGAATGAGATAGGACCCAAACAAGATGCAAATCACATCCCTTGCCTGAAATTTTCGAAGGGCTGTGAAAGGTGATACAGGTTTTTCAGATCTAGTATTGATGTGCGAGAGCAAGATATCTGCCTACCAAAAATCAATTTCCCTGGATTCAAAACTCTTTCTGAAGTGATGTCTTTTGTTATATGTACAGTATGAAAGACTCTTGTATTAATATATGTCGTGTGCCATGAAGCCATTGTCTTTGTTCATACCTCTGTTAATGGGTTGGAATTTGTGTATATAATTCAATTCAATTCAACATAACAAAATAATTTGATACAATTCCAGTAGATGTGGGGACAGAGCTTGCATCTGGATTTGTGGCAGGGTCACGTCCCCATATGCAATCTGTTCTAAGTGAGTAGTTCTTTAAGATTTGGAAGCTGTCTCTAGGCCGATGAAGCCCTGCAAATTCCTTAAGTATTAAACTCCTGGGAGATACGAAAGCTACCTACCTATCTATCTTTCTGTCTATCTATTTCACCTTTCAACATTGCTGATAAAAATGTAAAACAAAGTCCAGCTAAAAATCTTATTTTCCAAAAAGTCAAAAAAAGGGGGGGGGGAAGAACACATATTTTTTTTAAAAAAATACATGGTTAAACAGTTTAAAATGAATTTAAAACTTATTAAATGATAAAAAGAGATTAACATAGCACCATTCAGGCACATACTTTAATTTAATTGAAGCATTGAAAATAGGCCTAAGTGAAAAGGTTTTTTTTACCTACAACAGAACAGAGAAGGTGCCAAGTGTGAAAGGGAGTTCCATAGTCTGGGAACAGCCACCAAGAAGATTCTCTCCCATGTTCTCACCAAATGTCCCTGTGATGGTCGTGGGACTGACTCATATGTACCAAAGGTAGTGAAAGCTGAGGCAACAGCCATGTCCACACTAGACTGTTATAGTGCTATTATTCCATTTTCAACATCCTCCCTAAACTGCAAACCCCAGGATTCCAAAGGACGTTGAAAGTAGAATAATAGCACTTTAACAGTCTAGACTGGAAATGGCCAAACTATGCATTCTGGAATTCTGGAATTAAGTTTCAAATTCATCCTACGTAAACAGAGGCCAGAATTCTGGCAACATCTTATGCATATAGAAGCTCCCTCCCACGTGGTTGTATTTTTTTAGCCATTACGTATCAGACCTCTTAAGTTCAGAGTCGTATCAGTGGAGTTGCGCATGTCTAGCCATTTCACATGGAGCTGCCAATTCTTAGATGGAGCCTGACTACTTATCAATGCCTTCAATTTACCATTTGTGGAAATAGTCACTATGCATTACCCTTTGCACGATGAGGCAATAAAGAAGACACATTGGCAGATATGCAACTGGTAGCACCATACCAGTGTTCTGCAGAAGTGTGGTATAGCACCAGCACCACACAACTAAGTGAATATAGATATATTTTGTGCAAACATGATATAAGGTCTCAAGCTGGTGTTTAGGAGGAGTGGAAAGCATGGAGAATAAGCTCACGGAACAAGGAAGGAGTGGAATGGACCAAAGTTGCACATAAATATGGTGAATGCTCTCAGTGCAGGCAATGAGAGAAAGTGCCTGTAGGTAGATGCAGAGTGCTGGCTTAGGTTGGCCTTTGGTCTGGTTCAGCAAGGTACTTTTCATGTTCCTAATCATTTATGCACTGTAATCTCAGCACTGTGAAATTTACAAGACTGTACGAAGCAAGCAGTAATCTGATTAGAAGCTCAATCTGATTCATCTTTCTCCATTCATTTCAGACTTTTCCACACATCTATTCCTGTAAAGGTTAATCTCAAAGTTCTCCACATCCCACAATAATTCTTTGGCAGTCATGCTGGATCTGTCGGGGGTGACATGTTGCCACTTAATTTGGAGAATGCAATCTGGTATGTGCAGGTCATCCTTGGCATCCATTGAGAACAGTTCAGTGTGTTCTAATAAGTAGTACAGCACATTAAAAAGAGCATTAATTCCAAATGCATGTGATCTTCCCTCAAGAATCTTCAAAGACTGTTGACCTTTATGACTTCCCCTAGAGGGGGGAAAAGCCCATGGGGTTGACTTGGACTAGCAAGACTGATGACATTTTAAAAGAGCTGCGTATTTCAAAGACTGGACTTTTTTTTAATGGAATAACATTTCTTTTTTCAGACTTGTTTGCTTATTTCTAAGGAATTTTAGGAGGAGTCAGAAACATCTCTGTCCCTCTGGCAGCTGATGGGAAATCCTGACATGAAGGTTACCTATTCCCTTTGCTCGATTTGGGGAGAATCTGTCATTTTCACTTTCTCTTGTCATCATTTTCTTTTTCACTTTCAAGTTCTTTCCATTCTGAATATGAAGAATTGTATGAATTTTGGTGAATCCATCCCAAGTGACCTGAAACAATGCTCTTCCCCATTTTGTGCTGACCATGTGCAATCGGTCCAGTTATTTCAAGTACAGAGAGGACCACGTATGTAACTGTGATTTAGGCATGAACTGAACATAGCCAGGGTGCATGGAAAGGTCAAATTATTTGATATCACAAAGGGATATCTAGTGCTCAAAGTTCATGCCTAAATCACAGTTACAATTCCCCTCCTGAAAATGTACAGTATTGGGACAATATTGGACATTTTCCAATTAAATATTTAAAATCAATTTTAGAGCCGAATAGAGGTCTACTGATATCGGGGTTTTATTGCTCTTTGGGGAGAAGATTTGGTAACATTTCTAGCTAATAAAAGCATTCCTTAACTGGGAATATCTTATACCTAACTATGACATTAGCAAAACATTTATTTACAATAATAAATGACAATTGAAACAATTTCAAAAAAGGCAATATTGAACAAATGCACTGGTAATGAATGATTGTATATGGATGAATCTTAAGCAATGCAACAATTGCAAACAGAGAAGCAATGAAATGCTGTAGTTCCAAATGCAGGCTTTTAAAAATGATCAAAAGGCAAAATAGTTCCACGAAAATGTGGGCTCTGAGTTTGGGGTCTGAGGAGAGGTGAGGTGCAAGTTGGAAAGTCCTCTACACACACACCCCTAGATACAGGAGAGTTCAAAGTCTGGTGATTGCGGGCATATGTGACACCCAAAAAGATTAGAACCATGGCAAAGAGTTCAGATTCAGCGGGTGGTTAGAACCAAATGGCTCTGCAATAGCGGTAAAATGTTCAGTTTGTTGATGAGCTAACTAGGGTATGTTAGCTCTTGGCAGGATTAAAGTGACAAATGGAATATAATGGATATACGAAACTAAGCAGCAAAAATGCGAAAGTATATAAATGAAATTGACAATTGATTAGCAGTATCCTCCAACAATTGGAGCATAAGAAATGTGTACAACAGAATTTTCTTTGATACAGAAGAATGTAAGTAAAATCAACAATTGATTACAAAATCTTCTTGGCCACAACAGTATCTGAGTGAAATGACAGTATTTTCCAACAACTGGAGCATGCAAAATCTTCTTTGATCTATCTAACATAAATTTCTATTCTCAGTGTAACACGTAAGTAACCGATTCCCACCAAAGTTGCCATACAGGAGGAACCTCTTAGGGTGGATAAATGCCACCATAATTTAGCAGTAGTATAACTGAAAGCAAAAAGAGGCACATCCAAAATTTGTATGCAACAGGGACTCAAAACAGGGACTGAAAAGCGGGGTGCCACAGGGTTCTGTCCTGGGCCCAGTGCTGTTCAATATTTTTATCAACGACTTGGATGAAGGAATAGAGGGCATGCTCATCAAATTCGCAGATGACACCAAATTGGGAGGGGTTGCTAATACGCCAGAGGACAGGATCAAAATTCAAAATGACCTGGATAGATTGGAGAGCTGGGCCAAGGCTAACAAAATGAAAGTCAACATAGATAAGTGTAAGGTCCTACACTTAGGTAGAAAAAATGGAATACAGAAATATAGGATGGGGGACAAGTGGCTGGATAGCAGTACGTGTGAAAGGGATCCTGGAGTCTTCATAGACCACAAGCTGAACATGAGCCAGCAGTGTGATGTGGCAGCCAAGAAAGCCAATGCAATTCTCGGCTGCATTAATAAGAGTATGGTGTCTAGATCGAGGGAGGTACTGGTACAAATCTACTCTGCTTTGGTTAGACCTCATCTTGAATACTGTGTCCAGTTCTGGGCACCCCAGTTCAAGAAGGACATGGTCAAGCTGGAGCAAGTCCAGAGAAGGGCGACCAAAATGGTGAGAGGCCTGGAAGACATGCCCTATGAGGATAAACTTAGAGAGCTGGGTATGTTTAGTCTGCAGAAGAGAAGGTTAAGAGGGGACATGATAGCTATGTTTAAATGTTTGAAGGGATGCCTTGTAGAGGAAGGAGAGGGCTTGTTTTCTGCTGCTCCGGGGACCAGGACAAGGAGCAATGGATTCAAGCTGCAGGAAAGGAGATTCCACCTGAACCTCAGGAAGAACTTCCTGACAGTCAGGGCTGTGCGGCAGTGGAATATGCTACCTCGGAGTGTAGTGGAGTCTCCTTCCTTGGAGGTTTTTAAGCAGAAGTTGGATGGCCATCTGTCGGGAGTGCTTTGAGGGTGTTCCTGCATGGCAGGGGTTTGGACTGGATGGCCCGTGTGGTCTCTTCCAACTCTACATTTCTATGATTCTATGATTCTAAGCCTGAGCGTGGTTGCACAAGTCTATCAAGTCCTTCCATCATTTTATTTATTTATTTATTTATTTATTTTATTTACTCACTCTAAAATCCCCACTCAAATTCTTGGCATCCTGAATATGATTTTCTTTTGCTTTGGGGTGGTGAGGGGTGATTTGGTATTGTGAAATGAAATTCTTCCTAGTTAGAGATGGTTGGTGGCAGCTAGAGTTTGCCGTATCACTTTGTGAATCTGTCTAAGCATTCCAAATGAGAATGAGAAAATCTTATGGGTACTGCAGAACTCACTTGTGACACATTCCAACATGCGTAAGTGGTTCTTTGCATCCCATTGAATTTGTGTGTCTACAATTTTACTTCCTCTTAGCAACTAAGGAAATGAATACTTGACTAAGAATAGAAGCTTTGCCTTTACATTGCTATTGAAAAAGCACAGGGCAAAACAAAGAAACAGAGAAGACAGATAGTATGTGGGTGTCAACAGGCTCACCAGGGAGGGACAGATTGTTCTCAGGCTTTGAAGTCCATCCAGTGGAAAGTGCTAATATGTTTCATTAGATATAACCACATTTTGCTCAGTATAAAGAAAATGTGAAGGCATCCACATAGGAACTTAGAAAGGAGTTTGTCACTGCATAACTTTACACAGGAAAGAAGGGATCTGAACAGGGAAAAATATAGAATGTCTTGGATCTCCATCTGGACAAATGGGACATTTATTCCTGTTTTCCTTTCTGATATTCATATTGATGTTTGAGATGCCTTTTATAAAGAAAGTGTTGTATGTTGACCATGGGTCCACTATCAAATGAGACAAGAGCCCATGACAAATTGATTTTCAAAACTGTGTCAACACAGGGAAGGAGGGAATTAATGGCTGGTTATGGATTGACTGACATGCCAGTTTGCCTTTCGCTTCATTAGCTGCTAAAACTTAGTCAATATCATGGCGAATTCTACCAAGAAGAAGAAGAATCTTATTTTCCCCTTTTGCTAACTAACATTTCCGCTATTATTCTACTTTCAACATCTATGGAATCCTGGGGTGTGCGGTTTAGGGAGGGGCATTTAGAGGGCCCAGGTAAATTAAAAATTCCTCAGTTATTGAAAGTGGAATAAAAGCACTCAGTGTGGTGCAGAAATGGCCTAACAGTTGAGTTTTAGCTAAGCGTTATAAAGGTAGTGTCAGTTAATAACCTTATCAGATCAACATTGAAGATGTCACCTACAACGTTGGGCTGTAAGTACAAAGACATTTAGTTGCGATCACTGAAAAATAGGACGGAAAAATAAATGAGCTCTGAAAGAAGAAGCTGTTGATAATTCATCTCAGCCATGAATTGACTGGAAGGGAAGGAAGGAACTCCAAGGAAGTTACCCTTCTTTCAACCTTGGCTCCATATCCCATTCACAGTCTGGAGGTAGCTATACTTTCCTTCTATAACTACAGTTAGATTAGTACAAACATGGCTGAATGAATGTGTTCCAAAATTAGAACCCTGATTGCTGACAGTCTTCTCAACTGTATGATTTAACTTTGGGCTGAATACTGCATCTCTCAGCCACGTCATGTCGCAATGCACATTTTAAAGCGGGATGAATACAAACATTGTCAGGGCATGTGTGTCTTTCCTTTAGTGTTCTTTTTGCATTCTAGTGCTGTTGCTGTTTTAGGCATGAGGCATCTGCTAATTTGACCCCGAATATAATCAGACTGCACTTGCAGTAAAGATTGACATGATCAATGTGTTTCTTAAGCATAGTAAATAAAAAGCTATTTATAGGATATGCATTGCTTGAAAATCACCAAAAGCTCTCTCTCTCATTTTCTCTCTGTCTCCCTCCCAACACACGCACACACACATACAGAGTTTTCTCAGTTAATAGTGGATGATCCTATTTCCCCCAAACCTTTTATTTCTACTTGTGGAAATGCCGTAACTATATGTAAGAGAATGCCAGAAAATATTATGGTGATATAAATTTTATTTATGTGTTTTTCTTATTCCTCCCTGTACTATGTGTTGCATTATTCAAATTTCTCATTTTGGTCAAAGTAAAATCACCCCTATTGTCTGCCCTTATTCTTCTCATCTTCAATGATAGTGCAATTATTTGAAGTGTCTTTAACAGAATGAAAATGGACACCAATGTATTGAAACAGGGGAATACAGAGCTTTGAGTGGGAGCAAACCTGCAATGTTCTGCCAAGCCAGATATCAAAGGAAATGTTGTGTAATATGAGCTGAACTAAACTTAGCTTCCGTCCTTATTATATTCTTATTGCTGATGAAAAATTCATTATGTTAGCAGAACATCATCCAGAAGGATGAGCCCAGATGCTTCTGCTTCCAGTTGGGTAATAAAGAGTTATGGAGTCCACGAAGGTCTATCTGGACCATTACTGTGCTGTATAATTTAATTGATCAGCTTCTTGATTACAACAGGAAAATGCATCTCTGTGAAAGTGGCAAACAAACAGGATCAGTAAGCAGCCTGAAGAAAACAGCATGTTGCTAGCACTGAGTACCCAGACCTGTAAGGACTCCATGGTCCTTTCTGCTCAGCTCTCCCAACCCTCCATAGGGATGGGAGAAGGATGGGACCACGTCAATGCATATGCATGACGTTGTCATGGTGTCATCCTTCTCCTGTCCGTAGGTGGCATGATTGCACTGCTAATCATTGACGGGTTTTCCCCATCAATGTCCAGTGGTTGCATCACCATCCCGTTGCACGCCCACACTTACCTTAGCTCTGGTTGAGAATTCTAAATGCCCCTCCCTAAACTACAAGTCCCAAGATTCCATACGAGGTTGAAAATGGAATAATAGTACTATCACAGTGTAGTATGGAAAGGCCCATAGCTTTTCTATAGTGTGCCAGAAGACAGAAGCTAATTTAAAAGCAATACAGAAAAGAATCAGGTTTCGAAGTGCATGTGTGCCTCTTCTGTTGGTTCCCACCACGGGCAGCGATGACTTCTAACTCAGCTAGACAAGTTGGCTAGAATCCTGTTGGTTAGTCTCAGCTAAAGTAGACCCATTAAATCAGCTGTTGAATGTCAATGTGTAAACACATTGAGTCAATGCTTCTCTTCTAGCTGGGACCAATAATTTTTGGCCTGAATCTGGATTGGCTTTTATTCTAAACTTTAATGGAGCTGTCCAAAATGAAGCACCCATTTTGTGCATAGATTTCAGCATCTTGGATATCTCTTTTAAAGTTCAGAATGAATCCCAGATCAGATTTGCTCTCCTGTGCCATTGAAACCACCAGCCATCAGTAATTCCCACAAAGCAGTTGGCAATAGAAGACTCAGGTAGAGGACGCTGCTTTCAGGGATAGATGTTATGTTGTTTGACTTTTTCCTGACACAGAATAATTGCATTGGTATCAACTGGTCTTTCATGTGGGAAGAAGAAAGCTCAACTGGAGAAGGATCCAGCTGTAATGCAGAGGTGGGCAACAGGTAAACTCAACCTCTGTTAGACCTCCTGTCAAACCTTTGTGTATATATATGCATGTTTGTATCAGTGAGAGTGAGAGAAAAACAGAGAGAGAGAGAGATTGAGGCCATTTCTGCAGTAGACAGTTATAGTGCTATTATTCCATTTTCAACATCCCATGGAATCCTCAAAGTCTCCTCTCTAAACTGCAAACCCCAGGATTCCATAGGATGTTGAAAGTGGAATAATAGCACTATAACAGTCTAGTGCAGAAATCCAATGAGAGAGCTCTTTCCCTGCCCTCTTGCTTTTTCTTAATGACAAAAGAAGTCCTTTGAGGGATCAGAACACACTCCAACAATTCCATTTTTCTTTGCAAGACCTCAGAAAACAATAGGCTTCAAATGTCCCACCAAAAATTGACCAATGGTCCATCGGTGCTCCAAAATCAATCCTTGGTATACGATTGCTTTAAAGCATTGTGTAATTAGAATGGTTTTCAACAAAATCAAGAACAGCGCTCTTCTATAATGTGATACTTGTTCCTCCTTAAGAACTTAATTTTGGAACAAATGAACAGAAAAAAACATTTGCCACATGAAATCCGTAGTTTAATCTCTTTCTGTTTACCTTCAGAATTAATATCAAGTAAATAGACTCCTTCAGCTAACTAGCATATAATGAACACTTCTACATTTTAATTAATTGCTCTTCCATCATGGAAATTGTTCTGTCTAGAGTCGGGATCTTTTTATGCCTTTTTCTATTTGATTTTGAGGATTGTTCTGCACAGCAACTTGAGTTTCATTCTCTTTCTTCTTGCAGGAACTTTAAAAATTAAGTAGGCTATTTTGGTTTTCTTCACCCCCAAAGAAATGTAATATTATTTCATACGGACTGTCTTTTTCCTTCTGCATCATTGAACAAATACATTTTGAAACCTGATCCCCTCTTTTCTTTTCTGTATTCATTTTAAATTAGTCTGTGTGTCTTGCTACACTGTGGGAAGATTCACTGCAATCAAAGAAACTTGTCAAAGTATCACTAAATTTTCTAAGAGCTTAAGAAGGTGAGTCAGAAGTAGGTATGAGCAACAGCACCACATCTAAAAATCAAGGCAGGGTCCTGTACCAAGTTTTCTGGGAGTGAGAACCGTTGAACACAACAGGACTTACTTCTGAGTTGATCACCATTTAATTCTGATTCAACCATAAGTCAGGAGAGGGAATCATGCAGCCCTCTGGATGTTGGAGTGCAAGTTCCAGCATCCCCAGCCAACATAGGCATTGGTGAGGAATGCTGGGGGTTGTAGTCCAATAGCATCTACAAGGCTGCATGTTTCTCACTTCTGCTATGACTGCTTCAGTCTTCTTTAAGTGGTGCAATGAACGGCTCATTCCTTAAAGTTCAATTGCACCCCTCCCTAAAATGCAAACACCAGGATCCCATAGGATGTTGAAAGTGGAATAGAAAATGTATATAAAAATGTCTGTGGAATGATTGATAAGGTTTATAATTCTATTTGACAACCTGTTCAATATTTACAAGATAACCAGCTGGATTTATAGTCTTGTAACTTTGAGGATTCATGTTCACAGTCATTAATGATTGAATGGTCCCCCAAAACCTACTTCTTATGCTAGATAGCACCCTAACTGAAGGATTTCCAAAGCACTGCAGATTAAAGCAATGGAAACAGAAACTGCAAAGTTTTCCCAGTTGTGGGGCACATTGAGACAAGTAGCTGAGGAAGGACCTTGAGGGCTCTTTCCAGCTGCTGTCTCCATGGCTGGAGCATTGTTGTCATCATTTTCCCAGTACACAGATCTACAATACCTTGGAAGCCCTTCAGAAGAAGTTCTGTCTGACTTAAGAGGTAGGTTTTTGAGGGAGAAGCCTTTGCAGAAATAGATATAATGTTAGATTTCCATCCTTATAGCTATGACTATGAGGAGAGCTCTTTATTTTTGTTACACTAAAGAAGGAGGCAGAATGGGGCCTGAGTTCTTACACAATGATTACATAGCATCAGTCTCTGCATGCACATAAATGGTGCCATGCAACCCTAGCGTTGTATGGCAATGTTGTGCAATGCAACCAAGACACCTAACATTTTGTTCAAAGCATAAGTGCATCTGTGCACATTCTAGTGCAGTATGCAACATGCATCCATACACAATGGCATTGCATGCATGGTGAATATCTATGTGCAATGGTATCACATGCACAAATCTACTTCTGCAACAATGAAGGGAAAGTGGCTGTTCTGCTCAGACAAAAACACTCAGTTGCTTCCATGGTGGGTAGTTAAACATACAATAAGCATAACAGAGTTCCAGGCAGAGCCCTTCTAGTGGCTGTGATAATGTTGTGGAACATCTTTTCCTTCTCTATTATACTTTACAGATTTTTTGGAGATGGGTTTCATTCTTTGTTGGATTTTTAATTACTTTTAATTGCAAGACGCAATGGCAAAACTCCTCTGAATAAATCTTGCCAACAAAACCCTGGGATGGGGTTGCTGTAAGTCAGAATTAACTTGAAAACACATGACAATGACATTCATAGGAGTAAACAAGAAGAAAAATGTGAAAAGAACTTCCTACTGCTAATAACATTTCCAATAGAGGTGCTTTAGAATAGAGAATGGGAAGTTAGCCCAACCCCTGTTCTAAGGCACTGCTGTTAGAAATGTTGTTGGCAGTAGGAACTATTGGCCAATTAAAGTTTGCTCATTTGGAATCCAAATATTTTTTCATCTCTCCTTTGTTTTGTTTACACTTTTGTAAGACTCTCGCTTCTTTGCATGATAATGCAGCGTGACAACACAAAACTGTAATTACCAGCAGCATATATAGGAGAGAATTAAACAACCAAGTACACTTTTCTGCACAAAGCAAGAGCAAAAGCAAAACAAACAAAAACACACTGGTGGGTTTTGCACAGGAAAATCCTGAACTGTGAAGACTCTGGATGCAGGGGAATTTTCTTTGTAAGGGGTTTCCTAATACTTTGGAAATGTCTTTTTTTGACTATTGATTGAATATTTCCAAATACTGTTTCTATCGCTGTATGTGGCTATAGTTGTGTTGTTGTTGTCAGTCATCAAGAAAACTTCAATTTAGGGTGATCCCTATACATGAGAAATTTCCAAGTCAGCCTATTATCAACAGGCCTGCTCAGGTCTTGCAGATTCAGGGCCTGCAGCTTGCTTGCTTGAGCTTATCCACCTGTAATTCAGTCTTCTGCTTTTCTACTGCCCTCTACCTTGTTGTCATCATGTGCCCTTAAGTCATTTCCAGGTTATGGCAACACTAAGGCAAACCTATCATGAGTTTTTCTGGGGCTGAGAGTCTGTGAGGCATTTAATGTCACCCAGTTGGTTGCCCTGGTGAGTGTGCAATCAGAGCTTGGTTTCCAGGATCATAGTCCAATCTTCAAATCAGTACACCATGTTGCCTTGGCCTTCTACCTCTACCTTACCAAGTTTTTATTGTTTTTTTTTTCCTAATGAGTCATGTCTTTTCATGATATTTCCCAAGGACAGCAACCTCAATTTAGTCATCTAGGGTTCTAGGAACAGTTCACTACTTGCTAGTATTGCAAAGAAGGAGGAACCAGAAACCACTTCTCAATGTCTTCTACTTTTAAAACCCCTATGATGAGACCGTCCAGAACAAAATGCAGCTCTGGGGTAGGAACAAAATGAGGTCATTGCCCCTCTCCAAAGGAAAATTATGTCCCTCCCCAGTGAAATTTTTCTTCGGTCCCCAAGATTCCAGTATTGCGAAGAGTGAGACATTGAAAATCAATCCCACCTGTTACTTTTCTATTTGCAGTAAGTACATTTCCTTGGTAACTTTTCCTATCCCTTTTATTTAGATGTGCTGTATTTCTGTATTCTGAGTGCAAAGGTTTGCTGCAATGCTGGAAATGTGGAGAGTAAAAGGAAAATTAATTTGGTGGGAAGAATTTGTATTTGTGGAAGAATGCCCACATTCACCCCGTGCTACAGCTATACTCCTGCCTACAAATCATAGTAAATTTAAATAAAATGAATCCCAGGTTTGTTTAACTCCTGTGTCCTGATTTTTTTCCCTTCCAATTGGATATACAGCAGTAGCAAGAAGAAGGCACCTTGGGAGGGTTTGCCCAGTTCTACCAAGTTCTGATCCGCCGGGCTGAGCAGAGGTAGCCCAGTTTTTCACTTCCACTCAAGCAGAGAAAGACGAACATCAACAGAGTTACCCATGGGTCCCACTATGTGGGAAGTGTATACGCTTGAATCGGAGAGGCACACAATGAAGCAGTCAAGATCCTATTGGACATGGGCAGAGCAAAAGAGTTTCACTAGTGTGCCAAGGCAGGAGGACCAGAAGTATGATAGCAACTCAAAGGGGCCTTTGTGGTACATCCACTGTCAATCAGTGGCCATTCAGGTTGGGGGAGAGATTTGGGGCCTGCTGCCATCCATCAGCCACTGTACAACCATGGGAAAATAATTACACAAGGAGGTACTAAAAACCACCTTATGCAAGGAACTGTCAAAATCATCTCTGGGTATCCCTTGCCGGAGAAAATCATGCGAAATTCACGAGGTCACCCTAAGTTGACAGGCAGCTTGAAGGCATAGGCAGACAGACACACATACTCACAATGCCCCCCACAAAGTACACAAGCCCTCAAGTTATGCCAGCATGAGTCACCAAGAGAATTCTAGCCAATCTGTTTCAAGGGGAGTAAAAACAATAAGTTTCCAACACATACATTTCCATGACAATGTTAAGATGACAAAATTTGATCATTTGTGTTAGTTGTCTTTCCATAGGAAGGTTTCATGAGCAGTGGGTAAGATTTACGAGCGTATTATTTCCAAATCCTCTCTCGTTACCAGCAGTGCTGATGACAGTAGGTTGTAGCAAAGCAATATCCAAGTTATAAACAGTGCAAGAACTTGAAGCAATATGTTTTATATGAGTATTGATTATCCAATGTACTTAGCTTAAAAGAAGGAGAGATAAGACTTTTTTATTTCTAAATATCAAATGGTCAAATCAGCTGCTGTGTTCCAGGCATGATTGCTTTGACTTTTACTTAAATGACATTTAAGGAAATTGTATTTCTTCTAAGGTCAGATCCAGAAAAGATATGAATACTTGAAATGAAGGGGAGCAGTTATCACAGAAATAAAGGAGGACGTTTTAAAAACTTTGTGGTCACAGTGAGGTGCAGAATAGCAATGGAAAGAATGCAGATGTTCTCATCCTCGGTGAGAAAGGCTGTTCTGACATGTGGAAACATTCATTTTTGAAAAGTCAACCCCATTGACCCTTGCGTGACAGTAAAAAAATGCCAACCTATCTCCTCCCATAAATCATTGGGGAGTGGTCCGGGAGAAATTGCACAAATTACATTCTCATGCAGAACATGTCATTCTGTGCAAATTGTGATATTTCTTGCATATATCTTGCACAACATTTTTGCAAAAAAGCCTTCTTTCCTCAAAAAAACCCCCCTATTTTAATGCAAAAGGACATCCAAAATCTCCTAAATTCATCTGGCAGAAAGAAAGAAAGAAAGAAAGAAAGAAAGAAAGAAAGAAAGAAAGAAAGAAAGAAAGAAAGATATTCTTAGTTGTGAGTGTGTTGTGCTGATAACTGCCTCATTGAACTGATGAGGGATGAGATTGTATACCAACTTGGTGGATCATGATACTCTGCCCATTCAGTTCCATGTCTTCCGCTGGCCCCAGGAGCTGTCAGCTTCTGGGAGTACTGCTCGGCCAGGAAAGAAATATAGAAGGTGAATCAGAGGAGCAAGAAACAGGTGGGCTTAGCTGCCAAGACCTCAGCTCCAAGAATGTCCTCTTTCCCTTTCATATCCCATTCCAGCCACTTCCTTCTATTCCCTCCTCCCAGTGAGAAAGTTGTCAAAAAGTGCAGTTTTTAAAGACTATGCACAGTTCAGGACTTATTCTGTACAAGATGATTTTTACATGCAGAAAATGATACTTTCCTGCAAAGAAAACAACAAATTTTTTTGCAGAGAATTTTTGTTTTCTGCTCTTAATTATTCTTTTTTTGTAGAGAAAACATGGTGCCATTCTCTGCCCCTCTCAAACCCTACGTGCATAAGTCTCAGATGCAAAGATTCTTGCCCATGTAGGATTCTCCCCATCAGGGTTTTCCCACAACTCAAGAGCTCCACTTTCAACCCTTTTTTAAATGTTGTTGAATATTCTTTTCACGAATATTCCCTATCTCTCTCCCTCCACATAGGAAGTAGAAGTAGCCTACTAGGGACTGACTACTGCTTGGGGGAAAGTTTTGGACAGGACACACAAAGGACTAGGGAACACTCTCCTGAGCTCCCTATGTGTAACAGAGTTACACATAAATCACTAGCTGGATTCTGGTCCATGATTCCACTGTGTCTCAACCATGCAAAGCTTCATCTTTTGCTTTTCTGTTGCTTTCTGTACAACTCTCATTGGCTCAGGAAAACTTCATTTAGGTGTCTAAACCAACAGAGACAGACATCCTTTAAAGACTGGAGTGTTAGGGTCTTTCTGCTCCACACTGTTATAGTGCTATTATTCCACCTTTGACATCCTATGACATCTTGGGGTTTGCAGTTTAGTGAAGGGCCTTTAGAATTCTCAGACAGAGAGCTCTTTGACCTCAGTCAACTACAAACTCCAGAACTTCATGTTGGATGTTGAAAGTGGAATTATAGTACTATAATAGTGCAGGGCGGAAAGAGCCTTAGTCTTTTCAGGAAAGGTATAAGAGATAGCTTACTTTCCAAACCAGCATCATCTTGCTTCTTTATACAAGCTATTGAATTTTTTCCAAGACAAGGTAAGCAGGCACATTGCACAGTGTAGCATTAGAATTCCATGAGCAAAACTCTGTCGCAGCTTCCCACTCATGACCCCCAAGGCTCCTAGTATTTCTGCAATAACCCCTGGTGCTGATCCAGAGCAGGAGACGGGGCTGGACAAACATTCAACTATGCCTCATAGCCAGAGGCAGAATGATGACATCTTCTGCTAAGATCTATGGGAGGTGTCTGCCTATTATGTCACTGGCATGTGTCAACATGCACTGTACACTCATCTAGGTGGTTTATTGGGGAACTGGACTTTGAAATCATGGACATGTATCTGGATGTAGCGACTATTCCCGAGTGAGGAATTCAGTGAGGGCTAGTAGCATGAATAAAAGTGAAACAATTCATGTGTTCTGGATTTTAGTCTGAACTTTAAAGGAACTATCCAAGGTACTGAAACCTTAGGTAGCTCAACCCTATGTTCAGCACCTTTAATAGCTGTGTTAATATTTGGACTAAAGAAAAATAGATTTGTTGTCCCACCAATATGGCATTACAAGGACTCATACTCAGCATGAGGACACACAATGAAGTAGTGAATCTTGGCAATTATTGGTACTTTCTATATGAGAACATTAGGGAGAATTCAAAATAGCTGGTGAATCTGTCATTTCCTTGGAACAGGAAGTAATGATAATGAGCTCGTTTCCATTAAAAGCCATGCAAGCAACTGATAACATGTAAACATTATATCTTTCTCATTAAATCAGATGTTAACCTAATTACCTACTTAAAATAATTTTTTGTTTTCTTAAAAAAATACTTTATGTTCATGTACTGATTTGTTTTCAACACGACAAATGTTTAACAGTTCTCATACATTCTTCCTGTGTCACAAATGGAATGGATTTGTTATGGGGCCTCATTTCATTTTTCTTTAACAGGATGATCCAAGATGCCTATTTCCTGTATCTAAGGGATGTCATTCTGATTTGAATATTGGAAATTGTGTCTTAAATTGTGTATCTGCACTACGTCATTAAACTAGTTTCACACTACTTCAGCGGTTATGTCTGCAGTTTAAAGATGCCTGAGATAACTTAGAATTATATAATAGAAAGTCTTGGACACTCTCCTGAAACTTATTGTCCAAGGGTACCCTAAGAAAAATGTGATTGGGAATTAAAATAGTTTTATCCTTTAGATTAGCTGGGGATTAACATTATCTCAAGAACTTTCATTTAGGGGGAAAGAATGGCATTCTCTAGAAGAGAAGGTGAGGTATCTCACCAAGTTACAAATTCCAAGATTCCACAGGATGGAACCATAACAGTTATGAAAATGAAACAACTGTATGCTGCAGATATCTTATGTGGTCTTACTTGAGAGTAAATATTATGCACAATGGGGCTGATCCTTGATTAGACATGTATACAACTGTTACCAGGTTGGTGCCTCCTGGTAGATGATGGCAGAGCCATAAAGCAGAACATGTTTCTATACAGAAGCTCAAACGCTTTAGTTCTCAACATCTCAAATTAAATTTAAGGATCATATATGATGATCCCTGCTGAATCAAATGAAAGGCTTATCAAGTTCTACATTTTTTTCACCAAACTGGTCAGTTAGATAAGTTAGATAAGTTAGATAAGAAGGAGCCCTGGTGGCGCAGTGGTTAAATGCCAGTACTGCAACCACAAGGTTGTGAGTTCGATCCTGCCAGGCTCCAAGGTTGACTCAGCCTTCCATCCTTTCGCAGGTCGGTAAAATGAGTACCCAGCTTGTTGGGGGCAATTAGCTAAAATACATTGTAAACCGCTTAGATAACGCTAGTTGATAGGCGGTATAGAAATAACTGCTATTGCTATTGCTATTTTGAGGAAGACAAAAAAGACATGGGGGCCAAAAGTTCATCCAAGGGATGAATACTTAGAGGTATACTGCATCTGTCTAAGGTGGAAGCATATAGCCATTCTGGTCACTGTAATATCCTCTTTGAGGACACAGGGGGCCTTTCTGCACTACACTGCTATAGTGCTATGGTTCCACTTTCAACATCCTGTGGAATCCTGGGGTTTGTAGTTTCCTGAGGCCAAAGAGCTCTCTGGCTGAGAATTCTAAATGTTCTTCCCTAAATTGCAAACCCCAGGATTCCATGGGATTTGAAAGTGGAATAATAGCACTATAACAGTGTAGTGTGGAAAGGCCCAGGGATAAGAGTCCTTCATAAATTCTATTTTAATTCCACATCAGCTTGGAGGAGTGTATGTAGTTCATTGAGCAAATATATATTCTGTATACCCTGGTGATGCTCTTGCTTTGGAAATAAGTACACTGGCCAAACTGGTCCTGTTTTATGCAGATGGAGTGTAAAGTTGGTGGTTCAGGAGGGTGAAGGATGTCCCTTCTATAGCCAGATGGTGATCAGGGGTAGCTCCACTCCTTCCGTCTCTTATTGGCCAACAGCTACCCTTATGCAACTGGGGAAAATTGTATTGCACAATGAGTCCCAATGTACAACATACACAAAAGCACTTACATCATTGTAAATGAGATGCAAGTCACCAACAAGATTCTACTCCACACATTCTACAATTTGTTCCTGATGTATGTGTGTGTGTGTGTGTGTTTGTTTTCATATGTGCCTTCGAGTTGTCTGTTGACTTATGTCAACCCCAGGTATTTCATAGTGTTTTCTTAGGCAAGAATTATAGCCTGTAGCATCTGGTATTTGTTGCTGGTCTCCCATCCAAATACTAATCAGGACTGCTTAGCTACCAAGGTTAGATGAGATCTTGTGCCGTTAGGCCTCTATTCCTGATATCTCCAGTTAAACCATCTTAGCTAGTAGTGCTGATTGAGGGAAAACAAGATTGTTGGAGAGAGGCAAGAAGAAGACAACACATTGGACAAGATGGTTTAATGTGGAATGAAACAAATGCATGTGCTCTCTTATTTGTAATGTGTGTGTGTGTCTGTGAGGGAATCTTATTGTCTTATTCAATCAAATTTATCACGGTGAAGATGGTGGAAATTGCTCTCTGTCAACATTAACAGGATGGTGCAAAGAGGCCTCAGAGCATCTGAATTCAAACCTCAGTACCTCTAAGTGTATTTCAGATTTTATTACTCTATTTTTAAGTATGACGAACCATCAGCAGCAGCAAGAGAACCCTTGGTTTACCAAAGGGAAAAAAAAAAGAACAATCAATGGCACTTACTGTAACCTGCTCTTTTGGTTGACCTACTTAGCTCTTTTCTATGAAGTTGTTGGTGTGTCTTCAAGTCAACTCTGCCTTCTGTTCATTCAATTGTAAGCTTTTCTTGGTTAAGACGTAGTAAGAAGAAGTTTGCCATTGCTTTCCTCTTAGACTGAGAAAATGTAGTTTGGCCAAGATCACCTAGTGGGGTTCCATGAATGGGCAGAAATCCCGTATTGAGGGACATAACAATGGAGATGTAATGCTACCCACTGAAACCTACCTTTTAAGCACCTTTCCTAACCCTACCTTTCCTAAATAATAAAGGCTTAAAAGAAGGGCCTTTCCACACTACACAGTTATAGTGTTACTATTCCACTTTCAACATCCTATGGAATCCTGAGGTTTGCAGTTTAGGGAGGGGCATTTTGAATTCTTAGCCAGAGAGCTCTTTGGCCTCAGTAAACTACAAATCCTAGAATTCCACAAGATGTTGACAGTAGAATAATAGCACTATAGCAGTGCAGAAATGGAATCAAAAAATTACAGACGCAGTTAACCAGACAACCTTCCAGGTCATTTTTTCCCCCAAGTAAAGAGAACCTGGCATTTTATCGGAACTTCAAGTATTGCCCCCCACCACCAACACCTCTTTTTAACCACCTTTCTCTTGTTCCAGCTCAGCTTCTTAACAGAGTTTGGCTGACTGTTGACCTGGCTTGTTAAACAGAATCCTTTTTGTCCATGCACAGACAAAATTGAAGGTTTACTTCTGTAAGCACATTCTTTGAGACACAAACAGCCCTCTGACATGCTTGAGTGGTTTCGAGTGTGGAAAATAGTGTTATTTTCTTTACTTGTTCTAACTTTAAGTGGCTCAGACTATGGAAAGTCATAAGCAAATGAAATCACTGTTCTCTTCTCCCAACTGTCCGTGGATATGTTCAAATTAGTCACCCTACCCTACCACATACAATTAAGGGAGAATAGCAATATTGGAGTTTTAACTTTTTAATGAGACCTCCCCACCCAACACCTGTTAAAGAAGAATCTTCAACAGAGCCACCGCTTTGTCCAGAAGTGCCCAAAAAGTGGCCCCAATTTTCCTTTTGTGGCTTTTCGAGGGCCAGTTTTTTATGACAATAAGAGTGAATGGCATCTGCTCGAAACTCCAGGAATGATCTAGCTTTTCAGTAAGTTGTAGCCCCCCTCCACCCCATCAAAAATCATCAATTTTTCAAAGCTTACAGAGTAAACTTTGGCATCTTTTGGTTTTCTTTCCCCCTCCATTTTCTTTGGAGGGGGGAATTTTGGGGTTGCCTACCCAAAAGTCCCAGGAACAGTAGATTGACCCCTCCTCTGAAGTTGCCCATTGATGATTTTTTTTGTCTACGAAAAATTTGGAAACAGAAATTATGCATTGCATGTAAATACATTTTTGTTTAGAATCCTAGATTTAGAGACGGTCCAGGAGAGACGGTATGTTAGACCATCTAATTCAATACCCAACTTAAGGCAGAAAACCCAGCTCTATTGCAGAGGAACTCTAACATGGCTTTGCATGTATTAACCCCAAAAAGCTTGCATCTCTATTTCTTAAGTATCTTGGTGCTAGGTAAATTCTTACAAAAGAAAAATCTGACAACTCGAAGCTTATGTACTACATTTTCTTCTCTATGATGCCAAGAAACTGGGGAGTGTGTTATGTAGCAAGGACTGGGGGATGGTTGTTTACCTTCCAGGAGGTAGTACAGAATCAACTAGCACCTAAAAGACAAAACTTCTGTCCAATTCATTAGATTTGTAGAATTTTCACAGCACATGGACTTTGAAGTAGTGACTTGGCAATCTTGGCAAACTATATTAGAATGCAAGAGCTCAAGGCCTTCATTCTTTTGGAGTTATGGTCTGTCAGGTTGGGAGAAAAAAGTGCATTTCTTTCTCTAAAGTTAGATCCTGGATTCACCATAATGGCCTGCTAATTTTTCTGATGTGTGTAAGAGAATCAATTCCACTTCACTACACCTAAGAAAGAGCCAGCCTGGTGTAGTGGTATGAGCATTGGATTACAAGCCATGAGACCAGGGTTCAATTCCCCGCTCAGCCATGGTAACCCAGTACATGAGCCTGGGTACAGCACACACTCTCAGCCCCCCAAAATCCCATAATAGGTCCAACGTAGGGGCACCTTAAATTGGAAACAACTTGAAGGCACACAACAATAGCAGCACACTCAACAATGTGGAAACCACTCCATGACATTTTTACTGAATTTTCCTGGAGTTTCTTTGGCCAGCCTTCATCTGGGTTGTAAATTTTTCATAAATGCCATACTCACAGGCAAGAATTAAAAGCTTTACCATTTTTGTCCATTTTAACCAATTTTTCTCCTCGCTGTTTGAAAGTTGTCAAAAACTGCACCGTTTTCAGAAACTCTTCACAGCTTGGAACTTATTCAAAAAAAAAAGTGCACATTGGAAAAGTTGGGATGATACTGAGGATGATGAGGATGACAATAATGATAGTTGTGTGTGTCACCAAAAGCATTGCAGACAAGGTCTTTTTCCCCAGTTGCTGCACATTAACTGGGCAGGGTGAAAACATGTGTCATGGAACCAAACAAGCAATTGATGATGGTGATGGTAATTATGGTCATTAATTTAAATTTCAGTCCCATCCTTCCTTCTGAGATCTCATTTTTATTCATCACATTGTCCCCTTTTTTTATCCCTATAATAACTGCATGCAGAGAGCTTGGTTCTAACATAGGGAAATGGACCAGGGTGTGTTACAAACCTCTGTCCAGATTGCAAGCATAGGCACAAAAAAAAAAAAAACTCTTGCCTGGCCTGTCCAGAATATTGCCCTTGACAACATAAACAATTTCTACCCTACACTGTTACAGTGTTATTATTCCACTTTCAACCTTCTGTAAGATCCTGGGATTTGTAGTTTCCTGAGGTCAAAGAGCTCTCTGGTTGAGAATTCTAAATACCCTTTCCTGAAATGCAAACCCCAGGATTCCATAAGAGGTTGAAAGTGGAATAATAGCACTAGAATAGTGTCGTGAGGAAATGACCCTACTGATGATTACTGAAATAATGCACTCTAAGCCAATGGCGCTAGGTGCTGCTTTCCCATTGCAATTAATGTTATGAGCCAGAAATTGTAAACCATATACCTCTTTTCAGGTGCTCTGTCCCCGACACGTAGGTTAGGCACAAAGGATCGACTTGTGCAGTCGATGCCATGAGATATTTGTCAGGCTTTCTGCAACATGATAAAGGGGTGTCTCCATTGAATAGTTTTGTTGACTGCCACTGCAGTGTCCATTAGCAATGGAACACTAATTAATAGGAAGGGGGTCAACAGGTTTTGCATTTCTGGACTGTATCACTAAGTGCAATGGAATCATAGCTTTTAGCTTCATTAATTTGGAGGACGTTCAAGTAGCTTTCACCAACTATGAGCAAGATAGTCGTTACTAATTAAACATGTCTCTTACTTCACAGCATCCCTAACTTAATGAATCCTCTGTATCTTTGACCCGAAGAGGTGGGAAATCAATGTTTCGAGGAATGTACACCCAAGATGTGGGAATATTTATTTATTTATTTTAAAGCGCCAGGCTTTGATCTCATGCATTTGCTAGTTCCCTAAAGATTCTAACAAGGCGAAGGACACTTTTGGGTATGTCTAATTAAAGTGGTTCCTTTAAAATAACCAATTAATACCAGGAAGGATTTGGCAGACACATAACTGAGCAACAACCTCAGCTGAAACTAAGACTTTTTTTTTTAAGGGGAAATAAAGAGAGACCTAATCTGTGCACAACATTAGATGTGAATCAATTCCTGCAAGAGGAGAGACTGGCTATGCGTTGCACTTATAAAATGAGAGCTTTGCCATTGGAAATTCTGAATGTAGTGCCACCCTCAGGCAGAGAAGCTCAGTGAGGATAGAAATCGCATGCATTTAGAAGGAGATCTTGCTGACGGTCTCTTTGGGTATTTTGCGTCTTTTTTTCTATGCAATGAATTTGCCATTTTTAGTATATGCAATATGCATTTTACATATTAACTGTTTTAAATTAATGTTTTGAAATTACTAGCCAAGAAGCAGCTCAGAAACATTTCAACTGGAGCACTGCATGTCTTAAGAGGTAGGTTTTAGGGTTCATAATTGGTTGTTTATGACAGTAAACATGAATCACCAAAGTTATAAGATCATTAGAGTGGCTTACGATCTCAGAGATACTGAGCAGGATGCTAGCCCACATTTTAATTGGATTGTGTAATATTTTCCCCCAAAAATGGCATACATATTGTATGTAAAAGCTAATTTCTTTTAATTTGTATTGTAAATTGCTATGGGTCCCATGTTGGGAGAGAGGTAGGATATAAATCAAATCAAATTAATATCTCCTTTTTTAAGAGCTCCAATTTTGTGTTCTTGCCCCTACCCGTTCCTAAGGAACATTAACAGCTGTAGCGCAGAGGAAAAAGCAGCAACCAATTACTCATTTTTATTTTTATTTTTTATATGTGTGATCGCCACAACTGTCTTTGCTTGCTGATGGAAGAGCTGTCATAATACAGAATACAAATGTCCGAAACAATCTGTGCATTCTCTTCTGTGCAAGAATGTGAGGTCATGTGAAGTGTCATGTCCCACTACAGTCTAAGGATGCAACAGATGTGCATCTGCAATGTTGCGGGTGCACACACATTGTGCTGATTGATGACAATGGGATGAGGTGCTCACCTTTTTTGCTTTAGGTAGGAGTTCCTGGAAGAGCACTCCTGCATATAGGGCAGGCACTCTGTATAAGTTATTAAACCCATTTTATAACCAGTGTTCTCAGCTCGCCACATCTAGCACCAATCCTATCTCCTTTAAATACACATTAAATATCACATTTGAATTTGTTTTTCAAATTATGTATCTTCTCCCAAAGTACATTTTTTAAAATAAAAAATATGCTATTTGGCGGCTTGGTAGGTAACTAAGTAACATCTCCTGGCCTGACTTTTCCTCCAACTCACATTCAGAGCCAGCAGCCAGATCAGGAGAAGGAGGTCCATTCAGATTTCAGTTGAGATGCAAGGAGCAGGATGCTTCTACCCTTCTCACCAGTAAGTAAGGTTGTGGCAAAGACCTGCAACAGGGTCCTGTTTTTGATGACTGCACCCTCACTCACTGGTGGGAGAATTTTGACACATCTTCATACTTGGGCACTAATAAGAAACTGAATGGACCTCCTTTGCCCCATTCAGCTGCCAGTTATTGAGGTGGGTGGGATGGCATTTACATAGTTTTACAGTAAGACTATGTAGTCTTATTGAATGCAGAGCAGGTATGGATCCGTAAGTTTAGGTTATGAATCCCTAACTGCAATACTGAATATCAGCCGATGTCTGTATGTTTTGCTTTTAGTTTTAACGTGAGAGCAGTGACAGTACATCTGAAACATCCCAGGATGGATGGATAGCTATGTTCTGATCCGTACATCAATCTGGGAGTTTCAAGTAAGGCTATATCAGCATTTCGAAAGACAAAATTAATGAAAAATGCCTGCTTCAGAATCCTCAACAGACAGAGACAGTCTGCAATCAAAGTTACATAATAATCTGCTATAGACCAGTGAGAACTGTCTACAGATCTAGTCTAGGACTATCTAGCTGAACTGTAGGTGGCCATATAGGGACTTAGATAGAAAAAGAAAGGAGATATTTGCTTACTCCTTGTTGTGTTTTATTTTTGAAATGAAAATGCTAGAGACAGTTTGACAGTCTCTAAGCTTGTACTGTCAGGTAGCAGCAGTGGAAGTACAGGAGAAAGAAAAGATCTCCTACTGCAAGCCACCTATTTGTTGAATGTCTGTCTTCATGGTATCTTTGGAGCTAGGACACCATGGCAGGGTTGTCTTGGAAAACAGACAGATAATTTTCAGAGATATAAATCCCATAATGCCTTCGCTCTGAGTAATCCTTCAAGTCAGACATTCAAGAAATGGGTATTTTATTCGTTGTCCACCTTCTCCTCCCACCATTGTCTTGTTCTTCTTTCCCTTGATACCACTTTTTTTTTTCACTTGCCATCGTCACCGCCACCAGTGTCTCCTTCTTTATAACTATGCTGGTAGATACGTAAGAACTTTGCAGAGGGAACTGAAACTAGGATTGTCTGTTTCAGTGGTAGACTCTCTGTACTATGGCAGAGTTGTTAGAGTTACTGTAAAGAAGATTTAAATATAATGACCTTCTGAAACCATCTAGAATGAGCAGTCATGTGAGAATGGATCTAGGATCATCAACCTTCCGCTGTTCTGTTACAGATGACTTCCACTGGTCATAATATTCATTGCTCCCAACAGTAAGTTTTCATTCTGTACACAACAGTAAATGCTCCATTTAGCCATACTTTAAAATGGCTCATTCAGTTAGGAATTTCAGAATGTGGCTAAAATGTTAAAGGTTCTATAGATACATTACTTTCCTTGAAACGGGTCCTGTCAGATTCATTTTTGGTCCAGGCCTTGGGCCTTAAAACACACCCCTTCCTTGGGCAAAGTTACTTTCTTTATCTCTGAGCCTGTTTTTGGAAGGGTAAGGCAAAAACCCAAGAAACTTTTTAGTGTTCTTTTGCAAGTTGTATTATCAATTGCAATTTCAAGCTATTGACCTATTTACAGCTGCGTGTTCCAAGCTGGCTTAATGAGTTTGTTTAATGTAAGTAACATGCCAGTAAATCTTTGGCTTTCAGTCTTATTAAAGAGTCATTACAGGAATGCTCTTCTTCTAAAACTTAAGAGGGCTGAGCTAAATATTCTCTTATTTTCACCATCTTTTCCACCCTTTCCCCCACACATGCAGCCCTGTATCATTTTCCTGATGTTTCATGTTATTTGATGGTATTCATAAAGATTAAATAAATGCTTTTTCCTGCCACCATTTTACATATTCTGCTTAATTGTCACTGCCTCTGTTTAATCTAATTGCTTGTGGATGTGCCTCGTATGGACGGCTAATGGCTTGATGAATGCTCACATACAAAACCAAATATCTGACCACCAGCAGTGTTGTGAAAATGTAGCGCTCACCATAGCCACTCCTGTATCCACACCCTTCCCTCAAGAAAAGTCCAAAATTACGGAAATATATCTTGATCCATGTAAACAAAACAGCTCTAGCAGTTTTCACCACCACAAGGAGCAGGTAAAGTTTATTGCTCTCAATTGCTCATGGAAAGCCTTCCCCAAATACGTTGTCTTCTACAACAGGGATACGCCATAATGTTATTACTATTGGAGAAATCATACCTTGTTCGTTCAACAGATTGTAGCTAACCTTTGAGGGAAGAGAGAAGCCAGTAGGGTGTGGTAGATTATTTCATGTCTGAGCTAATCACAAGGGGCTTTTCTGCACTATACTGTTATAATGCTATCATTCCACTTTCAACATCCTATGGACCTGAGGTTTGCAGTTTAGGGAGGAGCATTCAGAATTCTCAGCCAGAGAGCTCTTTGGCCTCCGTAAACTACGAACCCCAGAATTCCACAGGGTGCTGAAAGTGGAATAATAGCACTATAACAGTGTAGTGCAGAAAGGCCCAAGGTCAGGACATTTCAACCCGATAAGCCCAGCTTCCACTATAATACTGATTGCCATGACCAATTAAATATGATGAGAAGCTGCTTTATACCAAATTGGACGATGTGTCCTTATTGTCCACAAAAGGGGCAACTGGTAGACACATTGCTGTGGGGGCAGTGAGTCCACTCTGTATTTTATGGCTTCTGCTTCTTTTGCAGCTGTTCCGGTTGTACAAGAAAGCTCCTAGTGTCAAGCATCTGTTGGAAAGAGCGTCCATCACCTGGGTGGCTCACATGTCACCAAGAGCAGCTGCAGGAAGACCAGCTATAAAACCAACAGTGGATTTGCCACCCAGATCCACCAGTCCCCCCAGCTCAGGACTGGAACTGGTACTTTCAGCATGAAAACCATGTTCTTCGCAACTCAGTGACCTTCTGGTGAACAATGTTTTCCTCTCCAGTCAATCCGCAAATGAAGCCGATGACAATGAGGGTGAAATAGAAGGAGAAAGATAGGACTGGTCAGTAGGATCGTTGAAACAATACATGAGTCACGATGGAAGATTTACATCCTCTGTGGATTATAAAAAAAAGGAAAGAGATAAAGAAGTGCATGGAATAAGCGCTTAATTAATCTGTTGCTGAAATTTTATATTTATATGGAAGTTATGACACAAAACGATATACAATTAGCTTGGTCTAGTTTATATTCTCAACTTAATTCAACACTTGTAAAAGCTCCATTGACTCTATTTGGGACTAGCAACAGACTTTTGTCCAACATATTTGCTGAAAAAAACTACAAATGCTGAAAAATGGGAGTTAATCTTTCAACAGTGACAAGAGTGTATCATAGTATTCATTGTTGTAGTAGTTGTTGCTGTTTTGGCTTAGTATTTGCTTTGGTGCAGAATGTTGTGTTGACCATGCATAGTTGTATAGTTACTTTGCAATACAAAATCCCTCAAAGCCATGTGACAATTTGGCTCTGTCTTTGGAATCTAATGGAATCTCATAGGGTGATTATTTAATTTAACATGTGCTCTTAGAGAATTTATCTAATCCACAGAACTACCGTGATTTTAATTGACTAATGATTAATAAGAATTTCCAGGCAGATTAAATTAATGGCATCAGGTATAAAAAGACAGTTTTCTGATGAGAGTCATTGATTTGGTGGCTGATTTCGTTTGTTTTACAACTGTAGTTTCTTTACAAAATGCAGTACAGGGCTGATTGAGAGTTGACTCATATACGGATGCCTATGTCCTTTATTAGACAGCTACCAGCCAATAATGGTTAGCTTAATTTGAGCAAACAGATCATCCTGTATCTGTGGCCATAGCCTTTAGTTTGTTCTTTAACTTTACCTCCAGGCTTGGCTTCTGGTATACCTCAGGTGACTGCTCACAGCCCAGCCTGGACGGTAAGGTAAGAAATAATTGATGTGTTGGAAACTGAGAAGATTGGCCGCCGTGAACATAGAAGCTACTTTAATAAAAATCTTGTTTTCTTACTCTGAATTGTTTAAAACTTTTTTAAGAAAAAAAAAATCAGTAAGCAATAAAGGAAGTCTTTTGATTTACCTGGAGTTTCAGAATGAGCATATTTTGGGCATATTCTCTGCACTACATTGTTGTAATGCTATTATTCCACTTTCAACATCCTGTGGAATTCTGGGGCTTGTAGTTTACTGAGGCCAAAGAGCTCTCTGGCTGAGAAGTCTAAAAGCTCTTCCGTAAACAGCAAACCCCAGGATTCCATAGGAAGTTGAAAGTGGAATAATAGCACTGTAACAGTGTAGTGCAGCTGGACTGCATGTCCCACTATTCTTCATCATAAGGTATGCTAATTAGGACTGGTGGAAGTTGCAGTCCCAAAATCTGAGCTCCAAATGATTCCCTCTCTGGCCGTAAGTCTTTGGTTTAGAGATTCCCTTAAATTCTAAGAAAATTCATGAGGCTTACTTTAAATGTCCAATGATTTCTTTAAAAGTAGAAAGACTTTATTGAACACAGACGAGTGAAGGAATGAGAGGGATTCCAGGAACTCAAGGAAGTAGACAAAGAAGGAATAAGGACTTTAAAGATAAAGATAAAATATGGAACGGAATGAGATTAAGGCGAGAAAAGACTTGCATAAACGTAAGCAAAGGGCTTAAACATCAGATATTAAAAACAGGTCTAAGTAAAGGAGTTGAATATTGGGTGTACCCTAATTAGGGTAGTAAAGCAGAGAAACTTTTTAAAAAAAATTACGAGAAGAAGCGGAGACAGGTGAGCCTAGGAAGTGAAAAGTAGAAGAGAATGGTAGAAAGGAATGATAAGTAGGACTGAAGAGTTCTTAATGATGGTTCGACAGTTTGTAATTTGAATGATGTTTGAATGGTATGTATGAGTATGACAATGGAAACTGTAAATAAGAGATCACGGGTATGTAGGGGGGAAAGTGTTTGGTTTTATTTGCTGAATAAAAATTAAAAAAAGAAAAAGAAAGACTTTACTTCCACTATTCTGACTGTCACATACTTGATCAGAACTCACCACATCTCCTCACATTTCAGTTAAAAATATGCGATGGAGTACCTTCTCCCATAGGGCTTCTTCAAATCTGGAAACGTAAATGACTTAGAAAGTCTGCAGAACTGTGGAGAGGGATGTAATCATCATTCAAAAGTTTTAAAAAATGGTATGTTTATTACAGTCGTGATGTTTTCTGTTTGCAGTTGCTGAACCTTTACTGGCTTGGCTCAATGAAGAGAAGCACATTGATTTTTGATTTTATAAAGCTATCAACCTTCTTTATTTGACTTTCATGCATTTCATATGTGGAAGAAATATGGTCTGCTAGCCACCTTGGTTGAAATCCAATTAAACTGAATGCACATTTGGCTAAACCCCCTCTTCACGCCTTGTCCCTGTATGACAAGCTTATAATAAATTTATAGAAAGTTGTTTAATGTGGTTTATTGTCTTTTCTCTGCCATTTAAAACTGAAGCGAGAAAAAAGTAAACTGAATGGCACTCAAGGCAGGTAAACAGACTTAAGGGTATTCCCATCATATATCATGATTTTAAAATGCATAGGATAATCTTTGAGGATATAGTCTATGAAAGATTAAAATTCTATCACAAGTTTGATTTCCCTTTTCTTTAATGTTATTGAGCTGGCTTTATTTGTGCTAAGCCTGAAAAGGTTATTTTTTGGGGGGCGGGGGGTGTCAAAACACCCAGAATCTCTCAATCAGAATGGCCATTGAGAATGCGGGCAGAGAGATCCAAAAAAGCAACTTTTCCCAGATCTGCATGAAGAAGTGGAGTAAGAGTGTGAAAGTAACAAGTTATAAGCATTGATGCTAACTGCATCTAGGTATTTTCCTGGGTAACGAGGGAAAAGCAAAGTTGCATTTCAAAAACAGTGTAGCAAGGAGAACAAAGTTACTTCACTGGAATAATGCATAAGAGGAGCTAGTTATTTCCATAGAATCATAGAGTTGGAAGAGAACACAATGGCCATAGATTCTGGAGCACGGGTTGTTCTGACGAGTGAGGCAACCTGTCAAAAAATTATTAACCCTTATGAGAAATCTTGCCTCCAGTGCACAAAGGAGGTATTGAACACCTTTTCTGCAGAAGTTTCTGTACGATGCACAAATTGTATTTTCTATTTGTAAAGCAAAGCATGCATAGACCATGAGGACAGAAGGAGGGGCTGACTGAGCAAAAAGATTCAAATGCCCCATCTAGTGTCCCTAGTTGTTAAAATTCCATGCAACAAGGCACCCGCTACCATAGTCCCGCTGCAGGGTTTGTGTAATTCATGTAATTTGCACCACTTGTACGAAGGAAATCTGAAAATTCTCTTGAGATCACTGCAGATTTTGGTACTGTCCAGTCAATGGCAGAGAGAGAGAGAGAGAGAAAGAGATTGAAGTTTCTCATTCTCATGGGCAGCAATGAAACAAGTGAGGATTTACACCCCTGGTCAGCCTTACAAATGTTAAAATTCACATCTGGCTGTTGTTTGGGGTGTGTAACAATGAGGCAACAGGGAAGGTCCGAGGACATCCCTGTATCAAATAGATTAAGCATATGTAATGCAACTGAAGTGGAAGATCGGCTCAATTACTGAAATGCCGTTTATATTCTAGTCTAAGGCCTTCTCCACACTACATTGTTATAGTGCTATTAGTCTACTTTCACCGTCCTGTGGAATTCTGAGATTTGTAGTTTACTGAGGCCACAGAGCTCTCTAGGTCAGTGGTTCTCAACCTGTGGGTGCCCAGATGTGTTTGGACTTCAGCTCCCAGAAGCCCTGAGCATTGACCATAGTGGCTGGGGCTTCTGGGAGCTGAAGTCCACAAACATCTGGGGACCCACAGGTTGAGAACCACTGATCTAGCTGAAACTTCTAAATGCACCTCCCTAAACTGCAAACCACAGGATTCTATAGGATGTTGAAAGCTGAATAATAGCGCTATAGCAGGTAGTGCAGAAATGGCCTTAAAGAGAATTGTTTATGAATCAACAATTTTTGCATGTGTGATCTTTCACTACTATTGCCTGTAAGCTGATTTTTGTCTTTTCCCTATGGCAGAAAGAAAAAAAAAATGATTGATAATTCTGGAGCACCAAGACCATGAACAATACATAAAACGAGATGTTTCCAGTCCCCAAATGTAAAATATTGAGGTATGCTCTCAGCTTATAGAAATATTCCATTGAAACAAAGAATATTTGTGAATAACTTTTCAGTATTGTGAATACTTAAAGAAATACTCAATGTAATTTGGAAAAAAAGAGCACAGTTCCTTTGCCAGGAATAACACCTGTTGCCAAGCTGTTAATTTCTTACAGTCCAGTCATGCAAGATTTATTTACCACCAATTTTGTAGCAACCTGATGATTCATGTTGGAGAATTCATTTTATTTTTAGCTTTGTGACTAATAAGGTGACTTGACAGCAGCAATTTGATTTAATACACCAAAGTGGCAAGACTGAAGAAATTAATTTTCTATTCCTCCTTTTTTTTGCTGTTTATAAAAGAAAGTAATTATTATATTAGAATACAGAGTGATCTTTAGCTGTATGTTTAAAAACTGACTTTCATTTACATCTCAGACGTCAAAACACTGCACCTTGGTTTGTGGACTTATGTACTTTTGGAAGTAAGGGTAGAAGAGGAATATGTTGGGCTTTTCATTAGCCAAGACATCTTCTTATTCAAGATTTTATTTTATTTTATGCCAGGAATTGAAAACAGATGTACCTAGGCTCAATAGAGAACCCAGTTTCAGTTGGTACACTCCTCTCTCATTGTTCAGACTTCCAAACTTGGACCATTTCCTCACTACACTATTATAGTGCTATTATTCCACTTTCGACATCTTGTGGAAATCTGGAGTTTGCAGTTTACTGAGGTCCAAGATGCCCTTCCCTAAACTGCAAACCCCAGGATTCCAAAGGATGTTGAAAGTGGAATAATAGTACTATAACAGTGCAGTGCGGAAATAGTCCAGATCAAGCTTAGTAGCAACCCATTTTCCTTGTTTCCAGATGTGGTCATTCCAACTATTTTTGGCGACTGACTTCAGGGATCTGAATATTTCTCACAGACACCTTCAGCTGCAATGAGAAAAGGTATTCTCAAACAACAAAGACAGATGTGGTAAGAAAATGGTCAATGAATATGATTAATTTTTACATGTGGGGATGTTTCCGGAAGGGGTACAGTCTTCCTTGCAACATGGTATTTTTGGACCAAAAAAACGTCTCTTTTTTAATCAATAAAATGTTTCTTCTCTACCAGCAAGGTTTATTTTCTTTTTACAAACATAAACTTTGAATCTATTTCTTAAAAAAAAAAAAATCAAACCACAAACACCCTGATGCTTTCTTTTGAAAAAAGAGTTTGTGCATTAAAAAAAAAAAAGGAAGAAAGGATACAAAAGTTTGTTTGCTGTTTTTGTTGCTGAGGAGCCAATGCTCTTTTTTTCCCGAGCAGCAGGGCTGTTCTTACAAACAAGCTTTTTGTGCTAATGAAATTTTTGTGAAAAAGGTCCTGAAATGGAAAAAAAAAATCACTGAAAAGTGTGCGAATTTCCAACATTCTTGCCAGTGTGACAAAAGCAGTTGTCCTCATTCACAATTGCATGCAAAAATGAGATAAGTGAAAACAAATTAAAGTTTACATCCAACCTGAGGCAAAGATCTGGACAGGATCCTTCCTTCTTCCATATAGTGGAATAAAACATGAAATACACGCGCACACACACACACACACACACTTCATCTATTGGCTACTGTTACAGCTATGCCAATAGTATTAGCACAATTTCATGACAAAACATTGGAGACAGCTTTCAAAGTTTGACAACCACTTCCCTTGAGGGCGTATAGTGTCTTATTTAAATGTTCAAAAGTCTCTAATTGTAAACATACAGACTAAAAGTTGATACTAAATCGTCCCCAGCCACGTGTATGACTTTCCACTGTAGTCCTCCTAAAGCGGACAGTTTATTTGCTTGTTTTTCGATATCCCAAGAATTTACTACACCAACTCCTGTTCCTATTCCACCCAGTATGGTGTCTAACAAATCTCTTTTCTCTCGTTTCCACAATTTTTCTTTTTTCTCTGCAAATTCCAAATAGGGATTTATATATTTGCTGCATTCTGGTCTCAATTTTGTGACATTAAACATGGTAACATTTAACCTAATATTCCATTGGCGTAAATTTGGTCCAGTTACAACCGGAGTGGGTGTATGCCATTGTTTCATCCTGCTCACAGCGCCAATTAATGCCATGCTCCGAGAATTTCGGTACGTTTGATCCAGAGAGATTCAGTCCCTAGACTATAGGACCCTTCAACAAAGACACTTAGGAAACCAGATCTGGTTTTATTCACTATTCATGTAACATTTATTGAGACATAAACTATACAAATCACATTTAAGTATTCAAGAGCTCTCCCACACACGCATTCATTCAGCATACTCACGGTCCCTCCACTGAACACTGATCAGATGTCCCTGAAAGGTGGATGACCCTGGTGCCGCGCTACAGAGCCATCAAGCCATAGAGCCATCAAGCCCTCCAGCCCTAAAGCCATCATGCCCTAAAGCCATCATGCCCTAAAGCCATCATGCCATCCTGTGAGGCTGAAAATTTTCTCTTCTTTATACCAGTCTTTTCTCACTTCTTGAGAAATACATGTTTTGCTGGTTGTCATAGTTCCAGAACATACCAATGTTGATGTCAAAAACATCCTGTATCATGTCAATTCTTTATCTTATCTTTGCTCTCTGTACCACTCGGAGAACTTTGGAGAACACCTTGTTTGTGCAAATTTCTTTCTGTTTTGCCAACTCTCTTCTTCGGCCAAATAAACATTCCTTTCACTGTTCTTGCTCCACTGTCCAAGGCTGTCCTTCAGTAATGCACTGCGTTGCAGCCATGATTTCTCTGGTTCTTTGGTTCAGGACCTTTCTTTTCAACCGGAACCCATTCGTTCATCACGTATATCCACAAATATATTCCCTAATACAGTGGTTCTCAACCTGTGGGTCCCCAGATGTTTGTGGGCTTCAGCTCCCAGAAGCCCCAGCCACTATGGTCAATGCTCAGGGCTTCTGGGAGCTGAAGTCCAAAAACATCTGGGGACCACTGCCCTAATACAATCAATTATTTAATTTATCCATAATCCTCATATATGCCTTTTTAACAGTTATATTCAGGAAAAATAGCAGAAAGCGGTACTTCTGATAGTTCAATGTCACCCAAGTTCTCAAAGACCTTCCCCTAAATGTTGTAGTTTCCCATTCAGTCCTAGTTGTTGTTGCTGTTGTGTGCCTTCAAGTCATTTCTGACTTATGCTGATGCTAAGGTGAACCTATCATTGACTTTTCTTGTGGCTGAGAGTGTGTGGCATGCCCAAGGTCACCCTGTGGCTTTCTATGGCCAAGAGGGGAATCGAACCCTGGTCTCCACGATCAGAACCCAATGCTCAGACTGTTATACCATTACTATGTAGATAAATTTCACTCAGTTCAATGAGGACTCTTCCCCAAGCAAGCATGCACAGGGCTGTAGGCTAGGGGATCTCAGTTCTCACTGTTGGTGCAGCTATTTGTAATGTCTGAAAGTAGCATTCTGTAATAATCTATCATTCAGAAGGCTGATATGAGAAATCAATCAGTTTAGAGCCTTGAAGGAATGTTAGCTTTACTCCAGAATATTCAATATTTTGACAAGGCTCCACATCCTCTGGGAACTGCTGTCCCAAACCACAGACTCTGTAATAAAGCTTCAGTAATATCTGATTATGTTAGCATTGATCTCATTGAGATGACACAAATGTTATTCGGTCTACGTGAGGTCACCATATTCATTCATTTACAAGGCCGGCAATGCAATTATCAGTAGGATGGACCAACCGGGCTGCTGAACAATAAATCTTCTCCATCACAGAGTTTTGAAAAAGTGACAGTATATTGCTCCCATCTGCCGTATGACCAGACTAATCTTGCTGCAGCCGAGCACCTCCATTAAAACAATCATTTGCAAGGGAGACTGACACATTTGTATCTGTCGCTTCCCTTATTTGTAATACACAGAGGCCATAATTTCTGTGAGTAATGATCCATGAGTTACAATAAACACTGTCCCAATGACAAACAGGATTATTCTGCACATTCCACATGTTAGAAGTGTGTTGGCACTTAATATTTTGGCCTTTTGGCAGATGAGCACAGGTATCCCTTTGGGTATGCATGCTCTTATAACAGTGCATTGATAGCTTAGTAACACTCCAGGTCTGAAAACACCAATGTGCAAGCAACATCCTGAAAATAAGTTGAGTCAACAGTGCGAAATGCCGGCCAAAAATACCAGTGCAATTCTAGGTTGCATCAACAGGAGCACATCATATCCATATCAAAGGAAGTAATGGTGCCACTCTATTCTACTTTGGTCAGACCTCATCTCTATCCAGTTTTGGAAATCACGGTCCAAGCAGGGTATTCACAAACCGGAACATGTCCAGAAAAGAGCCACCAAGATGATGAAAGATCTGGAAACCAAACCTTATAAGGAATGACTTGGGGAGCTGGGTATACTTAGCTGGGAGAAGAGAAGATTGAAGGATGATATAATTGTTTTTGGTAAGTATGCTTTTCTAACTGATGTTGCACTATTTTAACTGAGTATGTATTTGTTATTGGTGTTTGTGCTTTATTTGTGCTATCGTTCCTTTATTTTGAACTGTTATTCTCTGTCTTGAGCCATAGGGAGAGAGGGGAAAGACAAATAATAATGATTATAATGATAATAATAATAACAACGACAACACTGCTATGGAGACTCTATTGCTGTAGAGACCAGAACCTGAAATGATTGCTTAGTTTATAACACTTTTTTTAAAAATTGTAAAACCTCTTTGACAGTGGAATAAACTGCTTCAGATGATTCTTCCTCTTTGGAGTTATTTAAGCAGAGTTTGGATGGCTTCCTTCCAGAAGCGCTTTTGTTGTATATTCCTGCATGGCAGAGATTTGGGCAATGTGGTCCATTCCAGCTCTAAAATTCTATGACATTATGGTTTTATGTATATTGGGAAATCTAATGGTTGGGCCTGTTTATATTCAGCCAGGTGAAAATCTGGCCACTGAGCAATTTTCTCTTTGATTGTAGGAAAAAAATGTGATTATGCTCAAATTACTTCTTCTGGCATTATGTTGCCCACATAAAAAGACCAGCTACAACTTACTGTGTAAGCAGGATGCCCGGTATACCAATGCAACTAGTTCCCAGTCCTTTTAAACCTTTGGCTTATTTAGATTAAGTTCTGATGGCTCTATTCCATTAGTCCTACAAGTGGTGGGTCTGAGTCCCCCTGGAAAACCTATGCAGGTACCTTTCGTTAATGCACTTCATTTTGTTAGGAAGGAGGTTGGTGGAGACTTTTGTGGGGAGCTCAAAGTAGTGATGCTACTGAAAATGGAAATGAGTTGATTTGTAAATGAAATCTGGCATTTTTGTAATTCTTAAATGTAACACAAGCTCTGACTCAGATCCCACAAACTTTAATTAGGGGATTTTTGTTTTGTTTTTTGGTAATTGAAACCAAATTAATTTATGTTTTCTCTACTCACTCTGAACAGTCAGAATGATTGGTTTTTTGTTTTGTTTTTTAGCAAGGAGTTCTTAATAAGTTCTTACTTAAACTTGTGCAAGCAAATGCATAATAATACAGGGTGGTCTGTGGACTTTAAAATCAAAACAACAATGACAATAATATGGGTTGGTATTCTGTTACTGAGTTATACAGAAGTACATCAAACCTTTGTCTGAATAATGCACCTTTTGGTCATTGCAGAGTTCAGGATCTTCTTCCTTGCTCACTCAATGACCCACATCTCCTATAAACCTACCTTTTTATTCTGGTCACCCACAGCATAACCATATAGTGGCTGATGGAGAGCAAGGATGCCCGAGAATTGTCTGGCTATGTCCCTGTAACTAGACATGTAACAATGACTTTACCCTCTACGATCTCTAGGAGACTCCTGGAAGGTTCTGGGAGATGCCTTCACCATTGTGCGCCCAGCTTCAGGGACATTGTCAGATGCTTCCCAGATATTTCCTGCACCTCACTAGCCACAAAATGAGGAGGCAGCAGCCAAAAAGAAGAGAAGTATTGTCATTCTTCCTGCAGTACTTTTACACCATGTCCCTGTAATATAGGCCCACAGCCATGGTTTTAACAAGTGAAATCCTTTTCAGTTGTTTTTGAGTGGTTAAAACCTCTCCAGAGAGTCAGAGAAGCAAAACTCTTGCTCTAAGCTTTCAAAATGGTTTCATAAATGTCCCTGGAAATCGAACTATAGCCTTAGGTCATTCTCACTCTAAACTATTATAATGCTATAAATCCACTTTCAACCTCCTATGGAATCCTGGGGTTTGCAGTTTAGGGAGGGGGATTTAGACTTCTAAGCCAGAAAACTTTGGCCTTAGAAAACTACAAACTCCAGAATTCCACAGGATGTAGAAAAAGCAATAATAGCACTACAATAGTATAGTGTGGAAATGATGAGGCAGTGTACCAGAAACAGCATGCTGGCCATAAAGTACTGAAGTGGACTACCAGATGGTAAAGAAAATAGAACTGGTTGTTTCCAAGCAAGTAGGGTGGGCTATGGTGAAAACACACTGGAAGAACTGACTCACTTCAGTTGTCAACTTCCCCCCACAAACTGTGAATCTGGGGTGGTTGTGGAAGAGAGATGCTTTGATGGCAGATGCCTGTGATAACCACACTGCACTGGTTGAAATCAGTGGGGATTCTGTGCAACTGTTCCACCAGCCTCCACAAAACAGATTGCTGGTTCTGATCACAGCTCCTTTTGCGTTGTTATCATTTCCTTCTGAAAGGTCTCCATTTCCTCTCCCACCCCCATCTGTCTGACTATCACTCTCTCTCTCTCTCTCTCTCTTTTTTTTTTGCAATTATGTACAAATAAGCTACTTCTCTGCTGTGTGCATCATGATAAGACATTAAAAATGCAAATATCAAAGGACTGGTTTTTTTTTTAATCATTGCAATTCCAAAACACCCACGCTAAAATAAAGCAAATAGGGACTAGCTTTAGTTGATTTTATATTTTTATCTTGGATCCAACTATGCTTTCAAGATAACAAATGACACATATGGCATTAAAGAGAAAAACAGAAAGTTCCAAGACTTGCAAAATTTTAGAGTTTCTTATATAATATCCTGGTCAGTTAAGCAAACGACTATGACTGTTTTTATTTTCAGTGGTATTGCTTGACTATGGCTGCATGACCAATTGGCCAAATTCTGATCTGAACCAGAAAGATTCAAACTGGTCCAGATCAGATCTGAATCACATTGCACTGATCTAGTTGAGGTCCAAATAAGGATTGAGTGAGTTTGAACCTGTTTCAGATAGAATTGTCTACAACCCGCTTCAACTCAACATCTGAGCTATCCCTGGTGCTGAATGTTACTCCTTCTCCAGAGAGGTTCAACACTTCACATAGCTCCTCTAAAATCTAGGCTACAATCAGGAGTGGATTCACTTCCTGATTAACATGGAAGCCACCAGCTGCCACCCCACTGTAGTGAAAGAAAGCCAAGCAGCGTGCCTTCAGAATGTTGCAAAACAGCACCCATATAAGCAAAATGCTTGGGTAGGGGAGCTGGACTTTCATTCTAGACTGGATTAGCTACCTACAGGAGACTAGAATCTCATCAGCCATCTCCAATTCAAGTCCTGTAGGGTATGTGAATCATTTACTTTTGCCTCACTGGTGGTCTTTTGCTAGCTCTTTGTTAGAGCAGGTTTGTTTTCAAAAGAATTTTGTTGATGTGATGAGGCATTTTCATAAAACTGTAGGGTTGGAAGTGACCTCAATGTTTATATACTCCACCTGCTTGTGAATACAAGATTCTACAACAAAAGCATCCTTCCCCAGGTTACCAAAGAACCTCTGTTTAAGAACCTTTTGCATTTACTGTAGTTTTTGTTTTTCTTTCTTCCATCCTACCTGAACGTGTTTTTTATGTGCCTTCAAGTCACCTGTCAACTTATGGTGACCCCATCGATGTTTCATAGGGTTTTCATAGGCAAGGAATACTCACAGGTGGTTTTTTCTAGTCTCTTCCTCTGAAATATAGTCTACAGCACTTGGAATTATTTTGCAGTCGTTTCTCAATCCAGTTTCATTTTACTGTCTATAGGTGTTGTTTATTTCAGGGTGTTTCTGTGAGATTGCAGTGTTTAGTAGCAGTCATGCCAAGCACTGGCACTTCCTTTCCCTCCTGACCACCATCCTAGTTTTGATCCTAGGATCTCTACAGACTATGGCCTTTTCCGCACTTTGTTTTAACGACGGGCCAGAGCTCCCTCCGGCAAGGGTGTTTACACTTGGGGGCGAACTGGGTCTGGACTACTTGACGTTTGTCTGGATTTCAGCCCGCTCTCGAACACCCAGAACTGGTGGTTCCCATGCTATTGAAAGACCGATTAAAAGAGGTCTTTCAATAGCACAGCGCACCCCAGTCCGTCGCTGCGCTAAAGTATAGATTTGCAGGCTCGCACCAGCGCGAGGCTGCAGATCTTCTCTGGGTGGGCTTCCAGCTGGCGAGCTTCTCCGGTTGGGTGGAGAGCCTCTGTCAAACGGAAGTCTCCATTTTCGTCGCTGGAGAGTGTGTAGTGCGGGCGTGCACTGCTCCGGAGCGTCGTGGATCATCGGGGGGGGCGAGCCAGTCCGATGAGTAATGGACTGCCCCGTTTCCTCCACAAAGTGCGGAAAAGCCCTAAGTCCAGTCCTGCACATAAATAAAATTTGGCCACAGTAACACATGCCTTGATTACATCCCATTTTGATTACTGTAATGCACTCTATGTGAGGCTGTCTCTGAAAGCTGCTGAGAAACTTCCATTTGGCCCAAAAAGCTGCAGCCAGATTGTTAACTGGGACAGGTTACAGGGGGCATACAACTTCCTTGTTACAAGAGCTGCCTGTTTGTTTTCTGGGCACAGTTCAAAGTGCTAATGATGATCTATAAAGCCGTATACAGCTTGGGCCCAACCTATTAGTAGGACTGTATCTCTCTTTATGAACCCATTAGATTTCTAAGATCTTCTGGAGAGGCCCTTCTCTCTGTCCCACCCCCCTTTCAGGTTTTTTGGCAGGATCAAGAGAGAAGGATGCTCCTGTACTTTGTAACTCTCTTCCTCCCTCCCTTCCTGTAGACACATTCTTGTACTTTCAAGATTTTAGAATCTGTGTGGGATGGGCTTTTAATGATATGAGATACCGTTTTATGCTGTATATATAATCTATCAATAAATTCTAATGTTTTATTCACATAAAGTGTTGGATGCTTTTTAAATAACTTTAAGTTATATTTTCATTGAAGGTTTTCTATAATTTTTCTATAATTGTTTTTAATTGGTCTTATTTTTAAATATATTGTAAGCCACCTTGACTTCTATTGTTGGGAGAAAGGGAGGATATAGATGAAGAAGAAGAAGAGGTAGTTGCTATTTTTCTCTTTTTTCAAGTTAGGTTTGATTTTGATAATGTCAGTATTTGTTTAGTCTGTTTGCTCTGTCTTTATTACAATCCCTTTTTTTCCTGTCTGCTTCTTGCATGTTACAGATTGTAACTTCATTCTCAAGGAAAGCAGCAAATATATTTAACAATTTTCCCAGAAGTGCAAGAAAGTTTTCAAAACCATGCAGTTTCTGAAATCTGTTCATTATTCAAGACTTGTTCTGTACAAAATATGCAAGGTCTTTTTTTGTTTGTGCTATTTTGTTTTGTTTTGCAGAAAACAGCATTTTCTGCACAGGCTTTTTTGTTCAGAAAATCATTTTTTTCTGAGAAGGGACTTTGCAGGCAGCGCTTTTTCTGGGGGGAAAAAAGTACAAATTTTGTGCAGAATTAGTTTCAAACAGCCAAGATTTTTGTCAGTCCAGAATTGTTTTTGTCAGGATTTCCTGTTACCTGAGAAATTCATGTTTAAATCATTTTTCACCAATTATTATTATTAATTATTATTATTCATTTTAACATGAACAATCTATTTTAAAATCAAAGTAATACACATTAAAAAATAAAGAGAAAGAAGAAAATAAAGAGAAAAAAAGAAGAAAAGGAGAAAAAGGAAAAAAAAAAGATCTATTATACACAGTAAGACTCAAACCTGTCTCAGTGTCAAGTCCCCCTCCCTTCCTAAGCCTCTTTGCTGGCCAGGGAGGAGAGGCAAAGATACTTGCCTTAGAAGGAAGGGGAGGCAGCAAGGAATGTCCAATACAAACAACAAGTGGAAACACTGAGCTGAGCCAGAATCATCTATCGCAGTGGTTCTCAACCTGTGGGTCCCCAGATGTTTGTGGACTTCAGCTCCCAGAAGCCCTGAGCATTGACCATAGTGGCTGGGGCTTCTGGGAGCTGAAGTCCACAAACATCTGGGGACCCACAGGTTGAGAACCACTGCTCTATCAGAAACCCTCAGCCTTCTAAAACATCAATATCCCTATACAAAAACCCTGCGGTGAGGAGACTTCAATGCAAGGACTGGGGTGGGGCCGAAACATCTGGAAGGTACTAACTCTGGCCAGGGTCACCCAAGATACTAGAACAAACAAGCCAGGTCTGAGGTTTTTCGAGATCCTTTCCCTGAACCATTAGCAATGCCTTAATGGATCTCATTATGACATAACATTGGATGCCTATACCTATGTCACCAATAGAGGAGCTAGTACAGTAGAGGATTATATTGCGGTTTCTGCTAACCTGCTTACTATTATTCATAGTCTGGAAGTTACCAGTAGGGCTGAAAGTGACCATTTTCCTTTGTTATTGTTATTTAATTTTGAAATGTGTCTCCCCACATACCACCCTCAAAATCTAAATGGAATCCGAGTGGGAGAGCAGAGAATACGATGGTCAATTAATCTGAGTGCTTCTATAGTTCAGCTGTTTGTAAGCAACACTTTCAAAGCCCTCCATGAAGACATCTTAGTTGCTAAGTCAGACATCTTACACGTTTATCAAACCATTATTAAAAATTTGACACCCAAATTGGTTTTCAATAAGCATTTTAGTCCTAATGGGGTAACAACTAACAGATGGTTTGATTTAGAATGTAGAGCTGCCCGGAAAGCATTAATGGGTTTCTCCCGACAGGCACTTAAAGATAAGAATACTAGTACCCTCAACACCTTAGCAGTCATGAGGTCATCCTATAAGGCACTCCTAAAACAAAAATCCAAAAGGTCCAGAAATTCCGGAGGTCCGTCCAGAGGGGTTGAGGGAGCTGGACCACAAGGGTCGTGAGGGCTTGCATAGTCATTTGCTACAAGCAAACAGCAAGCCAGACTTAAATAGCCACTGAAAACAGGTATTACTTGTCATTTTTCTGTCTCCTTAATCTAGCCAAAGCGGCTTCCCTCTGAGCTGTTCGTTTCAGTCTCCTCCGCGACTGGAGGCTAGGGGGCACAGGTGAATATAATTCCTCTAAATAACTGCTGGGCCCCTCTTCCTCTGGGGCTGGCTGGGGCAGCTCTGCCTTCCCTTGTCTTTCAACTGATGGGGATGTTTGCAAGCTGGTTTGGTCAATCGCTAGCTCTGTTACTGGCACAATCATTTGCTCATCGACCTCAGAGCCATACTCAATCCTGACCCCATGACCAGAAATTCTACCATTACAGATCCAACTAAATAGTCCTATTACTATTACCAATCATCATCACTACCAATTATTACATCATCAGGTGTCTCACAAGATCCTTAAGCAGAAATAGTTCTGAATATCATTTACACCTCTAGTGTGTGTGTCAACACATATATACATTTAGTATGGAAGCCACACACACTCACATCACAGACAAACCTCATTGCCATAGTATAGGATAGCAGCGTATGTACAAAGGAAAAATGCATCTGCGGCTCACATACACACACATACACCTCCTCCATACTGTATGCAACTGGACAGGGTTAAATCCTTTTGAGGTTTTAGCGTCAGGTCCCTTACCACATGGTCATCCAATGTTGCCAAATTTCATGCACTTCTCTGAGAAAGCAAAAATGTTATACATATTTTTAAAGATAAAAAAGCCTGCAGCACAGTAGTGACTGTTTCTCTGAAATCTGGCAGAGCAAATCCCCTATGAGGTCTGATACCATGTCTCCAGTACATTGATGGGAACAAACAAACAAGTTATTAAAACTATTACTGAGACAGAAGACTGTTGGATCTTAACCAGATCAGATGTTATCAACGGGTTCCTCTGAATTTATTCACTGCAGTTAGCAATTCAATAAAGAAATCCAGATTTGATGGCCAAAGAGTAAGAGGGAGGAACTTTAGAAAGGTTAAGCTGTTTGCTGATTTCCTTAGACGAACTACAATTTCACTCACATTTGTAAAAATGGCTCCCACTAGAAAAAGAAAAAAAAAAAAGAATATGGCTTAATTGTGTATTTATCAGCTTCTTCCCCCTCCCACCCCTTATGCAATTACCTTTCCTCACAATCAGCTTTCTACGTTTATTAAGTATATGAATGACATTCATACTTGCCTGCTCTGAATGCATAGCTCTTTATTACTGATGATGTAGCAGATATTTAACTACCGGTAGTTCATTATGTTCTGCTTTGTTATGCTTTTGGGGGGGACAAAGGCAATGGAGAATGGTACACTGCAGTCTAATACCTCCTTCTACGCAGGCAAGACTGTAGCTGCAGGGGAGCTGCTCCCTCCCTCCCTTGATATATGCCAGGACCCCTGCCTGTGTATTTAGCATTCATTAAAAATATAAATCTTGCTCTTTTTACTTATAGAGATACAAAACAATGCTAGCAGGCAACTTCAGTTGCCCACTAAGAAGTAATACAGTTAAATGCATTGAAACAAATCAGGTTGCCTTCCTTTGTTTATGTTTTAGATGTTCTGCAACAATTCTTCACCCCCCTGGGCCTTATCTCAACATTTCTTCTATGGGATTAGAAAGCAAGCTATTAACCTTTGCCAGCCTGCCTACAAAGACCTCCACCAACACTTTCTCCATTCTCAAAGAAAGAGCAGCACAGAAAAGGTTGTGGGAAGCTGTCAGGGAGTGGTATAATAAGCGTATGGCAAAGATTTCAGAAAGAAACAAGGTGGTGTAGTGTTTTGAGCATTAAACTGCAACCTGGAGTCCAGGGCTCGGTTCTCTGCTTAGTCACCGAAACTCACTGGGTGATCTTGGGCACATCACACACTCTCAGCCCCAGAAAACTCCACAGTAGGGTTGCGTTAGGGTCGCCATAAGTCAGAAACGACTTGAAGGTACATAACAACAGCAGGAGAGGCAGCAGCAGCAGCAAAGATCTCAAAATGTTAAGGAGATGGCTGCAGAAAGAGACCAAGAACAAGCTTCTAGAAGCAGAATAACCATCCGCTCATCCATCATTTTATTTTTATGCTGCCTTTTTCCCAGACTGGGATTCCAGATAGATTACAAATGGAAAAAAATAAAAACAAAAACATATATAACAATAAATAAATAAATAAATAAATAAAATGTTGAAACAATATTAAACTAATAACAAATTAGAAGCATTTACAACAGTAATTTAAAAGAAACACTAAGAAGAGTACAGCGCCTTTTAAAAAGTCCTTTCTTAAAAAGAAAAAAAGAAAAAAGAAGGAAGGAAGGAAGGAAGGAAGGAAGGAAGGAAGGAGAAATAATTTCGCAAAAGCTTCCTAGAAAAGTAAGGTTTTTGCCTGCTGCTGAAGAGCCAACATAGAAGGAACCATCCTGACTTTTCTAGGATTCAATTTTATTATTATCAACAACTTAATGTGCCCCTTGAAACCTAACTTTTCAGTCTAGCAGTAGCTCAGCTGAAGAGTTTCTAAGGTGCTACAGGTCAGAGAACAAACAGAAGGGATTTACGGGCATCAGAGCCATTGGATGGACAGTTGAGGACCTAAAGATAATTTTGATGTTGCTTGGTCACATATGGAATTACTTTAATATACAGATTCAGAATGCTATATTAAACTATATTCTTGTCTATGCCAATTAATTGTGGATCTCCAAATGGGATTGAACTTCTTACTCCTGGAATCCCCCCACCTCTGGATATGGTCGCTGGGCCTTCTAGGAGCTAAAATCCATAAACAGCCAGGGAGGCAAAGGTAGGAAGCGCTGGTCTGTACTAACTGTCAGTTCCTCTCCTCAATTTCCTTTAGAAGTCTTTCCCAGCATTGCCAGGAGATGGCAAGGATTGCATTTCTGACTTTCTCCATGCAAAGCATGTCCTCTGCCACTGAGCAACAGCCCATCTCTCATACTTGAACTCCTGGAGACACAGAGATGGAACACCCTGCTCAGAGCTAGAGGAGCTCCGTTGTTTTCTATCTCTATCAGTGCTGGATCAGACTTTTGTTTCTGTTTGTGAAGGTCAAAAAGAACAAGATGTTTCTCACTCAAAGCCTGAACAAAATAACAGAAGCTTTTAGCTGTTATCAAAGAGATTTGGAAGATTTTCAGTGTAATGATGTAGAGTGGTTCTCCTTTGTATGGACAGAAGCCTCATTGGTCCTTGATTGATTGGTAATGAGTCAGCAATCAATCATATTGGTTAACAAAAACAACAGTCTCTTTTGGAAGAGAAGATTAGAAATAAAGTGTAACTCACAAAGCGCTCCTTTGAATCAGAAAATACCCCTCAAGAATGGAAAAATGGGTCTGTATTTTTCATCTGAATCAAGTATTATATTCTCTAGACAAGGTAGATTTTACAAGTGAATTAGAGACATTAAAAAGTCTAAAAAAATGTTTTAAACCTATGTTGTAAAAATAGCTATAATTGCAATCTGATAATAATGTTTCTTTTTTCTCTTTCTTTCTTTCTTGTAGCAGTCCAGACAGACAAAGGCATAATATATGGACTATTACTTAGCAACTGTTTTACATTTTAATATATATTTTACTTCCCATTGAGCGGGCAAACACACACACACAATCAAGCGGCATTATTGGAAGAAAATACTTCCAAAAGTAGAAAATACCCATCGGAACAAAAATGAATAGATACCTAATCCATTTTGTATGGAAATCTTTTCTTTGTTTATTTAATTATTTAAAAACATTTCTCCACCACTGGTCATATTCCGTTGGGATATATTTTTGTTATGTCTGCAGGTAAGGGAAATAATTGAATATAATTTATTTACTTCCAATGAAGTTCCAACAGTCAAAATCCTGCAAAAAGACTTCTCTATGAATTTTAAAAACTTATGGAAGATGCTAGGAACGTCGCAAAAGTTATGACATACTATGTCTCTCAGTGACACTGGGAATAAAGAAAGTAAGATCTTAGCTCTGTTTAAAGATCACTTTTGCAAGAAAAACAAACAGCACTCAGCTAACTCATCAGTAGAAAGTCTCCCATTGTCCTGATCTTTTCTTCCACATCCTCAAACGCCCACTACACTTTTTCAATCTTTGGTTGGATTTTCACTCTGTTGGTTACCAACCAGAAGATCAAGAGAACCTGTGGAGTTTGATCAACCTTAACTGGAATTCCTGAAGTCTCTGAGTGGTAAGAATGTTCCTCTCTTAGTTCTTTTATGCATGCATTTGTAAATGTCACGCTTGCTAACTTCAGTAAATAAGGAAAATAACAGAAAAGAAAATATCTTTTAAAATCATACTAGATGGCTAGATGCCTAAAAGCAAAACTCTTGAGGGTTCCCACTCAAATGCTGGCAATGACGGATGGCTCATTTTTCTCAATTTCTACCTGTAATGGACACAGATGTCTCTTGCTGACAGTAAAATATGGGTTGCGAGTTCCTGTAGATGATCAGCTACCAATACAGCTGATCTGAAACTCTGCATGTAGGAGAAAGGAGAATGTAGGGAAAGATACACATGAGATCATCATAATGTTATTTTTTAAATAACTTTCTAATGTCTCCTTCTGTCTGTAGCACTTGCAGCAAGGATGGAATTATTAACATTGGTTCATTCTGAAATACAGGGGTTTTTTTATTAAAAAATGTAAACATAAGTATAGAGGGTATAGAGGGGCTGTTGCTACTGACAGGAATCCTGGGGTTTGCAGTTTAGGGAGGGGCCATCTGGCCACAGTTATAGTGCTATTATTCCACTTTCAACATCCTGTGGAATTCTGGGCTTTGTAGTTTCCTGAGGCCAAAGAGTTCTCTGGATGAGGATTCTAAAGGCCCCCTTCCTGAACTGCAAACCCAAGGATTCCCTAGGATGTTGAAAATGGAATAATAGCACTATAACAGTGTAGTGCAGAAAGGCTTCTAATTTTCATCTGTGACAATTAGGAGGGTATGTTGCAGTTGTCTCAGCAATAAAGCGAGAAAGCCTAGAATTCCAGGGAAGTTCTGCTTGGAACGATCCAGTGGAGAAAGCTGGAGGCAGGGGAAAGTCAAAGCAAAGGAAGACGCAAGCTCAAATTAATACCTAATAGTGGTTGCTCTAATCTCTGGAAAACTGTCACTGGAATGCTGTCACCCTGCTAGGCTTTAAATTAAACCTCTTTAAGCAGCTCACTCTCTTTGTCTAGTGAAACATTATTAGCTTCTGTCACCCGGTGACTTGAGTTCCCTCTTCATGTAACGTTAGTGGGGGGGCATGACCTTTTCAGTTTAGTCGTGGCTGACTTCCTACTTATGCGACAGTAATTTCTCAGTCTCTCAGTCAAGCCCAGGTAGTTGCTTCTGTTGGGAAAATAGCTGCACACTGTGCAGAAGAGTGGGGTGTGTGTGTGTGTGTGTGTGTGTGTGTGTGTGAAAAACCATGGAGAAATTTTTGCAGTTGATGCTGAAGAACAAAGGAGATGGGGTTCAGAGGTGAGAGTATGGGGGGAAGCACAAATGAGAGTGTTTTTTAAAAATGTGTGTTGTCATTTTTCAGAGTTTGCAAAGTCTCTCAATATCATTATCATCACCAACATCACCACCGTCGTCATTTATCTCCCACCTTTTTCTCAAGACTGGGATTCAAGGCAGATTGCATATTAAAGAGACTACAATTAAAAACAGGTCAAAATTGTTGTTGCTGCTGTTATTTGCCTTCAAGGCATTCCCAATTTATGGAGAACCTAAGGAAAATCTATCACAGGGTTTTCTGGGGCTGAGAGTGTGTGATGAGCCTGAGGTCATACAGTGGGTTTCCATGGCCGAGCAAGGATTCAAACTCTAATCTTCAGGGTCTGTAATCCAAAACTCAAACCACTATGCCACACTGGCTCTCTAACTAACTAAGTTCAAGTCCCCTCTTGACTTACAGCTATCCTATGAGTCTCACAGGGTTTTCTTAAGCCAGGAATAATCAGAGGTGGTTTGCCATTGCCTTCCTCTAAATGTAGCCCATCACACCTAGTATTTTGTGGAGGTCTCCGTTCCATGTACTAACTGGGCCCAACTTTACTTAGTTTTCAAGTTCAGATGGGATCTCATGCCTTCAGGGTATTTAGGTGGCTATTGGTAGCTATTTGTATTGGTAGCTAATCTCTAGGAATCCAACCTGAGTTCTACCTACCTACCTACCTACCTACCTATCTATCTATCTATCTATCTTTTTATTTATTTGATAGCCAACCTTTCTTCTGGCAAGAGACCCAGGCCAGCTCCCATCATGCTGAAAATAAAATACAGTAAAAACCTATTTGATGCAAAAGGGTTTTTAAATAAATAAATAAATAAATAAATAAATAAATAAATAAATAAATAACCAACCAGTTCTGTTAAAAATGCTAAACTTCAATTAAAAACACATGAAATGAAAGTAAAAAAGAGAAAACATAACACAGCCCAATAAAAAGATCCTTCTGTCACAGTAATTTGAAAACCAAAGGCTTGCTTAAATAAAAAGACCTTTACCTGCTGATCAAAAGGGAGTAAATATAGAGCGAATCTAGCCTCCCATGGGAAGGAATTCCATCGACCTTAGCAGGAAAATCAATGAAAAAAACTCCTCTTTGGGGGTCACCAGCTGCCATTGTTTTGTTGCTTAAACAAGATATTTTATCACATTCTAAACAAAATAAATAAATTGAGAGTGGGCAACTTATGTCTTTCCCAGTGTTGCTGAACTGTAAGCCCGGAAGCCCTAGCCAGAAGAGGCACTGATGAGTAATGACAAGAACTGTAATCCAACAACATTGGGGGAATGATAAGAAGTTGTTCAGTTCTTGGTTTAAATGGAAGGCAAATGAAAAAATTCAAGGGGGGACCTCCCACAAAGCAAACTTGGCATTGCACCTTGGCTATTATCCTAACATGCAAAACTCAATATTCATTTTGAAGAGACTGTTCTTCTGCGATTACACATTACAATCATATCCCCAAACCAGCCCTTTTAGCTGCAGCGTGAGTGAGAAGGGCATTCTCTTGGAGGTGATAGTGTCATGATTTATGGAATTGACAGGAGAAAAAGCAATACAGTTGGGGGAGATCAAATGCCTCGTTTGCTAAACGTTAAATTAGAATCATCAAGAGGAATGGAGGTGAATGCAGTTTGGTCAAGGGCTTGCTCTTTGCTGCATGATGAGGTGTCTCTTGGAAATTCTCATTCTGTGTATCATGACAGCATATTTTAGCCCAAGCATTATAAGGCATTGTTTTAGACATGAGGAACTCCTTGCATCCAACTGTGTAGAACTCATTCCTCAGTGAATGAAAAAGGAACATTTGCCAACGCCTTTGCAATCCTGATAACAAAATAGAAGGTATATAATAATACTGTGGATTTAAATGGCCATCAAAACTGTCATGTTTGATATTTATAAAATAGGAGGGTGCCTGAGCAGAGGTTAGAAAAGTGCCTAAAGGCTTTTGGTGTGAGCATATGGACATCATGTTTATGTGTTCAGAACTGGCTTGCCCTGTGGATGGTTTGAAATGTTGCCTTAGGCCACCTCCGTTGCTGTTCTCCTAACTATATTTACAGTACAGGAGAAAAGAAATGACCACACAGTTGGAAAGGAAAGAAAAAGTAATAGTAAGGGGCAGGAAAATTCAGATCCATGCTCATCATGTTCCTAGTTAGTGTTTACATGTCCTCTTCATCCTATTATCAATGTTGGGAGGAGGGTAGAAATGCTAGTTTCCTTTGTCCCTATCAAAAGGAGAAAAGACCTTCAACAATCTCAGTGGCAACTGCTCAGTAAGTCAGGGCTGGGAGATTTTCACAATCCCTACATATCCCCTGCACTATTGAATATGTAAGGATCATAAATACAAACCAGTTACAAATGTGCAATTCTACACGACACATTTCTAACTCCAATCATGAATTCCAGCCTGGATTTGTGCCCCACCTTCCTCTCAATATGGGACCCAAGGCAGCTCAACTTTTTTCCCCTCAATAACACACAAAAAATGAATGACAAACTTGGGTGCGCAAGCTCTGACAAAACTTTGTTTGAGAAGGTCAGAAGGTGTCTTTTAGTATGCAATGCTAAACGCCATTAAACACTTGGATATGATCCAGAAGTCCATCTTATCAGGATTTCTGACTGGGCAGAAGCATATTAGTTGTTTTTGATGTGTGGTTACAGGTTGTTTCAGACTTATGTCATGGCAAATGTGCCATGGAGTTTTCTTGGCAAGATTTGTTCAGAGTGGGGTTGCCACTATCTTCCTCTGAAGCTGAAAAAGTGTGACTTGCCCAAGGTCACTCAGTGGATTTCCATGGTCAAGCAGGGATTCACAGCCAGATCTCCCAGAGTGGTAGTCCAATATGCAAACCATAGCAATATACAAACCATAGTGTTATAGTGCTCTTATTCTACTTTCAACCTCCTGTGGAATTCTGGGCTTTGTAGTTTACTGAGGCCAAAGATCTCTTTGGCTGAGAATTCTAAATGCCCCTCCCTAAACTGCAAACCCCAGAATTCCCTAGGATGTTGAAAGTGGAATAAGAGCACTATAACAGGGTAGTGCGGAAATGGCCTTAGTATACTTAGAAGATACCCCTTTCTGACCTTCCTTCTCAATGCAGGAAGGTCAGGTTGATACATATGGGGTGAAAACATTGAGTTTGTATGTGGTATGAATATGTTTCCACCCCTTGTATGCTTTCCTCTCTCATACGTTATCTAAATGCTTGAGCAGGTGTATTGTCCTTCACACAGTTTCTTCATGGCACAACATTTCCATGGAGATGTATTACAGTTACCAGAAATATGTGTGTGAATGTGTGCATGCAAACATGTGCATGCACATATAGATGTGTGCATTGTGTAAGAGAGAAAGCTAGAAAGAAAAGGAAAAAGGAAACCTCATGTTCTATTAATCATCACTCATGGGTGATATTATTTATGTTCTCAGAATGCAAATCTTTTACACAATGCTTTCCACGCATCAATTCCCCTACACCACACTGGGTCTGAAAAAGCATGCAAATATTACTGCTCTTGACTGTGATTTTTAAATGTCATCTTGACTTTCTAAAATCACTATGTTCATTTCAACACCATGGCAAAATTATTTTTGATCACACACTGTTCTATCAAACTATTCCCAACCCAGGTGGGATAATAGTTTTCTTCCACTCTCATTCAATACAATCAGTCATTGTGAGTACATAAGAGCAGTAGTTCACAATCTTTGACCTTTTATCTCCTAGAATCCTTGACTATAGGTCATGTTGTTTGGACCTCTGAGATTTCAATTCCAAAGCAAGGACAAAAGGTTAAGAACCACTAGATTAGACCCCTTAGGTGAGCTAGATTTTCTTGTTGAAATACATGGCTGGAGGACTCAATAATCTACCTTTGTATAACGGAGTTTGTATACCATTCATCTTGACCACTTTAGAGAGGTAATTCCGTTGGATCATTTGGCATCTTCCATCGATAGCCCTTTGGGTGTGGAGTTCAAGCACTAGGGATCCTAAACTGACAGATCCACTTCCTATGTTTAAGGTCATTTCCTCACTACATTGTTATAGTGCTATTTTTCCACTTTCCATGTCTTGTGGAATTCCAAAGAGCTCTCTGGCTGAGAATTCTCAATGCTGCTCCCTAAACTGCAAACCCCAGGATTACACAGGATGTTGGAAGTGGAATAGCAGCACTATGACAGTGTAGTGCAGAAATAGCCTAAATTATGAATTTCTTGCTATGCTATTGTTATTGGTTAGGACACATAGAATGAACGAGCAACTGGTTTGCCCTTTGGAGGTCTTGCCCATTTACAAATATTTGTAAGGGACTCATTGGGAGCTCATTAAGCACAGCACATTCTGAAACCTCTGTCCTTCTGGATTCTGCAAAGTTCAAAGCAGCCACGAACTGACAGGTGAGCCACTGTCGTCCGAACGCAGGTGTGAGAGCAGCCATCTGTCCTCTCATGCTTGCCAGGTACCATCTGTGACAAGGGCCTTAGGTTCAAAGCCCTCATCATTGCCTGTTGTCGTAGTTCCTGCTGCTTCCATGGCTGAGCTCTGATGTCAAGACCCCATGTTCAGCAGTAAATACAAACAATAAACTCAAGGCTTTTCCTGAAGGGTTTGAGTCTTGGGGCGTGTTTGTTCCAGTGTGGAATGTTCTGTAAGTCTGAGGTCCTCTACCCCTTTGAACAATTACAGTGCGTGAAACATGATTCACTTCTCTCAGCTTGTTTTCCTTTACATTAAAGTGGCGGAAAGAATCTATGAACACAGATCTAATTAAAAAAAATTGACCTCTTTATCAACTTCTAGAAGTACATGTTTCTCCTGACTATACAGGGATTTCATATCAGAAAGAAAGAAAAAGTCTATATAGCCATCCCTTGAAAAACAGTAACACTTTATTAAGATATTGATATGAACAAGACCAAACTGCAACATATTATTGTAGTGCATCGGAGAATTAAGGGTGTTTTTTTTTTTTTTATCAAGTACCGGCCATGCTGGTTAGGGAGCTGGAGAAGCTGTAATTCTAAAAATAACGTCCTGTACTCTGCATTAGCAATTTGGTTAAATAGACTTAGCAGCAAATCTAGATTTACTTATCTGTAACTTTCCATATTCATGATCGCTGCTTAATCACAATTCTGACACCATCGTCACAATTGTAACTCCTCCTCCCACCTTACTAAGCATCAGCTACATGGAGAAAAGGCACATTCTGCCAGTGATCAGAGCATGGATACATAGCATTTCCATCAACTTTGCAAGGCAGGCCAGGAGAAATTATTTAGTTAAGTATGCTTAACTAAAGTTACTGAGTAAACATAACTAAGGCTCTTATGGCATGACGTTGCCATCCTGGCATGGTGACACATTGCTTTTGCACGATTCCATGTACTTTCACATGATTTCATTGGTGGCCCGGTGCTGTCCTGTCCCCACCACCATGATTGAGCTGTATACCATTACCAGAAAAAAATCCTGTAATCCCTTTCCTGGCTAAATCCCATCGGCTTCAGGCCAAAGCACTATCAAGCACTTCCTCCTGAAATACAGCACAAGAAGAGGCAGGCTGTACTATGGAAGGGAGAAGAGTTTCAGCTAACTGGGTACAGTGGGGAGCATTCAGGTCCTGACCTGATCCCAGCAATGACAATTCTGGGATCCCGCCAGGATGTCACAAGATTGGGCCATGGTGCAGTAAGAACCCAAGTAGCTGATGTAGAACACTGGTCAGCATTTCCATTCTGGTGTATTGGAGGCTTCGTACTGAGATCTGCTGGGCCCAAAGTCAGTAACAGACATACAAGAACAGTACCTTTCTTTTCCTCTCCTTTCAGTTCCTCTTTCTCTGTCCCTTTCTCCATCATTGGCACCAATTGTTCCTATGTCAGTAAAGTAAGGAGTCCACCACAAGTTTCAGTCTAAACATTAAAGAAGTTATTCGTGGTGTCGGACCTCTTTTTTGCAATATGTTCAGATAGGACATCAAATAATTATTTTAAAGTTGGATACAGTGGTTCCATTGCCCACTGTTCCCTTTGTTTCTATCTTTTTTCTCCACACACTCTTTTTTCTTGCCCTCTGCTACTTCCTTCTCCCTTTACTTCTTCCTTCTAGTGGACTCTCAGAGAAGACACAGGCTGCTTCTTCAAGAGATCAGGAGAGATTCTTTGCAGGTTAGGCCAAGGACCAATGGCCAGCTGAGGTCTGCAGTCTGTCCAGCCCCTGTTACAGAAGATTGGGGAAAATAAGCTACCCTGTTGAAGCTGAGCAACAAATGTCTTCTATCATATTAGTCCCAGCTTAAGTAGATTAGTTGAGTCAGTTGGTGAGTCAACACTGATTTGATGGGCATTCTCAAGTCAAGACCAGCAAGAGGATTTCAGGCCATGGACTCACAAGAAGTAGCAACATCTCTGGAATAATAGTTTTAGTTCCTGAGTGGCATTTCTCTAGTTGAAGCTACATGATTATGGCCTCATCTTTCAAGTTAGTATGACACACTTCAAGCATGGAGGGTCTATCTATGTGAGAATTACAAAGCTCTCCTGTTGAATGGAGTTCACAAGATAAAAGTGCTGCCCTAATTTTTTTAAAGCAATTGAAGTAGCCTAGAAATCTGTTTTGTTTTTTTAAAAAAGGCATCCACTTTGGAAGGAGTGTGTGTAACAGACAGTGACAATTTCAGAAGGGGTTATTTTCTTAATAAAAAACACTGCTACAGCACTTGGCTTAAAAAAGGGTACATGTTGAGGTGCAGAAATAGGAAGGCAAATATCCAGTTATTCTAATAATCATAGAGCAATCTTTGCAACCTGTTGGGCTCCTTTGTGCTAGATTTTTTTTCTTTGCCTTGGGTGTTGATTCATCTTTAAGCAGCTGCCTTCTAAAATAATTCCACAACTTTATCTCTGCTCCTCCTCTCTGGTAATCATGGCTTTTAAAAAAAAACTTTGCTTTTCTAAACTAGCAAGTGCAATGTTCTCATTTTCTCTTTTCATTCCCCACCCCCAATGCCATAAGTGATATTGTGACAAATTTCAACTACTTTGGAGGACTCAGAAGGCAAAATAATGATGTATGACCACAATTTGCTGGAAATGACAATGCTCCTTGCAATGCTGAAAGCTTCAATTAGAGCAAACCACTGTGAAAGCAAATAGCACAGTGAACAAGACAATTACATCACAAAACCTTCTTGATATTTGAGGGTCTCCATGACTAGTGCCATCTCAGTACCTCAGCCAAAATTCTAATTGAATGGCCTTTTGTCTTACCAGTCTCTTAAAGTGATTGTCAGTGTCTGGACTCAAGGAGAAAGTTAGATTTGCTGAAATCCTGTTGGCCACTCCAAAAACCAAGGTAAACCCATTGAGTCAATTGTTCAGAGATGAATCAACACATAGATAAATGGAACTGATTAAATAGCTCTACTGAGGAAGAACAACAAGATTGCAGCCAGTGCATTTTATGCATGTATTTATTAAGACTAGATTCAACCCCTTATATAACTGCTTAGTAGCTAAATAGCATCTCCAAGTCTCAGTCCCCGAGTCCTGACTTACCAGGCAGCAAACTATTGCGAGCAATGGCAAGGTCTCTTCTCCCACTGATAGGAAAGCAGAAGACTAACATTTCCACCACCTCTTCCCGTGAGAAATTTCTTGTGGGACAGTCAAAAGGTGGATCCCAATCACACTTCCTCCTTGCAGCAGACATCGCTGGTGGGAAGGGGATGGAAATAAAAGTCTGCTGCATTCTGATAACGAGAAAACAGATGCTCCGTTAGTCAAGACTGGGAGACTTTTATGATCCTATGTATTTCCTACACAATTGAATACACTGGAATAATGAATAAAAATCAGTTACAAATGTGCACTTCTAGGTTAACCCTATGTAACTGTGTTTGTGAATGCCAGCCTTAATTTAGATCTCACCTTTGTCCCAACATGAGACCCAAGACAGCTCTTGTTAGGGGTGTGTGTCTTCTAAATTATTGGTTCCATCATGGTAGAACAACCAATTTTATTTCCACTGCCAGGCTTCTTTGAAAAGTGGGCTGTTTTCAAAGAGGTCTCATGGGGAAGTGGGGGAAAGAAAATCTCTCTCATCTTTTTACTGTGCCCTCAAGCCGTGTAATGGTCAGCAGCTAGGTGTGGGTAATCTGAGCAAAGATTGTGGAAGCTATAGCCCTCCATGATTCTCTCCATCTCATCCTCTTCCCTTCCACGCGACTCTGAAATGGAAGGGAAAGCCAAGCAAAGACTGTGGAGGCTATAGGCTTCTAAAGTGTATCTCCAGAGGGGACAAAATGAGGGTACTGACCCACCTATACGAGAATCCTGCTTCCCCAATGAAATTGTCCTTCAGTCCTCAAATTTCTAGCACTGCAGAGAGAAAGACACTCAAAACCATTCTTGCCTAGGATGCCTACATTTTCTGTCTTTGCATGCACTTGACAATTTTGCCCCTCCCTTTTCTTTGGATGCCTAAACTGCATTTCTAAATGCTCAGTTTAAGTTCTTAGTTACTGAAATGCTGGGAATTTGAGAATGTGAGCAAACTTTCATGGGGGAATCTACATTCTTATTTGAGGAGGCAATGCCTTCCCCAATTCCCTGATCTACATCCCTGGCCCTTTCCACACGGGGGACGGGGGAACGGGGCAGCGCACGCAGGGACGGATCTTACCTGAAAACGGGTTGCTCCGTCCCTGCGGAGAGCGCGTTCGCCGCTCCACACGCTGGCGAGTTTCGGTGGCATTCGGTGGCGCCCAAAATGGCGGCCGGCGACTTCCGGCGGCGCTCCGCCAATCAGAGCAGAGCGCCAGCCGGAAGCCCGCCCCCGGGCTGTTCTGCAGGGACGCGCTAGCGCGTCCCTGCAGCTTCACACGGGGCGCTGCAATGGGTTAGCGCGCTCGCATTTCGTAAAAACCACAGAAAATGTGGTTTTTAAAAAACGCGCCGCGTCACCCCTTGCGGCCGCGCTAGCACGGTTTGAGGTGTGGAACCTCCACTATTCAAACCGCTCTAGCGCGCTCCACGGTGTGGACGACCTCCGGCTGAGGTCGCCCTAAGCCGTTTTTTTACCCCGTGTGGAAAGGGCCCCTGTAGCCTTCCAGAATCATCTCATTGATTCTTGCCCACTCTCATGCATGACAATAGGAAGGTAGGTGAGGAACTGAGCAAAGATTATCAAAGCTACATATAGTGAAGGGGAATATTACTATACATGTTTAAGCTTCATGAATGAAGTCTGATAGTAGATTGAACTCAGTAGTTTATTTAACAACCAGGTGAACACTGAAAAAAACCAAACAATTAAACCAACTTTATATGGAATTCTTACAAAAATATGGTGACAGCAAGAGAAACAAAAGGCCATGACATACATACAAACTCATCAAGAAGCACTGTTTCCAGACTATGTGCATCAAACTTGTTGGGACTTATTTCAGTGTTCTAGGAGTTATCATATCAGTAAAATATGTCAAGACGTTTTAGAACATGGTTCATAATGTTTTAAAACTATTTAACTAAGCTTCAAATCACTAGAAAATTTTAACATTTTCTGTCTTTCAGCAAATTGATTTCTCACCATGGTTGTATCTCATTTAGGCCTTACATTCACATTTTGACCTTCCACCTTTAGCAATAATTATTTAACTTCACCAGCATTTATGGTGGAGAATTATCTATATCAATGCTTCTCACTGACGTACAGGACTGAATTTTTTTGTCTTAAGGTGCCAGGAGCTGCCATTATATTTGGGACCATTGGCTACAGTCTTGCTTCTCTATAGATTTGCGACAGACTGGCAGTCAATGGATTGCAGACTGACACATGTCCATGGACCACCATTTTCAGTACAACTGATCTAGAACTTTGTTTGAAGAATTCACATTCTTTCCTCACTAAATATCTTCTTATTCAGGATAAAAGAACTTAAGACTTGACAACACTGAGCAAAGGAGAAAGTAAAACTGACATAATTTTCCATCTCTTAAACTCTCCATAGAGCCAGTACAGTATAGCATTTTGAGCACTGGACCAAAACTCTGAAGGCCAGGTTTCAAATACTTCATCAGCCATGGAAACCCACCAAATGACCTTTGGCAAGTCACAATATTTCAGCCTCAGAAGAAGACAAAGGCATACCCCTCTGAACGAATCTTGCCAAGAAACTCCCATGATAAGTTTGCCTTAGGGTTTCATAAGTCAGAAACAACTTGAAGGAATATGACAACAACAACAACAACACCAAACCACATTTCTTACTTCTGTATGTGAGGACAACCAAGAAAATTCTCAGAAGGAAATTTCAGCCAACTGGTATATTCATATGGGAGGTGATCATCTCTTCTAGCTGCCATCCCAGGATTGCAAGTATTTAGTGATTTACTAGTCAAACCCAAAACTACGAACTGTAGAAATAAAAGCAAGGGACCAGCTGTCCATCTAGACAGTGATGAAATTTTACAGTGCTTTTAGGCTTCCACTGTTCGACAGAGTGACATGCTTGCAGCTTAAGTAAAACCATAGTAATGAAATTTCTATCTTTTTTTCAGCCAGTGCTTTCCGAGCTTTAGGACACAAGATGATTTCATTAAAGCAATATAATAACTCAGAGGGCAAGAGGAGCACCCTACAATTTGCCTGGCAATCCATTGAGTTAAGGAAGGCATTAGAGAGTATCGCCAAGACTCTGGACTGGTGCTGTTAGCTCCCGAGGGCTCGTACATTGCCATATGAATAAATCTCTTATGAATCTTAGCAAGAGTCTGTACTGAGCTGACAGGAGGAATGAGCATGGACAATTTCACACTTACTACAGGAATCAGAAGCTCTGGGGCTACAGCCCTACATTTCTTATGTTCCTGATTAAACTGGTTTCAACTTTTGACCTGTAAAGGTTTCGGAGGCAGTGGATCTGAAATGTCACACTCTGCTTCCTAAAAAATAAATGTTTTAGAACATTATCCTATCAGTGAGAAGTCAAGGAAAGTATTGCTTCCAGTTCAGACACACAGAACTACGTGATGTGAGTATGTGCTTTTAAGTCACCTGTTGACTTATGGTGGACCCATGAATTTCACAGGGTCTTCTTAAGCAAGGAATACTAAGAGGTGTTTTTCCCAGTTCTTTCTTCTGAAATTCAACCTACTACATCTGATATTCATTGGTGGGCTCCCACCCAAATACTAACCAAGAATCATCCTGTTTAGGTAGATCAGTGGTTCTCAACCTGTGGGTCCCCAGATGTTCATGGACTTCAGCTCCCAGAAGCCCCAGCCACTGTGGTCAATGCTCAGGGCTTCTGGGAGCTGAAGTCCACGAACATCTGGGGACCCACAGGTTGAGAACCACTGAGGTAGATGGAAACAATACATGCAACAATGACGACAAAATAACTATCACTACCATCATCATTGTCGGTGTCGGGGCGGGACCGGGCAGGCTAGGGTGGTCTCGAGCCGGGGCTCGCCCCAGGAGCTTCAGTCAGCAGTCCAACAATAAACAAAGGCGATCCTTACAGCGGATAAACGTAGAAACAAAAGAGAGGATTTCTTCACCCGGATAACGTACAGTTAGCTGGCTGGCAGGGCTTCTGGACAGGAACACGGCAGGCACGGGTCATGGCACGGGCGGACGACACGGGGATTCCCGACGGTTGTTGCCCCGTGCTGAACTTGGCTTCCTTCTGGCCTTAAGTAGGCCCCTGGACCAGTGCCGGCCAATCCAGGAGCTCCCGCACAGCTGAGAGCCCTCAGCCAGCCTTACAGCGGAGAGCGATCAGCCAGCTGAGAGCTCTCAGCCTGCAGCTGACGCTCCAGCAGCCGGCGGGAGCATCGGGCAGCCTCCTTGGCTTGCCGTTGCTGTAGTAGCGTGGGGGGAGGCCGACAGCCTCCTCAGGATTGGGTCCCCGGGCGGGTGGTGCCTCAGAGTGGTGCCTGGGCCCTGCCCTTCCCAGGAGGACGCCCGAACGGCCTCCCCTGGTGATGCCAGCCTTGTTACTGGCCTCAGCAACGACCAGGCGGGTGTCCTCCGCGGCGGGACGCTCTGCGGCCTCCTCCTCGGTGGCTGGACCTTCGACAGCATCCGGGCGGCCGTCCTCCATGGTGGGAAGCTCCGTGGCCTCCTCCTCAGCTGCGGGACCTTCGGCGGCATCCGGGCGGCCGTCCTCCGCAGTGGGAAACTCCGCGGCCTCCTCCGTGGCAGCAGAGGCCTCGTCAGCGTCCAGGCAGCCGTTCCCGGCACCGGAGGCCTCCGCCATGACTTGCAAGGAGACCGGGGCATCCTCCGCCTCGGAAGCCACTTCCGCGGCGGCCTCCGTGGCTCCGGAGGGGCCGGCAGGGCTGGAGTCCCTGACAATCATCATCATCAACAACATGCATTTATATAACACGGATCAAAACGGGCATTGCTAAAACTATGTGAAATGGAGGATGAGGTCACTTTGAGTTTTGATTTGCTTGGTTTTTCCCCTCTCATTGACTTAAGCATTTTTAATTATTTTTTTAATTAAAACAATCACTTACAGAGGGATAATTTTGTTTCTAAGAATTGGTTCTCAGACTCAGAAATATGCAGATCTATTCATAGCTAACACTAGAAGAACTGAATAGGGAAACAAATACTATTTGAAAATATTTGGAAAAAAATGTAAAAATTTGTGTTGTACGAATATTCAGAAATCTTGATGAGAAAAATCTTGTACTGATAAGAATCTTCAGAGTTTGGAACTTTTGTGCAAAATTCACACATGGTTGTTTTGCACATGAAATAGCATTTTCTGCACAGGATTTTTTTTTTTAGCAGATAAGTTGCTTCCTGTGTAGAAAATATGATTTCTGTGCAAATCAATAGAATAGAAACATAGAATTATTTTACACAGTAGTCCCAAACTATGAATGACATTTGAAAAGTTTATGATTTTTAAAGGTTTTTTCTCAGCAGGAAGAAAATGGTTAAACTTACTCATTGCTTCTTTCAAGAAGAAAATTCATGGAGAACTGCATCCCTACCATTGAATCAATTGGACTTACCTGTATGTTGACCACCATTCGACAATTGATTCAGAGTAGCTTCTCTGGTTTGGACAAACCAACAAGATTCCAACCTATAAACAGGATAAATTGTGTTAGAAACAAACTGAAAGCCTTCTCATCAGGCTTTCTCAACACTTAAAAATATGGGTGGCTTGACATTTTTCCAAATATTTCAGATATTCTTTCCATCTCTAGTGGTTATGTACACTAGCATCCTTTGTTAAGCCATGTGGGAGGATGGAAATATAAGTGTACACAGAGTATTGAGGAAAAACATAATTCTGCTGGAGGATTACTAGCACTCTTTTCAAAGGAAAAAGAAAATATTGTGAACACATAAACCCTTGAAAAATTATATGCCATGATGTATGGGAGGGCAGAAGGACTTTTATTTTTGGATGAAAAAAAAAAGCTTTTGTGTTCTTGTACAAATCAAGGAGTCTCCACAATGGTGGGAATTATTTATTTTCCAGATTTACTGAAAGAAAGTGCCAGCATTTGTAGCAAACAAACTCATCAATCTACAAAAGACTTAGCCATAAAAAATCTGGAATTACAGCAGAGGGGTCTAGACCCTCTTTAGAGGGACAGAAATCCATTGAAGCAAACATAGTAAATGATTTAGGTTTATTAAGGGAGGGGATTTTCAGTTTTGACTTTAAAGACTTAACACAAAGTTCAAAATATTACCCTACAGCGCTCAATTCTAAATAAAGCCTTCACTTTGTATAAAAATAATGACATCTTTTCCTCTATAGTCTCCACTTCTTTGTTTTATTACTCCTAGAAGAGTCCTTTTTTTATAGATGTATCATTAAATTGAGAAGTATGCATCCAAAAAGGGATCAGGTGAAAATCAAAATCTTCTGAAGTTGGGCAGGGGGCAGGGAAAAGTACAATTAGAGAGCCATGAAGGTTTTCTAGGAGAATTTTTTCACAATGCAAATAACATTCAAAGGCCCAAACCCCATTTTAGTCCTCACGACATTGAAATCATTACATCGATGGGGTTCATTTGCATCTGACTTACCATGCACTAATTGATTCTGTGGGTCTATTCTAGCCGGGATTAACCAACAGTATTCCAATCAAACCTAATTTTCCATTTGGTTGCCATTCTTAATTGCTGACAAGTCAACTTTGACTTATGGTAACCCTATGAATGAGGCATTTCTGAGCTTCCCTGTTATCAATAGTCCTATTTAGGGCCATTTCCACACTACACTGTTATACTGCTATTATTCCACTTTTAACATCCTTTGGAATTCTGGAGTTTGTAGTTTAGTGAGCCAAAGAGCTCTCTGGCTGAGAATTCTAAAGGCTTTTCCCTAAACTGCAAACCCAAGCGTTGATTTTGTTCCTATTCTGTGACTTCAAGTCATTCCTAGCTTATGGCTACTCCAAGGTGAACCTATCACGGGGCTTTCTTGATAAGATTTGTTCAGACAGGGGTTGCTTTTGCCTTCTTCTGAGAATGAGAGAATGTGACTTGCCCAAAGTCACTCAGTAGGTTTCTATGGCCAAGTCGAGATTTGAACCCTGATCTCTAGAACTGTAATCCAGTGCTCAAACCAGTACATCACAACAGCAATCCAAGTATTGATTTACTACTGACTTAATGTATCTGTCTACTGTATCTGGGTCTAGTAATTTGATTTAGGCTGAGATATTTGCCAGTTATCCCTAGGAAGGCATTAGGCCAGGGGTTATCAAGCTGGCTCATAACTCCTTTCTTAGAGGTAGTGCTAAAAGATACAGAATCCTTCACAGTTCATAAATAGTAGAGGAAACCTTGTGAGGCTCTTTTTTTCCATTGCTGGAGGATTAAATAAATCCTTCTAGGCTAAATTGGGCCAGGAAATGTTGGACCTTGCGAAAGGTCTGAGAGTACGTCCTGAATTCAAAGAGCGTTAAAGAATGCTTTTTGTGTGCCATCTTGTTTCTGTCCTCCTCCTCCTTCTTCCTTTAACAGGACTTATGATGCACAGTTCGTACATTTTCACCAGGGACTCCAGCTCCGAGTGTTGTAGCTTCGGCCCAAATACTCGAGATCTGTTTCCTGAGATTGCCAAACCAACCTGGTTGCCCTGTGGATAGACAGGTTTATCTTCAAAATGCAGAGAGAAATATTCCTAAAGCAACTAAAGCTTTTGTAAGTGAACTCGTACCTCCTGCAATTATATCTGAACTTTTGAATGGAGAGACCACGCTTGGCATCTCCTTGACCTTATGCTTCCCTGGTTTGTTCTTTGGAAGTACAGAAGCAGGATTCAGAGGGAGGCTGGAGAGGAGATCATGGTCTTTTCTTCTTGACTTTAATGGCTTCTTTCTCACTCTCTTATCACCTACACTAAATATTTGCCAAGACAGGTGACTATCTTGGGAGATACGTGCATGCTTTTCAAAAGGAAAGAACAAGAAGTCCATATCAAATTCAAGGTAAAGATATAGGCAGAGATCGTCTCAGAGTCAATAATTCCTACGAATTTACACTCAAGTATAAGTTGGGCAGAACTTTGAGAATTATTTTTTTTTTTAAAAAAATTACATTTCTGATTACTTGCTATGGTGTTAAATATTAATTCAGTGCCAGTAGCTGGTAGAATGTTAAACTTGCTGAATTTCACATTGACCTGGTTCCTACTTTGTCTTAAATTTCCCAGGGAAGGGGAAGACAATTTGAAAATTCTGTTACACAAATGTCTCTAAAAATGTCTAAATTACCCTTTAAAAAGTAACTTAGAAAAGTAACCTGGAAATAATACCTGTGACACCACTACCAACAAGAACAATTATACCGTTACCCTCTTCTGGTATTACTTTTGATATGGATTACTTTCTATGCCCTTATTTCTGAAAGGCAGGAGGAAGAGGAGCAGGAAGAATAGGAGGAAGACGAAGAGGAAGACAAAGTGAAAGAGGAAGAAGAAAAAGAACAAGAAAAAGAACCAATTGGAGGGAGTTACATTACTCATTACTTCCAAGGTTTGGAACTGGGAGTGCTTGAGGAATTTGGTTTTTATGAGCATATCCTGACCAATGTGTACCTTCCATAGTAAAGTACAGATCAGAATTTAGTTATTCACAGCTTTGGCACCTCTCTATTTTCTGATGTAGTTCTTCTAAAAGAAAAAAAAATGTATCTCGATGTACTGGAAATTTATATTCTCAGAAAAACACATATCAGTATGCCTTGAAGGTTGAGGCTTTATTAAGTTTGCTTGAAAATTTTCAGATCAATGCAGGGGCAGCATGAAGCAATGCAATTTGCCTATCCCTAAATTCATTAATGCCAATTTGATTTCAAGTGAAATTAAAGTCAACTAGGGAGGGTACCTACTCAGTCTATTCCTATCTCTACACAGGGAGAATAGTTGGCTCGGAAAAGTCAGGACTTGGAAAATCAATAGTAAGAGGCAAGCTGGGGGCACCCATGTCAGCGGGGCCATGAATCCACTCTGTGCTTTAATCCAGACTTGTCTGATTTTCAACCAACTGACACACTTTCATCACTACAAACACATCCTTGTTGTTATACCCAGATTTTTGTTCCCTTTGACCCTGGCAAACAGCAGATCACTTTGGACCTCATCCCTAATTCTAATACTTCCTTTTGCATGGGGATTTTTTTTTTTTTCCGAAGGAAGCTGCTATGAATTGTCTTATTTGAATACCTGGGCAACAATACAAACAGTAAGCTAAAACGAGCTTGTGAGACTTTCTCAGTTTGTTTATCTTGGCTGCATGAAAAATTGCCATGTTAGGTTCCCTTGCAATGAATCTTGTGCTCCTTATGTTCTTTCTCATGTTCATAACAGGGACATAAAAAAGAAACCAATTCCTGTCGCTACCTAACAAAGACCTGGATGAACCCTATAAAAAATATAATCAACAAAAATGCTGCTGTTAAATTATTTTGGCATCTTGCCTCTATAAAATTCTGTACACGTAGCACTATTTTTGATAGTGGAAAAAAGCACACTTACATAGAAGTGGGGCTACTGTTGTCTCTTTGCTGTTTGGAGGGCTGACCAACTTGGTTTTATAAAGCAAAGCAAGAAGAGACGGTGAAGGAGTGAGAATCAATCCTTGGCCCTATCAAGAATCTTGTAGAAAGTTCACAAACAGTTCTCCTAAAGTTTGTAGTTAACTGGCATTACACAGGTTATTTTGATAGAACCGTTATTTACTAGTCAGGTTCCAACTGTACTTATCTTTAAACATCCAGGCCTTGATAAAAGCTCTGTCTGGAATGAGGAGTAGAAGGTGGCGAAGAAAGAAATAATAAGCAACAGTGGTAAGAAAAAGAACAAATCCTAAGTGGTGCCATTCGGAGGAGGTGGCTACATCTGAGACACCAATTTCTTTACTATCCAGTTTCAAAGGGTAGTCAGAGCCAAGACATTATGCAATGGTGGCTGGGAAAATCACCTATGCCCTGGCTCAGGTAGGTCATTTCCACATGGCATCGCTAAAGCGCAATACCGGCAGGTTGAGTTGTTTCAGGCGCCATGGTTCTGCACCACGTTGTCGCCATCCAGTAGCCAGCCCACCCGCAAGCATCCCTAGAATGCTATATTTCACCTCCAGAAAAAAATCCATTTTGCACCACCTCAACCACTTCAATCCCGTTGACTGACTCAATGAGGAAACATTAAAGTGCTTCACAGTGCTTCCGGAAAATGGCAGAGCCGGCAGCGAGCGGGCTGGTAGCCAATCAGAGGCAACGGGGCAGGGTAAAGGCGGGACAGGGGAGTGGAGAAAGATCCTGTAACATGGAAGAGAAAACCAAGAGCAATCCTGCTTCTATTTGCATTGAAGCAGAGAGGTGCGGAATGGAGCATCGCTATGGCACTAATGGTGAATCTGCAATAACAACACTATGACGTGTTTATGGCATCTCATGTGGAAATGGCCTAAGCGATTCCTCCCACATAGAATCCTGACCCGGTTGATAACCTTCTACCTCACTCATGGATTCTTTATTGCCAGAATAGGACATGTGTCATAGCTGCTACTATTGCTCTTTGTTCTTGTGGCTACTAATGCTGCCATTTTCCATTTCGTTGAGGAAGGACCATTAGCTTGTTCCACTAAATGTCCTAGCTTTGGTCCTGATTCCTTCTCCCTCTAGCTTCTCCTCTCTCATGCCATCTCTTCCATTGTCAGAGTTAGCACTTCTGATTTGTAAGCTATGCTTAGGCAGCTTTGCATAGAATTTGGAGGAAAATTTGACTCCTCATAAATGCACAGAGGCATAATTGGTCTTTAATTAATATGATTATTCCCAACAAACATTTCTGGATACCAGAAACTAGAATTAGGATTTGACTTGAAATTACCTCTTACTTTAATGAAAAACACAAAGGCAAGATGAGATGGCAGCTGATATGACTAACTGTGAATTAAATACCATTCAGGTACAGTTACTAAAAAGGTCAAGAGTTCATATATTAAATGAATCTCTTCTCCCACGTTGGTTGGGAAAGCCCTTCTTTCAGAACTAATAAGGTGCATTGACAAATATAGGCTTTCAAAGCTACCTGTGTCCCGTGCTTTTAAATTTTTGATGACAAGTGCATAATCTCTCTGTTTATAGGTGACATTAGGAGGAGCCATCAGTTTAAGCGTTGGACTGTGACTCTGGACACCAGGGTTTGAATCTCTGTTTGGCCATGGAGACCCACTGGGTGAACTTGATATTTTCAGTGGTGGTTTGCCATTGCCTTCCTGTGAAACAGAGAGGGTGTGACTCACCAACGGTCACACAGCGATTTCTAGGGCCATTCAGGGGTTCACACCCTGCTGTCCCAGAACCCTAGTACAGTAGTCAATGCACTACACCATGCTCACTCTCTGTGATGGTAATTCATAACAGTTTTTTTTTTTAAAAAAAAGGAAAATATTTAATTTTTGCAAGACCCCTGGTACCCCACTTTTGAGGAAGAGATGGCATGCATGAGGCGAGACTCATTAATCAGTGGTTGAGTGGTGAGTCAATTTTAATCCCATTATTTCTCTGATAGTTTGCTCTTGAAAGGACAATTAAATGCCACTGGTTTAAAAAAAGCCCTGCTCCTAGTGAAGAAGAAGAGTGCCAGAACAGGTTGTTTGATACGAGTCAACGCATCGATTTGTGGTGATGATGATGCCACTATTACAATTCATGATTTGTGTCTATCTTAAATATTTACTTTGACACTTCTGTATATTTGACTGTAAATTTGTTTAAAAATTGTGACGAGTTGTTGCTACTCAGTACATTTCATTAAGGCCATTTCTGCACCTTATCCTTTTCCTTTGTCATCCCATCATCCTCCCGGCAGCACCTTTACCAGTCCCCAGCACTCCTCTTTGTACCTGGCTGGCTGCCTGCAGATGGGAGTGCTAGTGGCACATGCTTTCCTTCTGCAGTGCAGTCTTTCCTCTGATGCACTGGGGAAGGAAGCCCCTAGATCACACTTCTGTCTGTTCTGCATGGCCGCCAGTGATGGGAGCATTGCACGATTGCAGGCCATTACTAGATTTTTTTTCTGGTAATGGATTATCCTGTGACAACAACAGGTGGGGATGCATTGGCAGCGGGACTGTGATGGCATCATGTGAAAGCATGACTCGTGGACTGGCAGCAATGTGTCTCCATCATGGCACAGCAACATCATGCAGAAATGGCCTAAGCAATTTAGAACCTCAAACTCCAGGGAGTAATTTGGATGGGATCAGCTCCAAAAGGGTTCTTACCCTTATGTTTCCACCTATGTTCCAGTAAATGTCTTGCTTTAAATTGGCCTGAACACTGTTGATTAGTTTCAATGTCAGTCGACCCATTGACTCAGTGGTGAGTCAACATATCTGTCAACAAATCCATGAGTTTATTCCAGTTGGTACTCCCAGTAAAATTCAGGCCAATAACTCCATTTATTCAGCCTTTCTTTCGACATCTGAATGGTTCTTTCCACCATTCCCCCACTACCTTTAAAAAATGATGGTTTGCTAGATGAGTGAAGCTGAGATGAATAACTCATTTCTTTAGCAACTGTTTAAAAATGGCAATGGGAGCAGCCTTGTTCGAGATATAAACAGATGTGCAGATTAACTGCTTGTTTTTTTGTTCCTTTTTTTTTTAAGAGCATTTGGCATGACAAAATATAAAGACTTTGAAAGAGGCATTGTGTTAACTTATGGCAGCGATGATGTGCATTTCCTACTAAATTGCAGAGAAGTAATAATGTACTATGAGGTATCGTAACGATTCTTTTGAAACGCCATCACACCCTTCAAAGCTTTTGTGCTTTTGATGAAGGCTTCTTCCCCATCCCTTGTTATTTTACATGATCCATTTCTTTAGACAAGGGGAAATAGTTAGCTCAGACAATGGAGGACTCAAAATCACAAGAATGTCTTGAATTCAATGCAAAGGGGAAGTCTCATGTGTTTCTTCCATGTCAGACTCAGCTTTCTATAATTGGTTTCTATTTCAGCTGGCTTGAAATGTAAATCTACTAAAAAAAAAGAAAAATAGCTGGGTTGATTCTAAGCTCAGTTCTGCATCCAACCTGGCAGTAACCCAATAATCTCATATAGAGTGTTACAGGGTTTGGTCCCACCACCAGTAAGCCTCTAAACCTGGGATGTACAACCTCTTCTGTTTGGAAGACTTCTTCCCTCCCTTCCACATTTGTTTCTGCCACAAAGAAGTCCAGATTCCCAGGTTCTCATGAACATCCAAGACCCAGAACACACTCTTTCTCATGAGCAGACTAGAAATGTTCAGCTAATCACTTTAGGGTCTATGTTCATTCTAACCTTGGCTGAATATGATATAGAGTGGTTTTGGACTTTGTAATTACTCCTAAGTAATGTCTTAATGAAGGTGCCTTCAATGTGCAAGATACCCATTTACTGACATAAGATTGCTTGCTCAGAATAAAAGCTTTCCTTTAAAGAGCTCCTTCCTGTTCTCAGCGTGTGTCTTTGCTCAGTATGTGTGTGCATATGCCCATAAGATTCTTAACTGCCACAGGACAGGGAGGGAAAGTCTTTGTAAAGTCAGAGGAGGGGGAAGTGCAAGTTAAACTTCTCAGTAACTTCCCACTAAGGTCCTTACTGCATGAAATTGTCATACCGCCAGAGTAATGTGTTGTTCCTGGTCCAGGACCTGTGCTATTGCACAACATCATCACTAACCAGCTGCTATTGCATTGCTGTTCATTGCAAATCCACCTTTTTTCAATGCCAGAAAAAGTCTGGTAATGGCCCCTTTTCCTACCACAATCCCATTGAGTATGGTATCTCAATAGTGCTTGATAGCGCTTCCTATCATTGCCAATCCAGCAGTGGGCAGGATGTGGGCATTATCCCTCCCTCAGCTACTCCCATAGTGTGGTAAGGTCAGAATCTCTCACCTTTCTGTGTTTATTTTAAATTTTTCTTTTGAGTTACGCATTAAAAATTTAAAAAATATATTTTAGCATTAGAGCGCAAAAATGCAATAGCGTACCAGCGTGTCCTGACGTTACAACATTTGTTGCACTAGTGCAGCTTTAATAGAAAGAGAGAGAGACCAATCACAAACTGTGTGGTGGGGGAAAGGCAAGGAAAAAGACTCGCCAATGACGCTGTAATGTGATAGAAACACCAGTGGCAATAATGCTGCTCGTCTGCTCGAGTTGAAAGGGTGCAGTCGGGAGCATTCAGAATCTGATACCATCATGGAAATGGCAGTACCAGGACTGAAACAGAACAACAAGCTATTGAGCTATGGGTCAGAAAGGGCCTAAGTTACTGAGTCATGTGGGGTAAATTTATTGGTGGTGGTAGTAAGATAGGTTTCAAGGATCCCCTCTCTTGTTTCCTGTGCAGAAAACAATGTTTTGTATGTGAAACAACCACATGCAAATTTTGCACAGAACGTCCCTACCTGTAACAGGAAATGTTATTTACTGTTTTCTGAGCAAAGCAACCACATATGAATTTTGTGCAGAATAAGTTCCAAATTGCAAAGACCTTTTTCAATCCAGAATTCTTCTTGGCAGGGTTTCTCAGCATTCAAAAAAACATGTTTTCCAACACTTTTTCACTTTTTTTAAAAAAATATTCTTTACACCTCTAGTAAATGAATGTGCACACAACCGCACATACGTACAGGAAAGGAATACGCATTCCCATGTGGAAAAAAATACTTTAAAAATTTCACAAACTGATACAAAGAGGGGACAGAATGAGAATACTGGGGTGCTTGGGAGAGAGGAGAAATACTGCAGAGTTTTTCCCAGACCCCTGACAAGAGCAGATTGCTGGATGGGATGTTGTTTTTAAATGATTGGTCTGCCCTCTCTAAGGTCGAATGAATGAAAATCACTGACAGGAGAATTAAATGCCTGGTTTTGATGGCATCCTGGGATGTACCCATGAGAGGTCTCTGAGGTGATTGCACTTGGATGCAAAGACTGATTGCTTGACCACACTGATCTGTATAATGATGTGACATTCCACAGGGTGACTTGGCTCCAAGGAGATCTATAGGCCATGACCTAAATGATAAGTGATATAAATGAGGTTGCCCTTTCAATTTTACAGCTTCAAAAATGAACCATGTCTCTCCCACTGAATTACAGATCAGAAAAGAGGAAATTACTTAATAGCTAAATGAGATTGGTCTCATTAAAAAAACTGTCCGTCTGATCAGAACAATCTCCATTGATTGCCAATTATGAAGTCCGAAAAAACAGAAAGAGAAAAAGGAAGATATGGATGGATAATCAGGATTTTATCTTTGCAGAAATCTCAACAAATGTGCAGTGCAGGTCAATTTATAGTATTGTATTACATTATATTGTTTGTACGAGATATATTCCTGCTTTCTCCCAAAGCTGTAACTCAAGGTGGTTCACAATATGATTAGCAAAAGGTACAGATAAAAATGTATGACATTTCAATGATGAAGCACCTATTTTATAACAATAAAATACACCTATCTTAAAAAAAATTATTAAATATACAGCAGCCTTTATTAAAAGACATGATGACCAGATTCCTGTTGGTATCATACAAATATTTAGGAGAATGGTTGCACTTTTTTGACTTTTGTGAAATGGATGTATATGCATGGCTGCATAAGTGGAGTTCCATAAGTGTAAGCCTTTCTCGTAAAGTTGGACAGTTTTTATATGGTGCGTAGCTATGAACCAGTGCATTCAGCGTACTGTTTTTTTTCACTAGGATAATAGAAACAACGCTGTACATTCCTCATTTCACAATGGGAGAAGAAGTAAATCCATCGACAGATATATAACCAAGCCTGCAATGTAGAATTTAACAGAAGAGTGGCATAGAACAACCAGCAGATAACTACTGAGTTTTGTGTCATATTGCATAAGTACAGTATAGGATGTTTCCCTTTCCCACCTGTCTGGCAGCCTAACAAATATCATCCTTCCTACTTCTCACTCTAGTTGCTGTAACATCTGGTCAGTTGCGTTTTATCTGGATCTTGCATTTGTGCCTGTTTCCACAATCAATTTGTGCCTTGCCCCCACTCAACTCCTCCCTGCTCCATCTTTGTGACATCACAGGGATTGGATTCCTGCTCTTAAGTCTGTGCCCTGAAATCTCAGGAAATGGAATGCTGTCTACCTGATGCTGCTTGATCCCTAGAGCAGGTGGTGTGTGAGGACATGGCTACGCAGCCGCAGCAAACCAGTGGTCTGGAGATGAATCCTTACTATATGTCATGGGTTCTGATCATGGAAATCCATTCACTCTGAAATCCTTGGGAAGAAATGGGAATCTCAGACGTATCAAACCAAAAGAGGATGAACAGATGGTAAGTCAACAATGTTTGTTTTTTAAGTTGGTTACACCCTGAATGGATGTTGGGTATCTCAAAGATTTCATTTGCACCTGAATGTTCATATTTTGGTAACTTCAGCTACCACACACACACACACACACGCACACACACATTTAAATATAGTTTCAATGAGAAACAACAAAAACCCGGGAATTTGCTTCTATCATAGGAGTGTTGACATAGAAGGAGTGTGGAATCAGAGATCTTCCTCCATACCTCAGAGCAACACACCATCTTACAGCTAGTGACAGAAACCCATGCTCATGAATCAGATTAAGGCTACACTAATCATAGAATCATAGAATTAAAAGAGACCCCAGGGGCCATTGAGTCCAACCCCCTGCTATGCAGGAACACCCATCAAAGCATTCCCAACAGATGGCCATCCAGCCTCTGCTTAATAACCTCCAAAGAAGGAGATTCCACTACACTCTGAGGCAGCAGATTCCACTGCCGGACAGCTCTGACCATCAGGAAGTGCTTCCTGAGGTTCAGGTGGAATCTCCTTTCCTGCAGCTTGAATCCATTGCTCCGTGTCCTAGTCTCTGGAGCGGCAGAAAACAAGCCTGCTCCCTCCTCGACATGACATCCCTTTTCTCCTTACTGTCTTTCTCCTTAGTCTTTTCTCCTTTTCTCCTTACTGTCAATTTCTGCAGAGTGGGCATAAGTCCTCACTTGGATAGACAACTTCTAGTAGAGCCATCATTGAGATTTGTTGTTTTCGGAAACATCGCATCAACATACTGGGTGCAATCTGGCTGGTGAGAATCATGATGTGTAATGTGAGGGTACACATGTGTACATCTTATTTGCGGTGGGTTAGAAGAAGCTATTGTTTAGTCCTTTATGTACCTTTTTCAATTTCTACCTCCAGCACCAGCTGTGTGGTTTCTGCCTCTACTATTAAAGAGAGAGGGAAGAAAGGGAGATGATGAAAGAACAGTGACTGTGTCCCATCCCAGACTGCAGTTCTCTAACGAGAGGAAATTGGAATGGCAACCTCATTTGTCTTCCTCCCTCTCTACAGAGGTCCAAGAGCAGTCCCCCTACCCAGTAGCATTTCGCTCTCTCATTCCCTTTCCTATGGTTGCTGAATGTTTGCAGCAGCTCCTTCGGGACTTGATCACTGCTGGGGGGGAGACAGAAATGTGTAAGGATGTGCATGTGCGCATTATGCCTCATGTGAATGTTGCAGGATTTCAGCCCTTGATTTGTAGTGTAGTGTGCTCACTATATGATCTGGCACTCATGAAAGAAACAAGTGAAATTGGGACTAAGTGTGCAAAACATAAAATGATAAATGCTGAGATGGTAGAATGTATTTTATTACTTCAGATCACAACATGGAGAGTTACTATGAGGGAATCAGGAGGGAGTCTGGTAACCACAAATAGGAGGAGAGAGAAATGAACTCTGGGGATCATTTGGAGACAAAAATAAACCCCAAATCTACCCATATTTCTCAGGTGCTGTCTTTCTACTTGCTTTAGACCTGTCAGTCATGGATAAGGTAAAACAGTCCAACTTAACGCATGTTAATGGACACTGATGTTTGCTTTTCTGCCCCTGGCTTAAGAAGAATGACACTGAATTTCAGGATTTATTTAAGCAGATCGAATGGGATTTGTTTGCTGGCATTTCTATCCTCCACAACCTGCTCACCAGATTTCTAGCTGACGCTTAGCCTACGCTTGTTAAATTTTGATAGGAAACCAAATTTCCAGGAAATATCCCAATGTCTAAATTCCTCCATTAAAATTGAGGCCTTCTGATCACATTAAAAAAAATGGTAAAGAAAGCTCAGCATGATGTGATGGTCAATAGGGGAAAGAAGTTTGCTAAAATTAGCTAATACCTAGGGTGCATGCATCGGCAGTCGCTGCTCCACCACAAAGGGAATTCAGATACAATGCAAGAAAAGCATGTCCCTTGGAGATAAAATAAATCCGATTGACTCAAGAAGCCCTTGCTAAGGCAGGACTCTCATCTTTCCTCTTTCAAGGAGAGCGCAATTTCAGAAGTGCACAAACACACATTCCCCCCCGCTACCCCATCTTTATTTTGTCAACCCATCCCCAGCACAAAACAAGGATTTGGGATGATGGTTAATAATAGATTGACACTGTGAAGCAATTAATAATAGAAGGCGAAAACAGAAATTAGGAGCTGCAGGGGCAAGGAAAGGATGTGTCAAAAATGAACTGGGGAGTCAATGAGGTGGAAAGTTATGAGGATGAAGTTCCAGATGGCAAACCCTGCAGAGACAGAGATGCACTTGAAGCAGAAAGAGAAAATGACTCCTCCTCTCTTTTCCTCACCTCTTTCTCACATACACCTGAGGCACAAGTTTGTTCCACCCTGCAGCCCTCTGCTTGTGGCGACAAACTGAATTCTTTGGAAGCAGGAATGGAGTGCGGGAGTCTGTCAGGGAAAGGGGCATGTTCACATCTCTTACGAAAAGGTGCAGAGAGCAGGATTTTTGGAGCAATGTACATTTTGGTAGAATGTACACAATGAAGAGTTTTACATACATAACATTTAAGGTGTGAAGATCTGGAAGTCCTTGCACCTTAATGTCCCTTCACAGCAAGACTTAGACCTATTCCAGATTCAATTGCATGTACTAGGACCAGTTATAGTTTTCTGATTCATCTTCCGTAAGAACTAGAGCAAAGTTATCAGCCTAGGTTTTTCAGTTGCCTTTGATCAGGATACTCAGATTTCCTAGCACACTCTGCTCCCCATGGAAGAGTCAGGGGAGAGGAAATCTGTAAAATTCTAATGCAGACTTGAGTCAAGATTCTTCATTGTGAATACGGTGTACCCCCCAGATCTGTGACTTCCAGATCTGTGATTTCCAGCAACCACGGAGCATTGTGTCCTCTGTAGAAAATGGTGATGATGTGAACCCAGATGTACTGAAGTGTCTGCAGGTGCATCTCCACCATTTAATCATATGGGACACAATTATTTGTGTGTTGTTGTTGTTGTTGTTGTTGTTTGTCATTCACAGGGTGTCTTGAAATTGGATGAGAAGGGTGCACTGTGTAAGCTCAGAAGCAAATCTTTGAGCATGCATCATGCTCTGTGTTTAAAAAGCAGAGGCAGAGATTATGACCCTGAAGAACTGTTTATTGGAAAATAGAGTGGGGCATCCTTGGTCCTATTGCTCTTGTTGTGATATTGTGTGCCTTCAAGTTGTTTCCAGATTATGGCAACCCTAAGGCAAACCTGAGAGCGTGTGACTCTCTCAAGGTCCCCCAGAGGGTTTCCATGGCTGAGTGAAGACATGTCATAAGAAAACGTGACTCACCAGAAAAGAAGATAATGCTTGATAACATGGAAGTCAGTATGAAAAGGGAGACTGTATCACAGGTGGATGACTAAACCGAAGCTGCCATCCTTTTGATATACAGATGACATGATGTATCATGAAAGATAATAATGTTTGGTAAAGCAGAGGACAGTAGGAAAAGAGGAAGACTACGCTACAACTAGATTGATTCAGTCAAGGAAACTATGACCCTTGTTTGCAAGACCTGGCCAGTGTAGTTGCTGACTGGGGAGTTAGAATTCACAGGACTGCCATAAGTTATCAACTTGACAACAAACAGCAACGACCAACAATTGCATGGATTGCATGACACAGGTTGTACTGTATGCATCGATTTGGAAGAGATGGCATTTCCTTCTTTTCTTTTTATTTACCATTGGCTTGTTTCTCTTTTCTTAGTTATAGCATTCGGTAAAACAAAAGCCCAATTTGATTTGACTCATAAATTTGCCACCACAGCAGAAGATAATGTTGTTGACCTTTCTGGCCTTTCAACTTAATGCTCACAATGAAGAGCTTGATGGTATAATCAAGTTCTTTATAAATTAGTAGGACTCTCTCCCACCCCACCCTTCTCCATTTGTCGTGTGACAACTTATTTAACAATTTCCCCTTTTAAATATTATAATTAAAAAAGATGCAACACTTGTCAGCAATGGCAGAACTCATTCAGTGGAATGCCCTGGCTGTGCACATCTGTATATTTGCATGAGAAAAAAAATCTAAAAATACTTTCACAAAAGAGAAAAGGTTGCTCGGCGTACATAACCCTGTGCCAGCTCCAATTATATGTTTCGGCTTAGAGTATTATGATCTTGATTGGAGCAACATGGATGTGATGAGCTAATTGCAGAGCATGTAGCACTAACTCTGAACTCGTGGACAGTAGTGCAGATTGGGAGCAAATGTTGATCAGTCTCAATGGGGAAAACACACTTCTTGGAAGGCACATGGATGTTTTATGCCATTTATTAGATTTCTTTTTTACACTATTTTGTGGTCCAAGATTAATATAGTTCTTCTCCATTGTTGCTGAGGTTAATAGGCATGCAGTGTTTGTCAAAGACAGTCAGTGTTACACTTAGTTTCACATTCTGATCTTGGGCAAATGTAAAACTGTTTTAGATAAGCAAGGACTTCTTATTCATTTTGCAACATACATGGACAATTTGTAATTCTTTCTACATTTTCTCTCTTCTACTCCTAAATTTTTCCACTGGTCCTAGGATGCTATGGCTGAGATCTGACATCTTTGTTGTGTTGCATAAATCTCGGCACACAGAATCAGACTATGTTTTTGCTAAGCAACCTTTGTGTCAAGTAGGAACGCTGTTTGACCAAATGGGAAACTGAAGTGGGAAAATGGATGTGGAACTGAATGCGCAACCCAGTGTGCATCCCAATGTCCATATCCATGCACAGTACCAATCCCTGTGCAACTCTACTTCCTCATGCTTGAACTGAACATGGCTGCTCCACTTGGCCCTCCATATCTGAGGATTCTGTAAGCATCAATTCAACCTTGATGGTTGCAAATATTCCAATAAATAAATAAAGAATTCCAAAAGCAAATTTTGTTTTTGCCATTTTGTACAAGGGATGACATTTTACTGTACCATTTTACACAATGGGACTTGAGCATTCACAAATTTTGATATCCATGAGGGTTCTGAGACCAAACCCCAGCAGAAACCAAGGGCCAACTGCATATCCAAGCCTTTTCACAAGGGAACCTGTGCATTCCTTAGACAGAAACAGGATTTCCAGCCAACAATTTATAGCATTAAAACACCATTAAATATAGCATCATATTAAACATAGCATCATATTTAAAAAGTTTTTGGAATCCTAGTTTAATCTAGATTCATTATCTTGTATCATTGATTATATGTGATCTGAGAGCTCATTTGCACAATTGTATTGTGTTAGTGTTCATATCTGTAGCTGAATAGCTTGCTTTACAATTGCATTGTGTCAGCTTTATGTTGGTATTGTCCCTTTCCTTCCTAATGCCATGTACTTTTATGATACTGTATAAACAAATGTTCTTACTAATAACAAGATTAATAAATATAGCAGAGGAAAAAAGAAGAAAAAATACAATCCATACCTGTAAAAGCTATCAAGTTACTTTATGATCATGAAGTAGTGAGGATAACTTCCCTACTTCTGCTATCAGTAACTGTGTAGTTGCTTTTATAGTTACAGGTTATGTGTCCCCAGTGCTTAGGTGTGCTCTGAATCATAGGCTTGGAAGCATTTTAAAAGCAAACTACATAGTTACTGAAGCTAATTGGTTAATTTGAAAGATAATTATATCAGTAAATAACAACTTGTTTGGTTATATAACCACAGAAAATTACTTAAAGGAACTTCTTAAACTTTGGTAATGCAGCTAGGCACTAAAAGCTGGCCAGGTTCGTATTCAGGGCTATGTTAATAAGAGCTCAGTGAAGGAATTATAATCACATTCCTCTGCCAATCAAGTGGATGGCAAATTATCCATTCACATCATACAAAGGAGACAGGAAGAAATTATTAGTGCTTGTACGCAAAGCCTGACATTTCCTTACTCCCATTCAGGTCAAAAAGAAATCTGCATATAAAGAGATCCCAGAGCACAAAGGCGATTATGTCTTTGGTATAATCATGATACCGTCTCAAACTCCTCATCACATCCAGTCCAGATGAATAGCGTGGAAGGTGCTCTTTGTTTAAATCTTTGGAAATAGAATCAATAATAGGGATGGAGCATGGAAACAGATTTTGCGAGTGGGGGAATTTAAATGCCTGTTCAGTCCATTCTGCTTCTTCAGTCCTTGATGTTAATGACCCACTACAGCCATTCATGTTTGGTTTAATGTTCTCTCAAGTATATTGTCAGAGCTTGGATTATTATGGCCCCGACACAAATCCTATTGATAGTCATGTCTAGAATACACGCAAGGAATCAGTGGATTTCACATACGTGTCAGCTCACCGTACAACAATTGGCTGGTCCCCAAATAACCAACCCCTCAAAGGTTTTGCTCACTGTATTCATTTTGGAAGTAACAAGCACATGTTATAGATTACAGCTGAATTCCTCTGTCGCCCTCTATGTAATATACGTTTGCGTATACTTAGCTACATAGCAGATGTGCTATGAAACCCTGCTATTAAATTGTGAAGATGCATGACAGGACATGAGGAAGAGCATCTGATGGAAATCAGTAGAGCCTGATACATGCTGAAAGCCCACACCAGTGTCTCATCATGCTTCGGGGACCATACCTCCTTTGTCCCAATTTGCATCAGTCCTGATGCTCATCAGTTACTTTGCCAACTCCCCTAAGTAATTACGTACAAGTTGTCCTCTACCAGATACGGACATTATGGAAATACCCAATTTTAATTCCTGCAGGTGCAAGACCACTTACGGAGACAGGATTCTGCCCTATATGTGCACAATTAATGATGTTGCTATGCCCTCATTACACCAAAATATAAGGCAGGTAATCAAAACATTTTCTTTGATGCCCTCCTTTTTTGTTTCTCAGAAGGTTAAAAGAGATGCTCTCACCTCCCCCTTTCTTGTTTCAAAAAATGCTAATTACAGTATACCACTTTGGCAGCCTTACAAGACCTATTCCAAGAACAGGTTTTGGATGCGGTGCATTAAAGATGTGTGGGGCGGCAGTGATAGTGAGGAACTAATTTTAAACATGATGTTCCAGTTAACAGAAGTGCACTACGACCTCTGATCTCCTGACAAAGCAGTGCATAAGAGCACACATGTACATCAGCTCTGTACCATACCGTCTATACATGGCCTGTGCTAGCTTCACTGTTGTGGAACTTTCCATCTTATTTCTCCATGCCAGCATACTTCAACATTTCATTGAGGAACACAGAGGCACAACTCATTTTCTGCAATGTTATGCATCCCACCGCTCCACACACCTTGGAAACTTCATCCTAAATACTCACAGTAGTGGCCAGTGGCTCAGATGACTTGTTTTGGGGATTTAGTCCAAAATTTGCAGAGCCTATCCAAGGTCCTGAGCTTCAGCACCTTGGATAGTTCCTTTTCCTCAAAAACATGTCCAACGCTTTTTCTACTATATCTTGAGGATCACTGGACAACCTCTGCTATGTACTGCTGAAGGCTCTGGTCCCCGTTCTGTAGTCATCCTATTATCTAATGAATTAATTCTCTCAGTCTGGATCTTTATTTAGCCAAAGTAGGAACCATTCACCCACAAAAGTATCTTCAGAGGAACACAGGCTTTTCAGAAGTACAATTAAAAAATGAAAGGTAGTTCTACCCACCAGACAAAAAGCATCTCCCAATGGCACAATGATGACCGAAAATGTTCAGTGACCAGAACATTCAGTGCTAATTGAGAGGGAGAATGGAATGGAGAATTCTGAAAAAAGCATAGCTGACTGGAAGAGAAAATAGGAACCTACAACACTAGAACAATTTGTCACAAGTCCCACGTATATTTTTTTATTTTGCTATTACTTCTTTTCACTAATTGAGAAGCCACTAGGGTATTTTCAAGTGTTTGTCCTTTTATTTAGAAACAATATTGGTCTTCTGGGTGCAACTGAAAATATATCACTATAATTTATGATGAGGTTCTTACATCCTACAAATTTTTTAAAGTATATTTTAATAATTGTGATATTGAATCTCTTTTTTAATTGATACAAATAATGTTTGAGCAGTATCTCTTTAGATTATTGTAAACTCCCTTGGATCCCATTTCTGTGCAGAATGATTTTCCAAAAAAACAAATATTGTGCAAATACTAAAACTGTGCAGACTTTTCGTCTTTGTGTTCTTTCTGAATGGTTTTTTTGGGGGGTGGCAAGAAACCCACTTTACAATTGGGAAATGAATGGTGATAAATATTCTCCCTATTCCTATTTGGAAGTATAAGTAATTGAAGCAAAACTACAAGTAACTAAAGCAGAAATGTCTTTAGCTGAAATTATGATGAATAGATAGGAATAGAATAGAATCAGTCAGGTTCTAGACCTACAAATATGGGATCAGGGAGGCAATGTGAAGACCCTGGACTTTAACATTGACCAGAGAAAAGGAACAAGTTAACTTCAAGGAATTTGAAATATATAGCAAAATTTGATCTTCTATGCTATGTAAGACAACTTCAGGATGGAATGCTCCAATTTGCTTAAAGGTATTTAAAAATGTAAGAAAACATATATTAGAGGATGTTTTTCCCCCAAGCTATATGTTAGTGTTGAATTACAATCTTGAAAATGATGCTTAATTAACATGAATTTTAAATTATGACAAACTAAGTTAAGATAATTACTTGTGTAGTGTAATTATTTCATTAGAAAAGAAGCTCGGATCCAAGTCTGCTGTTGAGAGAAATTGCTTTTGACATTTGTTCTTGTGTTTTGCCATCTTTACCCAACAATTTGGACTTCAAAGATGAGTTAGTTGTTGCCAGATATAGATGAAAAGATGAGAGATGCAACTCCCCCCCCTTTCTTTCTCTTTAACTTATCAAAGCACTCACAAAGAAGAACTGAGGCTAATTCTATGGAGCAACAAAGAAACTATTGTAATTACAACAAGCAGAGAACAAATAGACCTACAAAAAGAGCAAAAGATTTTATGAAAATGAATAAGGACATATACCAAAGGTGCAATGTAAGAGCAACATAATATTTGCAGTAGGACTTTGCTTTGGGATTTTCACTTCAACTTTTTAAGGATGGGAAAGTAAAGAAAGTGAACCAAAGTGGCATACTATTTCGGTTGTTGCACTAGAGTCTGGGAAACCAAGATTCAAAGCCTTACTTATTCATGTAAACCCATGGGTGACAGGGCAAGTTATGTTCTCAGTCTTACCGGAAGGCCATAGCAAACCTCCTTTGAATCTTGCCAAGAAAACCCATCTTTAAGAACCGGTGTAGTGTAGTAGTCTGACTGTTGGACAGGGACTTTAGGAGACCAGGGTTTTGATTCAGCTTAGGAATTGACTCGGCCATGGAAACTAGTGTTTGACCTTGGATAAGTAACACTCTCACAGGCTAACAAAGGCAATGGCAAACCACCTCTGAAAAAATTTGACCAGAAAAAAAAAATGACACAGTTTTCATAAGTTTTTCATAAGTTGGAGTTGACTTGAAGACACAAAAGGGGGAGAAAAGAAGGAGAAGGAGAAAGGAGGAGGAGGAGGAGGAGGACCACCAACAAGTTACAACAACAAGTGAGGAAGGGCTGAATTGAAACCAAATCATTCACAAATGACATAAGTCATTGTGTCTCTGATTCATCCTTCCCAAGTGGAAGAGAAATTGTTCTTTCTATGTCTATGCCTCCTGTGGGCTCCAGAAGCTCCAAGGGATATCTGGTCCAGTTCTTGACAGCACAGTAATACGTTTCCAAAATGCTCCAGAGAAATGGCTATCTGTTGCTGGTTTAAAAACTTCCAGTAATGGAGAACCCACCATTTTGTCAGGTAGTCTATTCCACTGCAGAGTGACTTTTTATGATCATGGCATTCTTTCTATTATCCATTTGGGATATCCTTTCTTCTCATTTCGATCTATTGGTTTGGGTCTTACTCACTGAAGCATCAGAAAAGAAGTTCATTCCATCTTCTACAAGATGGTCCATCAGATGTTCAGAGATGGTTATCTTAGCACTTCAGCCTTTTCTTCTCTGAACCCAACTCCTCCAACCATTCTACCCAGGACTTGATTACACCATTTTGGTCACTTTCCTTTGGACACAATTGAACTTGTCAACATCCATCTTAAACTGTGGCACCCAGCACTGGTTATACTACTCTCAGTGAGGTCTGACCAAAGCAGAAGAGAGTGGCAATATTACTTCCCTTGATCTAGAACCAGTTCTGTTGTATAGTTCTGCTGAATGTTCTACTCACATACCAAACTGATGAAAGCAGACTTTTATTGGATGTGAGGTAGGATAATGAAAGCAGGACTTGTTATTTTCTATTGTCCATTATAATGGATAGGAAAGCTATTGCCTTACATAGTGATGGAGGTGGCCCTCAGATGAATTGCTGGACATATAAATACCTGGAGAGGAAAAGGAGCAACACAAACTCTACTTGTTAAACTCATCAACAATAATATTAAGGGTTAAGAGAAATCTCTCTTTTCTCCTCCATGAGAACACGTGGTTGTTTTAGTTAGCAATGTAAACTAAATATTCTTTCTGGAATATTGAAAGGTATGAATTGGGAATTGTAATGTTGGTTTAAGTTTATATTCATGAATTAAACATTATCTTGCAGACTTCCACCACTGGAAGTAATTTAAGAAGAAGTGTTTGCAAAGTAAGCAACACAGTAGGGTATTGGAAATTGTAAATGAAGGTATATAGGCGTCAGTGGGATCCAACAAATAAGATGACCGGTTGCAAAAGAAGAAGAAGGTGTAATGCACTTAAGAGCTGAGTAGAGGAATGAATTTCAACCAATGCAGCTCCCCATTATGGGGATGAGAGAGACAAACTATTCCTGTAGAATTTCTAAGCATCTAATTCTTTGCTAACTTGAAGAAAGTAACTTTAGCAACATTCTCCTTTCTGCAAGAAAGTCTTTGCAAATTGCACTTTTTTCAAAGACTTTTTTTTTCAGTTTGAGTTTTGTTCTATGAAAAAATCCCCACCAGCATGTTTGAAGAAATGTTATTTTCAGTGCAGAAAATTCTGCTTTTTGGATAGAGAATGCTGCTTTCTGTCCAAAAAACAAAAACAAAAACTAGGTATGAATTCATCCTGAATTTTCAGGATGAATTCATTATGAATTTTCCATTGTGTAAGTCCTGAATTGTAAAAATTCTCTCCAGTCTAAGATTCTTCCTGTCAGGTTTTATCAATACTTGAAAAGCAATTTTATCAATATTTTCAAATATTCTTTCTATTTTTAATCTCAGCCCAAAATGTGAAAGGGAAGTGTGGATGAACTCTCATTTTGAAACACATTCTTTTGGGATGTATATCTGACATTTGGTCAGGAGAACTAGAGCATGGAAGTAACTAGTTACACATACCAAGTTACTTGCAATTGATTCTTTTTTCCTAGTATTAAAGTATGTCACACTCCAACTGGAATGGAACAAAGGCATAACTTCACTTCCTTTGCAGCTTAACTAAGTTATGGGCTGTCTGATGATGCAATCATGACTGATAATTATAGTTTATGTGACGTGTCCTCAGTCGGGATATTTTCCTATACTGATTTCATGTGCAAGAATGAAAGAAGCGCTTAAGCTTCAATAGGAAGGCTTAAAAGGAAAGTTACTTCTTCCCCTACTAATCTGGAAGCCCTAATTCTCAGACAGTCCCACCAAACTATCCTTGTGTAATTATTCCATGTTAGCACTCGACAGGATCTCAGCTAAGAATGTGACCCTTTGCAAACTTTACTCTTGAAATTAACAGTGAGTAATTTTAGTAACATTTTCCAGCTGCAAAGCAATCCTCAAAAACTGCAGTTTTGGGAGGACTATTTAGAAATTGGGATTTGCTGAGCACAAAATTCACACTTGGATATTTTTCACAGAAAACAGCATTTTGTCATAGAAAACAACATTTTGTTTTCTATGCAAAATATCCACATGCCAATTTTTAATAGAGTAAGTCTCAAACTGCAAAAGTTCTCTACAATCCAGGATTCTTCTTGTCAAGGTTTCTTGATACTCAAGAAATGTTTTTTTGAACCATTTAACCATATTTTCCAAGATTCTTTCTATACCTAATCTCAGGCCAAATATGAAATGAAAGTGTGGGTGAATTCTCACTCCAAAAACAGTTTCTAGCAGAATGTGACCTGTTGGTTGAATAGGAACAAGGGGTTTCTCAAAAAAACAATTAAATGGGTATTTTCAAATATACTTTCCCTTCCCATTCTCAGCCCAAAATATGAAAGAGAAGTGTGGGTGCATTCTCACTCCACAATACATTCCAGTGGGATGTGTAGCTCACATTTGGTGCAGAGAACCAGAGCTTGAAATTACCTTTATATTACAAATATCAAGCTACTTGCATTGATGCCTGTTCCCAATAATGAAATGTATCACATTCCAGTTACAGAACAACTTCACTTCCTATAATTGCACTTTTAGCTATCGGTTATGCAACTATGCCTATCACCACAATTCATGAGAAGTATCCTCAGCAGGAATATAAATATTCATCTATATTGTCCTCATATGTAAGAATGGAAGATTTCTGTACTTTTCTCCCTGTCACAGAGAAAGTGGATTCCACTGCAGTATTTTCCTGAGCCCTGCAAAATGTTCTAGGGAATTATTCTACACAGAAATAAAAATCTTTTCTGTGCAGGAAGCAATGTTTTTACTGAAGAATGTGTCCCTGGAGCACCTCTTGAAATGTTAATACTGAGAGGAAGTTGCAGAGAAGTCTCACAGCTATATTCTTCTTCCCACAGTTTCCTAAGTGTTGGATGACTTTTTCTCTGTAGGGAAACAGAAAAGAACAAGTATTCTTTCTATTCCTAATTATCAGCATATGGCGGAGGAGAAATATCACGTGGTTGAAGTGCTGCCTAAAACTGTTGCGGTGGTTGAAGAGATAACCAGGTGGATGGGTAGTGTGTCTTTTGTGTCTTGGGACACATAGTATTTGTTTGCTTGTTTGTTTGTTTGTTTATTTTAAAAAAGGCAAAGTCTTTTTTCTTTCAAGAAATGGGAAAACAATTTTTTTTTAAGCAACCAATAGTAATTAACTACTTTTGGATCTTATGTCCCTAACTGTGACTGGTTATTTTTCGACAGTGACTTTTCAAGCTCTAGAAATGATTTTCTATCTCCTTCTTCTTTCCTACCCATACTTGCTTTCTCCTTCTTTCCCCTTAACCGTTGACCATTTGACTCTCCTGGTGCCTTTCCACACTGTAGAACTGTAGCGCTTTGATTCTACTTTCACTTCCTTGGCCACAGCCTACGGAATCCGAGGGTCTACAGTTTGGTGAGGAAGTAGGGTACTCTGCCTGAGAATTCAAAATACTCTCCTCTAAACTGGAGTGATCAGGATTCCATAGGATAGAACCACAACAGTTATTAATGGGAATCGTAATGCTATGGCCATTTCCGCATCACACTGTTATAGTGCTATGATTCCGCTTTCAACATTCTATGGAATTCTGGGGATTGTGGTTTACTGAGGCCAAAGAGCTCTCTGGCTGAGAATTCTAAAGGCCTCTCCCTAAACTGCAAAGCCCATCATTCCATAGAAAGTTGAAAGTGGAATAATGGCACTATAAACAGTGTAGTGCAGAAATGACCTATAAGTATGCCGTGTGAATGGGCCCTTGATCATTCCACCTTTATTCTTCAGCCCGTAATGTATTTATTTGCAGTAGAAAGCAGCACATTTGGAGTTTATATCGAGTGATTTCATTCTCCCCCCCCCCGATAAATTAAGATACATGTAGCTTGCTGCATCTTTCAACCTGGTATGTTTCTAGATATCCTGCTGCCAGTTGAAAAGTCATACAGGCAAGCTCCAAAGGAGCTAGCAGGTGGAATGCAACACTTGAGTAAGCAATAGGTTACCATCCTGGGTTTAAGATCAACACTGAAAGCTCCAGCTCCCAAGACAGAGATAATGGAGCAGCACCTTCAAACCATGACCCCGTTCTCTGTCTCTAGAAATTAAATTGCTCAGTTTCCTCATAGTGTGAGTTTTGGGCTATTTCCACACTACACTGCTATAGTGTTATTATTTCACTTTCAACAGTCTGTGGAATCCTGGGGTTTGCAGTTTAGGGAGGGGCATTTAGAATTCTAAGCCAGAAGGATCTTTGGCCTCAGGAAATTACAAACCCCAGAATTCCACAGGAGGTTGAAAGTGGAATAATAGCACTATAACAGTGTAGTGCGGAAATGGCCATAGTGTTATGATTCCCATTTATAACTGTTGTGATTCCATCCTATGGAGCGGGAATGCAAAGTCTTTGTTAATGCTGGAGAAATACTTTATAGTGAGGAAAACATCATGTGAATCTCCAAAGGAAAATTAGCTTGTTCAAGAAGAAAAGCTGGATCTTCCAGATACTTCTTTCCCCCAGCTGGAGGTGCCCATAGTTGAACTAGTTGGACATATTGTGTTGTAGACTGTTGACTATATTGTAAGCCCACCAAACTCTCTGGAATGTGTACAAATTGTACTGGGAATCTCAACTGTAGCAGCAAACAAAGAAGATATGATGGCATTTTTGAATGAACACCATGCAACTGTGACCTGCTAGTAAAACGCTGTTGGTGTTGCCCTTTGTAAACAATGTACTGCATAGCCATTTTCTATGATAAAAGCATTCCTCTAAATGAATCACCAACAGGCTGATCATCCATGTCCATGTGATTCATCCTTCTGCACAGCTCCTTGTTCAAACACATTTTATCTTCTGTGATGTTGCATTCTTTTATATGTCCAAGGACAAAGAGGAGCAAAGAGATGTAAAGGAAAATTCAAAATAGCAGTAAAAGGTAATGCACTGTACAGTGTCTCTCTCCACAGCTAAATTTTGAAAACTGTGAGGACTAGTTACATTCCCATTGCTCTGTGTCATTGCTACATTGATCAGGCATGACAAATATCTCCGAGCATGGGTTTAAGTTGCAAGGAAGTTAATTTCACAGAACATTAGTAAAAAGAAAAATGTTCGCATGGTGAGACTAGTTCAACAACTATTCTAGTAGAATTAGACAGCTTGCGTACTCTCCTCCAGTTCTCTCATTTGTTGAAAACAGAAGATCAAAAACTAAAAGCTTCACCTTTGGTGAAATACACTTCTCCTTTTCAGTGATTTGTGTGTGTGTGTGTGTGCGCATTATGATGTAGGGTAGAAGTGTTTTTTCCACTTATAATGAGAAAAGAAATATTTTCACATAACCAAATCTGAGTGCCCGGAACAACAAAAACCCCATGATTCCATAGGATTTGGAAAGCGGAATGATAGCACTATCACAGGATAGTGCAGAAAGCCCCTTTGATTCAGTGGGTCTGCTCTATTTGGGTCTAATCAGTAGGATTCAGGTTATCATCCTTTGTCTTAGGTGTCTACTTATAAAACAGGCCTTGAGGCCTTCCCTAAACTGCAAACCCCAGGATTCCATAGAAAGTTAAAAGTGGAATAATAGCGCTATAACAGTCTAGTGCGGAAATGGCTTCAGTGTGGCTTCTGCCTAGTAAAGTAAGTTTGGAAGGCATTTACGATTATGGCATTACTATATAGTGTTAATGCGTATGAGCAGTTACGGATTTGCAACTCGAGGTTAAGAAACCATAACTGCAATAGAGAAGGCCAGCCCATTTTTATAATTCAGACAGAACCACAATACATTTTATTTAAGTTATGATGGCTATCACCAGGTGATCCCCATGGCCCAGGTGGTAATTGGAGATCTTTGTGTTTCAGTCGGACTGGATTTGGATGGCTTTCAAAGCAAAGGATACCCTCAAAGAGAGGATTGTCCTCAGAAAGCCTTCTATAGAGGACTGTCCTCTGTGGAAGGGGACATGTGGCCACCCTACTTGCCTCTCCGCTTGCCTCACCTGAATGAATTTCTAAAAGGATTTCATTTGTAAGAAAATCAAGTCCCCATTGTGAATGGGAATAAAGAAAGCAGAGCAGAGGGCTGCTAATCACAGGGAGAAACACCAGCTTCATACTGATAACATTATCTTATTGTTCTCTGACATGGGTAGCAAAAGGTGTGTATTAAATTGCAATAAGGCCGCGGTGGGTTTCCCAGCACGTTCATCATCGGCCACACTCTCTTGCCCAATGAGACTGATAAGATGTGGTTACTTGCACACAGAAGTCAAAGGAGTCACCTCCTTCTTTCTGCGGCTGGAGGTGCTGAAGCTGCATTCCCCTCCCCGAGCAGCTGATGGTTGCAAAAAATAGATGCATGGGTCAGATAATGCTGTTAAAGAGGCAGGATATATGGTTATTAAATATGAAGCATCATGTAAGACTTTTAAAAAGCCGCAACTGTATCTAAGAACATTAGGCTCAAGCTGGGCATGATGCTAAACACATTAGTGCCATCTCTCTCTCCCTTGCTCTCTCTCTCTGATGAAAATTAAGTGGAATGGTGCATCAGCATCTCTGTGAGTTGTGGGGGGTGAATCCTTGTCCTGTTGCCAAAATCCTAGCAAAAAGCCCCCTTTCCACACACTACTCACAAGTAAAAAAGCTGCCAAAGGGAAGCTTACATCTTAGGCCATTTCTGCATCTTACCGGATCCCGTGGTCATCCTGTCGTGATCCTGGCAATACGTTTGCTGGGTGGGAGTGCAAAGTGAATGCCCCCCTCTGCACGTGGCTGGATCCTTGTGGAAGTTAGCATGAGCAATGCATACCTTCCTTCTACAATGCAACCAGCCTCTTTCTCTTGTTGCCCCTGGGAAGAAAATACTTCCATTGTGCCTCCTGCCCTTTTGAATGGTAGGTAAGGATGGGAGCATTGTGCAATTAATTCTGTTAAGCCAATATCCCACGAGCATGATGGGTGGCAATGGGATGACATCATATGAAAGTTTGCAAACCATTCCTCCATGTTTCCTCTCATCTATTTTTTTAAAGCCATTCTTCTTTAAAGTTCCATGTGAACAGCTAAAGAAATGTTCATCTGTATATCTTGCTTGTGGCACATATGCTCCATTATGAAAATGGGACAGATGTTGGATGAGAGTGCAGGAAGTTCAAAGCAAGGGCTGTCAAAATGGAAGGAAATACTTTTGAGCATCTTCCCAGATGTTATTAAGGCCTACATTACTCAAGATAGAATTATCCTATTTTGAAAGAAAAGAAAAGAAAAACGAAACAGCATCTCTCTCTTATTGTGTGAGTTTAATTATGCAGATCTCATGGTCATTAATTATAATATGTATGAATATTTTTGCAAAGTTGCTAGAAGGCCCTATTCAATTACAATTTTGTTTTTGGTATTATGGGTGTGTATGCATATCCCTCAGCAGTGGGATGATTTAGAATTCTTCCTGCTTGACATGAAGTGAAAGAGTTGAACAAATAACTTACGCCAGTGTTTCAACAAAGCAAATAATATGTTCGAACCCAGGTATCATTTCTTATAATTATAAAATTGAAATGAAATCAGCTTGATGAATATCCTATGGTGTTTTCCTCTCCATTACTTTTACCCTCTCTCGTCTGTTTTATTGCCTCTTTGCAGAAATGCCTCAAAGCTACAAAGGCGTAACTGAAAGCATATCGCTCAGATATATGCTTGCTTAAAAGCTGAACTATTTGTTCTTGGGCCTAAGGAAGCAATATTTATTTTTATACTCTACCAATATTTGGAACACACTTTTCAGGCTGAATTGTATTTATAACTTCACATGCCTGTTTATTTATCCATTTATTAATTAAATTTATATCCCATCATTCCTCCAATGATTCCTCTCGGTAACATGCACATCTCTCTTCCACCCTATTTTATGCCAGCAAGAACCCTGTGAGGTGTAGGAATATTTATACATTCATTAGTTCTCCAACAGTAGTAGGTCAAAATTTCTGTCTGATGCAGAATGGCTGCATTCCACTGAAAGGAGTGAAAGATGCATCACCACTGCACATGCCCTGCATTGCTCCATCATGCGCATTTGTGTTAATCACAGATATGCACAATACTCATCTGAATTCTGCTTGGTGGCACATTGTGCATGGGACACGTTGCTCATTGCACATGCAGATGTGCATGTACATTTGGTTGTGCAACACTGCAATTTACTGAAAGAGGCAGCATTGTGCAATTACCATATAACTGCATGAGCATATTTCTCTCTCTTTGATACAGGAGCTTGGCCATCCTTTGCACATATCTCAGTGAATGGAGACACAAGAACAATAATGCGACTTTGGCAGACAACGTTTTTATTAATTCAGCAAGGCAATAGCAGTGAGAAACAGATTGTAAAACTAGTTGTGCTTTCAGTCAAAGCAGCATAACATGCATGCTTAAAATCCAGACAGCTGTATTTGCTGAGTATGGCAAAATATATAGTTCCGCTGGACAAAGCACTATTAAATGCTTCCATTTTAAAAAAAAAGATCTTCCGGAGGTCATTGTGCTGTTTGATTAACATGGCGCAATGCAAGCGGAACTCCACTATTTCTGAGGAGAAAATGAGCGGCATTGGTTTCACACATTTCTGTCCTTTTTGCCTCATAAGGGTAAGCTATGCTTCACCACCCCTAGCTCGAGGGATGCTGTGCTTTAGAGATTTTGCAAACAGGGGAGGACAATGTTTCCATAGCACGTTCTTTGAGGCATGGCTTTTCACCTTCATGCCACCCTTGAGGTATTACAGGGATCATAGGTTCACACAGTTCCTTTTCCCTTCAGACTGTCGTCTTCTATTTGCAAATAATCTTAGCAAAGGAAAGCAGGGAGTACCATTTTCATTCTTTTTCTAAAAAAAATCATTTTATTAAAATTTCAGAACATATAAAAACATACATCTTGTTGTTATTTCACTGGCAGTATCATTTGATTCTTCCAAACTAATTCAGATTTCATCTTCAATGATTTTACATAGTTTTCTCCCCTGTACTGCTTTACCATCTATTATATCAGTACATTGCATTTCATTTTCCATATCAAGCTTCATGATATCAATACATTAATACATCTCTTCACTGTTAACTTTTACATAATACCATGAATTAATGACTTCTTATAAAGACCTCCCCGCCCGCCTCGACAATTTGCCATTCCTTCTGAATTTCTTCTAAAAACAAAAATAATGATCACAGAAGATTTACATAATTTTAAGGTAGATGATAAAAAGACATCGAAGTTATTAAAGGTTTTCTGTACTTTGGCTCAGCCATCAACCAAAATAGTGATTGTAGTCAAGATATTAATAAAAGATTAAGAGCTGAAGGAAGGAAATTAGATCCTCAAATGTAGAGATATGTCATGGAATACCAAAGTTAGAATCATCTTTGCCATAGTATCTCTAACTCCTGTGTATGGATGTGAAGAGTAGTCAGTGAAGAAAGTTAACAGGGTGGAGAAAAACCATCTAATATGAAATAAGGTGCTGGTGGAGAGGTCTATAGATATAATGGACTGTTACAAAGACATATAAATAGGTCCAAGAACAAATCAGGCCAAGTCAAAATAACTTAAGGGAGGCTATTGCATTTTGGACATATCGTGAGATGAGGTGACTCATTGGAAAAGCAGATAGCGCTGGATAAAACTGAAGGCAGAAGAAGAAGAAGAAGAAGAAGAAGAAGAAGAAGAAGAAGAAGAAGAAGAAGAAGAAGAAAATTGTGTCACGGCGGGGCTGAGTCAGTAAGGAAGCCATGGTCCACGTTTTCAAGACCTGAGCAGAAAGGTCAGTGACAGGAACTCTTGGAGGTTTCTCATTTATATGATCAAGGTGAGACCATTTCTGCACTACACCGTTATAGTGCTCTTATTCTGCTTTCAACATCCTATGGAATTCTGGGCTTTGCAGTTTAGGGAGGGGCATTTAGAAGAGTTCTTTGGCCTCAGTAAACTACAAACCCCAGAATTCCATGGGATGTTGACAGTCGAATCATAGCACTATAACAGTGTAGTGCGGAAAGGCCTTGAAGCAACTTGAAGGCACACAACAACAACAATTCAGTAGCATCCTCAATCATTAAAATCACAGAAAATTAGGGCTGTGGAAACAGGGCCTTATTAAGGATAGCTGTTGAAAGCTAGTATTTTCAACCAGCGTGATTGTTGGGCACAATTCAGCTGCATTTGAAGCCATTCTACAAATACTAATTGGGTGGGTTTTTTTGCCAAATTAGATCTCTAATTTCCCTGTTAAGGATGAGTGTAGTTAGCGGGGCCCTGAAGGATATTTCAAATGCTCCTGTAATGAAGAAAGTAGATCCCTTCTAGCAATGAAAGAAGATTGATTGGAGAAGCCGATGAGTTGGACGTGGAGTACCAATAAGCACTCAGGGTTGATTAGTGAACTCTTGAAATTTACAAATGAATGGGCAAGTGGCAAACCCGGTGGTGACAGTTTTGCTCAGGCAGAGCAGCAAATGGAAGCAGGTTTCCTCAGTGTGCGATCAGAAAGGAGCCAGAGTATAGAAAAGTTGTATATTTTTTTGCAACTTCTAAAATCCCACAGCTAGCATGGAGCATTCTGGGGCCCTTTCTGCATCTTACCTTTTTGCAGAGCTAGGGGGTGGCATTCGTGGGAGCAGCCTCTTGGGCGAGGCGCTCACTTCATTACTCCTTCCTTACTGCAACTGGCTTGCCGGTTGCGCGAGCGCCGCGCGAATGCCCTGCCCCTTCCTACTGCAGCGCAACCTGGGCTAGCAGGCTAGCACTGAGGCAGGAAGTGCGACCGGTCTGGCTCCCGATGTACCGCAGTGCAGGTAAGTGCGCATGGGCCCCGGGAGCCTTGTGTGACTGCGCACCATTTTCAGCTTGAAGCCGAAAATAAAAAAATGCGTGCGCAGTCCGCGTTAGGCTCTTGAGCGTCGCGTAAATGGGAGTGCGTCGTACGGACCGCTCCTCCTGTTTATGCGATGCTCAAGGGGCCCTCTTGCAAAAGAAACTGCATGCGAAAAGGGCCTGGGAGATGTGGCTGAATAAGTAACTTTCTCAAAATGATAGATAAAAATACTAGGGCAACAAGCTTTTATCATGTCAATTCATTGATTAGTTGTGAAGTCTTTAGCTGATTGATCAGTGGTTGTCCAATTTTAATAGCCATCGACACATTTTCTTCGGTGGGGCTGAAAGTTATCACCTGACGCTATGCTTATTTTACTGCAACAGGAAATGAAGCAGTTTGATTTCTTTTTTCATTTCCCGTTGTCAGTTCCAAAGCAGGGCATGATGCTGGGGTCAGAAGAGTACACGGAATATAAAAGAGCCCAACAGGATCAAAATAAATTTTCATCCAGGTGGGGCCATAGGTCACATGCAGCCCCAAAGTTATTTTTTTCTGCCTCGCGGCCCCTTCCCACAGAGTCCCTGTGCCATTTTCCTTTTTTTTTCCTCTGAAAAAGTGTTCTCACTTCAGCTTTTTAAGTCTCCAGGAATATCAGGTTCTTTTGCACCCTACCTTGTCCCGTCATGCTCTGGTGGTGATCCTGGCAGTAGCTCTGCCAGAAAGGTAGTGCGACGGGACTGCTCCCCTCTGCACTGGACCAGCTTCCTGCCAAAGGAAGCACAATGGGCATACTTCTTCTTCCCGCAGTGCAGTTAGGCAATTTCACAAGCTGTGCTGGGGCAGGTAGTGACTCCTTTGTGCTTCCGGGGCTTCCGCAGGCCAAGTAAGTATGGGATGGTCATGCAATCGTGGGCCACTGATGGGGAAAACCTGTCAATAATTTAATCTGTGATCATGCCACCTGGCAACAGGAGAAGGATAGGACCATTATGACATCATGCAGAAGCATTGTCACGGTCTCACTCATTTCCTGTCCCCATGCCCGGACAACTGCATCCTGTAGAAAGGGCCTCAGTTTTCTGTTTACAGAAGAAAGAGTCCTCTAATGCCACTACAACTTAAACTAGTAGAATCATAGAATCATAGAGGTGGAAGAGACCCCCGGGACCATCCAGTTCAACCCCCTGCCATGCAGGAACACCCATCAAAGCATTCCCAACAGATGGCTATCCAGCCTCTGCTTGTAAACCTCCAAAGAAGGAGACTCCGCCACACTCCATGGAGGCAGCATATTCCACTACCGGACAGCTCTGACCATCAGGAAGTTCTTCCTGAGGTTCAAGTGGAATCTCCTTTCCTCCAGCTTGAATCCATTGTTCCTTGTCCTAGTCTCTGGAGTGGCAGAGAACAAGTCTGCTCCCTCCTCAACATGAATAGTAAGGATGACATACACTTGCTTAAGTGTTGTTTGCATATATTTGTGAATTTTTTAAAGGGGCTCTGTGGTCTATTCTCAGCTCCATCCAAAACCTCCTTGCCAGACAGTAACCAAGCCCTGGAAGAGGCTGCTGTTGCTGTTTAATAGTGGGCAGGGGAGGGGAGGAGAAGGGATGGAGGAAGAGGCAATTCAGATTAGGAAAATGAAGTTGGTCTCAGCTCTGAGGGAAAGGGAAAGGACGGCACACTCCATCTGAAGTATACCATCATTTCTTTTCCCATCAGAGCTCAGACCATCCATATTCTCCAATGCTCCAACCCCTGTACCACATTGGTTCTCACGGTGACAGAATAGAAATAGGGAAATTATTTGCTGAACTTTGTATGGAGGAGATTGGAGCAGATGAAAGGAACAGTTGTGAAGACCACAACTAGTTCCCTACATGAAATGGAAGGAGGGAGGAATAAAGTATAATCTTGGAGAACAAGTGGCTTATTTTAGCAGAAACTGTTGTAGCTATCTAACCACTTACTCCAATGTATATTTGCCCTGGAAGGACTGAAAATAATTTATTTGACATTATAAATCTCAACCAGATTATCCATACTGCATAGTCCGAAATCCATTTTGAGACAAAGTGCCCCTTGCCCAGGAAGTTCTCACATTTGTGGGAGTTGTGGTCTGTTTCAGAGAAATGGACTGTGCACAAAACCATATGAAAATGTATCTAGATCAGAAGACATATATTCTAAAACAGGCACATAAAACATTTTAGTAAATGGGGGTGTAGACACATGACAATGCGTATACATTTTCATAAGGAAGAAACAAATAAAGCTTTGCAAGCTGAGATGAACAAGGAATGTATCCACACTACAGAGCTACAGCAGTTTGATGCCACTTTAATGGTCATGTCTTCACCTTAGGGAATCCTGGGACCTGTACTTTGCTGAGGCTTTTCAAATTCTTCTCTCAAGTCAGATTCTGGAAAAAGGTAGGATAAAAATAAAATGGATAAATAATAAAGAGAGAGCCCTTGTGCTCTCCCTACTTCAGAGAAAGTGGACTAGAGCTTTCTGGATGTGTGGGAAAGAATTCTGAGTTATTTCTCAAAACTACAAGTCTTACGATTCCTTAGGATGCAGCAGCGACAGCTAAAGCGGTATCAATCTGCTGTAACTATGGATATTGTCCAAGAATTCAAATGTGATTGGGAGAAACACAACAAAATGGAGGCAGAATTGTTCACATCCGCTGTGCCTTTTGTCTCAGTCTGATAAAGACATGTTCCTCACATGAGAATTGGTTAGCCTTTGCTGCCTCTCATCTTCTGCTCACACAAAAGTTTTGTACTTCACTTCAGGAGATACTATTTATGCAGTTCTCAAAATTATGTTGCTAATTTTGAAATGAGGATGAACACGGGTCCTCTATGTCATCCCATATCACACATATACTTGTGTTTACAACACTGGAGGTGGTGTGTCCATTATGTTCTGGTGGGAGGTGTGGCAGAGCTTGGGAGAAATAAGACAACATCTTTTAGGGGGAAAAAAGTCTAATTAAATCCAACCTTTAAGCCTTCAAACCAATACAGCCATGCTTTGGTGAGCATTTGAAACTCTCCGAAGAGAGTGGCGCTACTTGGCAGACAAGAAGGAATCTTCTGTGCATTGTCTTTTGACAAAGAGATTTGGAAGGTGGCAAATGACACATTCCACTTCAGTGGGCTTTGGAGGATTAGCCTCCCAAATGGGGGGGGGGTAAAAGAATTTGCTGAAAATCTGAGAAGAAAAGCTAATGCTCAGAATCCAAGATGAATAAACAGAGAGAGGCAGAGAGAGAACTAGAAAAGGCACAGAGAAGAGCAATCTATCTCATCCAGAAATGGCAGAGAATGCTCTGTGATGAAAGTTGACGATATTCAGGTGGGAGGGAGAATAAGAGGAGACATGATAGAGGGGTATAAAACTAAATATCTAGGGAGAAGCTTTGTCCTTCTCTCATAAACCCAGTGGGGTCATCCACCAAAGGAGAATGGTGGGAGATACAGGTCATTTGGGTTGAAATTCTGTTAGTGACGTACATGTCATATCATGGATTGGCAGGGGTAGTCCTGATCAATAGTAGTAGTAGTAGTAATAATAATAATAATAATATTTTATTTATTACCCACCTCTCCTCAAGGCTTGAGGCGGGGTACAGAATATAGAAGTAAAAATCATAATTAAAATACACTAAAACTTAGAATGAATACTACCACTGTACTATGATCAAAATATATCATGATTAAAAATACAGTTAAAGTACAGTTAAAAAGATATTAAAAGTACAATTAAAAATAGACTGGGTAGGCCTGATCAATCTTTTGCCAGCACGTTTTTGCGGTTTGGAAACACCAGTTTTGGTTTAAAAAAGGACAACAGACACAAAGCAGAATAAAATAAAGAAACGATAATAGAAGAGAAACCCACCGGCACCCACCCAGTGATAGAGCTCTCTCCCTGTCGAACCGCCGGCTGGCCCTAGATAAGCTTAAGATCTGCCTGAATAAACAGGTCTTTTCTAGCTTTCTTCATACCTTCCAGCTGTCCCAGGTTGACATTCCACATGTTCGGTTGCTTGTAATCCTCTGTCATCCCACTTTTCTAGCTGTTTTTAAAATGTTTTCAAACATAAAAGGAAGGACCTCTTCACAAAACACAGAAAAACTTTGGAATTCAGTGCCACGCAAGGCAACAGGATAGGTTGGTCAGATACATTTAGGGTCATCCATGGTTACTACCTAGGAAAGGTATCAACTGTCATCAGTGTCAGTCAGGGTAGATCTCTGTAGGTCAGTTATAGGGATGGAGGATGTGGATGTGGATGGGGAGAGTACAGTTTCATTCGTGTCATGTTGGTGAGCTTCCTACAAATGTCTGCACTCCCTGATAGAATAGGCTGAAAGATAGAGACCAACTCAAGGTCTATCAGTGAGATTCCTGACTCTGGTGTTGAACCCACTTTTTCAACCATTTTTTAAAAAAAATATTTTCAAATATTCTATGCTTTGCATTTTTATGTCTTTTTAAAAACTTGTAGAGGATATTCATGCAGTGAGAGTATCTACTTTTAACATTTTTGTTTTGAAATAAAAGTGGAGAGCATCAGATTTGTAGCAGTTTGTTTGGATATGGTCTATGCTACTCTGGATATAGCCTGAGATTACAGTGTCACTACAGCTCTCAACCTCATATATTTGCAACCACTTAGACTCTGAGAAATTAGTGCTGACTAGCTGAAAAGTACTGTGGGAAGAGGAACAAGAGAAGAAACAAATGTCAAGGAACTAGGAAGAGTTGCCTGCTAAGATGGAACAGCTGGATTCTTGCAGCTGTTACTCCAGTTCAACAGTCTTGTTTGACTGTGGTGAAGAGGTCAACAGCTGTTGATTTGTAAAATAAAACACTTGGTTGCATGGTTGAGTCCTTCACCTTCCATGTATTTATCCCCCCATCCTCCAAAATGTTTAATTAAACTTTCTATCTTCTTGGAAGAATCTGTGTGCTTGTGTGCGTGTGTGTTTATATATGTACATGGACATCTCTGATGTTCAAGCAAAAGAAAAAAAAATCAGACCTTATGTGGCAAATACTAACCAGAGCCAAAATCAAAAGGTATGCTTATCTAATCATGCCAGCAGATCTCTCTCTTGAGAGACCAAAGACAGACCTAGGATAACAAATCCACTTCATCTTCTATGGCCATTTGGTGTATACCTATGGGGGCACCGCCCACTTCCAGATAAGAAACCTTCCCACCGTAATTTAACTGTCCTCCATAACCTAACATTTTAGGTGAGCATCTAGAAATACTATTTAGGCATCCAAAGAAAAGAGACAGCCAGAATGACCCAGGGAAGGCAAAACAAAGAAAATATAAAATTTCTAGGTGTGGACAGTTGTCAGGGTCACTCACTTTCACTCTCTGCAGTGCTAGAAATTTGAGCACTAAGAGAATATTTCTTTGAGAGATCAGGATTCTTATTTGGGTATGGACAACACCTTCATTTTAACACCCCACCCACCCATCCACCCATGGATATACCAACTGAAACTGCTTTGGCTAGATCCTTCGCACCATATCAACAGACCCCACCAGCCACTGGGTGCAGATAATAACTATGATGGATGTGATTTCTAACACATTATCCTTAAGGCTTCGTTATATCCATCTAATGCTCCTATTTTTATTATACACAGACACAGACACAATCTTCTATGTTTTTAATTGACTGTCTCTTACCCTCCTTATGCTGGTCTTTGACCATAATAAAGATGTGTATTGTATTATGTTGTATTGTATTGATAACTAGTGTAATATTATGTCTTGTAAAGCAGTAGTACTGAAAGTGGTGGTCCCTTTTTAATTTTTTTATTACTTTGCTAAGGGCCAAACTCCATTGTCCTAAGGTTGCTCCCCTCCCTTGATATCAAGATCCATATTTACTTTTCAAACACTAATGTAGGACCTTATAGAGGGTAAACATCTGATGGCACACTAGGGGTAGAAACAAGGCAATAGGTTTGCAATTCTTTTCTCCCAGTGTTATTTTTCCATTGATAACAGAATTGTTAAAGGCTGCTTATATATGCAATATCTAGCTAGCCCTAATCCCTGGACAAACATTGTACATGTAGCTTCTTTCTTTACCCCTTCCTCTCCAGGATGGCAGGCTTTCATGGGAGGAATTCATGGAGCTTTTCCTTAAGTCTTGATAGCACCAAAGAATATGAAGAAACAATCAAGCCCCTCTTTCCCCACCAAGAGTTATGACCTTGTGGTTGTAATAATCTGGATTATTAATAAAACTGCTTTCCACCCCCTCAAAATTTTGTGGTATAGACTGGAGTAAATGGGAAGTACTGGGATACAGGACAGAAGAGAGAGTAAGGTTTTGTAAAATAGTTACTCCCATAATAAAGCCGCCAGCTGAACAATTGGCTGCCAGTCCCTGGCAGATTTCCAGAGAAGAAAGAAACAGTTGTACCCAATGGGGACAAATATAGTGCTGGTGCCTGGTATACTGGTGGGGGAAAATATCACTTTTGGTCCCTTACATAAGAAGTCTGAGAAGCACAGAGTCTTTGGTTTAGATCCCTCTTCACAAACCTTATTGTCTGGCCCTGACACAACTAAAGCTTCTCTTCATTGAGCCTTCTTCACAGAACTGTTGTGAAAGTAAAGCAACACAGCAGTTTGCATGTCATCTGTGCTCCTGGAAGGATCATTTAGAGACAAATGAGCAGAATTATGGAATTCTTCTTCAAAGCAGAACCAAACAATCCAATCCTCTTGTATTTCAAAAGGGTATCATAAACATCTTCAATCTATTTCTGTGACCATAAACATCTTGGACCTATTCCAGCGATCATCTTATAAATGGAAGTAATAGTCCTAATTCATGGTAATACATCTTCCTTTTTATTCCAAGTGTTCTACAGAATTGTGGAAAAGTCTCAGAGATTTGGTTTGAGTGAAGCGAGACAAAAGAATCAATATTCCTTGCTGGTAGCCTCAGTTTATGGACACCAATTCACCTTGGAACAAGTGGGCTATATGGCGAGATTTGCTGACTATAAAACCCATAGATCAACATAGCCCATTCCACAAGAGGTATTAAATAGATGTGCGGTAGACATTAAATATACAGAACCCCTATCACAACGACAGAGAATAAACATGTTTCTCTGTTTAATATATTAGAAGCTCTAAATGCTGTTATTCTCTTTTGTATCAGGTTACTTTTAGTGGGATAAATATAAAACCAAAGGTTACAATCAAAATAAAATGCCAGTTAAAATGCACATTGACTGCATTGGGGACTGGCACGAATAAATGCACAGCGTGTCACCTATAGCTGCTAGTCTATCTCTTCTGATTTAAGACCTTCCAAATGTGCAAGGAAGCATTACAATAATCTCCAGGATCCTGTCATTCTGGTGAGGGAAGCTTAGGCCAGAAGAAGGTATGATTTCAAGTTTAGTACAGGGAAAGGACATTGCTCAGGAGCTCACAGAACAATCTCAAGTACGGCAATATCTCCAGTAGCTACAATAACGTGGATCAGGCAACGGGTGAGCAGTGGTCATTATTATTATTTTTGTTTTGTTTTCTTAATATTGAGCTATAACTTTGCTTCTGAACTTTCTACCTTGATTTGAAGAAAATCTTTCATACATGAGTTCAGCTGGATGCTTTCAAGTAATCCCATTTTCTGTTTTAATTTTTACCCAACATGTGCTTTCTTCCACTGGTTCTCACCTTACTGTTTAGAATGATAAACAATAACCTACTCCATTTTTCATCTGACAGCCATTCAGAGATCTGAAGCCTCCCCATGACACAAATCTTCTTTTTTCCAGCTAAAATCCTTAAAATGTTCAACCTTTCTTCCTCATATTTAGTTTCCAGACTATTCACCACCTTGGTCATTATCTATTGCTTGCAAAGAGAAAATTGAACAACTTTTGCAACACTTACATCCTCCAACCAGTTCTACCAACCCTTCCAAATCTCTTCCAAATTTTGGCATGACTTTTGGACAATTTTCATAGAGAAACAATGCCAAACCTTACAAGAATATAAGAAAACATGGGAACACACCTTCACATACACCCAAAAGCCTTAAAATCTCCCCTACAATACCTAAGGTTTTGCCTTATAAGTTCTAAAAAGCTGGACAGAAATGATGTTTTACTTCTGGTCACCATTTTGTCTGGTATAAGCCCCAAACTGAAGTATTGTTTGGCATCTCCAGGTCAATGTGGTTCATAAGGAAAGAAACACTGGGCTCCACTCCCTGTGCATTGATCCACCCCAACTTACTGTGGGAACTTAGCGAAATGTAATATCCAGAACTGGCTATAAATGCCTGAGCAGCTACAGGAGAACTTGCATTCTAAGCCAAGGCAAGACTGAGGCACAATTTCTCAGCACTGTCCGCCATACCATTATTATATTCCCCACAACATCCCACTGTTTATTTTGTTTACTGTTTCCATGAAAGAAGACAAAGCTAGACGTGTGACAATTAGCGTCACAGATTGTGTCCCATCAAGAAATGCCTTTGTAATTAGCATGTTAATTCCCCCCAAATATGACTGAAGCGGCATCAGCAAGTAGTATTACCATATGCTGCCAGGGAAGAAAATAATGTACAAATTGTTTAAGCATCTTCTGGGAGAAAAGGAAAGAGATCTGATTTGAAGCTGTGTGACATCTCAAGAAAATTAGACTTGTCGCAGTCATGTTTTCCTCTTCTTTTTAATCTATTACAGGAATGGCAGCTTTTCTGTTTCCATTTCATAGGTCATCTGATTTATGACAGAGCTGGAAGGGGGAAATCAACTTTCTTGTTCACTGGTGAGAAGCCCAGAAGGTTCTTTCTAGAGGTTTTCTTTAGAGTCAGTTGATATGACAGTGGCCAGAGGGTACAAGAGAATCCCTCAGTTAATGGTAAAGTTAATAGGCATCACTTGATATCACTTGATATTACGTTTCATTTACCAGAAAGAGAAGTGGGTCAGTAGTTGATATACTGTTCTTCAGCCACCTCAGCAAATTTCCACTTACCAGTCTAGGGAAGGGACATTTTCAACATTTTGATTTGCTTTCCCCAAGTTTGAATTGACCTAATTGCTTTACTTCTTATTTCTGAAGTGAAGTCAATCCATTAGGAATGGTTCCTGATTTTTTCTTAGTGCTCTTCACTCATAGTTCTATGAGAGATGAGCTTTCATTTTGTCTGCCTCTTCACACTGCCACACTAGGAACATGGACACATTTATTGGGAAATCATTGCAAAAGCACATTCAGGCAAATATCTGAAGAAAAACCTCAATGAGAAGGTGTATGCAGTTAATTTCATGTCTGTGAAAGTTGTGGGTGAGTGGTATTTTACCCATGCACAGGTGTGTCCATGAACATCAGTAGAACATGGAAGGAGGGATTGTTTTGGTACATTCATAGCTAAGAATTTGAGAAGAACCATTATGGATCTGACTGATAGCCTCTAGTCCATAATTCTGTTCTCACAGTGGCCGAACTGTTGCCCTTGACTGCTGTATCCCCCAGCGATTGATATATAAGGGCATACTGCCTCTGGGTAGCAAACATCCACATGAAAGCACCTCTATTTCAAGAAGTGAACAACGGAGGAATCAAGTGAGACCAGGGTGCTAAGAGCAGAAGTGTGGTAGAAGTAGTCTGGATTCTAAACATGAAACGTAGCCCAAGTAAGGTCAAACGATGGTCAGGGAGTTACTGAAGAGTTAAAAGAGTAAACCTGGGACATTCTCAAGGATGAAGTAGCTCATCTTCCAAGTCCCCTTCTTCAAGGTCTGCATGTGATGCTCTAGATTCAGCCTCCAGGAAAAGGGTGCCATCTTCTACTGGCCTGGAGTAGAGTCAGTGATCCATGTTATTGATGTGGAAGGACACAGAAGCTAGGAGAGGCTGCAAAAATTTGCTTTTGCCTGAATCTACTGGGAATGACAAAATTCCAACTTTTTCTTTCCTCTCTCCCATGCTGAGTGAAGAGTGTAAACTATATTTTCACTTCAAACTCAGTTTGCAGCAATTGAAGAAAGCGAGGACAAAAGAGGGAAATGGGAAGAGGAGAAAGAGAAACTGGGACATTCTGAAAACAGCTGAAAACGGGGGACAAGATTAATCAGGATTGTCTCTGTCAGATTGGGAAAGAGGGTATGGGATACTTCCTCAGTTTGTGTCTGTTACCCCTTTTCCTAATCTATCTGACTGACGGGTCTCACTAAAGGTTCATTTCTCTGCACCTCTCAATCCTGAAGCTAACCCTCCTTGGATTTTAAGAAAAGTTACACTTACAAGGCTGTATTGCTCTGCCTGTACTAACCATAAAAGAACTGAATTTAGACCACTTCCACACTACATAGTTACAGCACTATTATTTCACTTTCAACAATCTGTGGAATCCTGGGGTTTGCAGTTTAAGGAGGGGCCTTGAGAATTCTCAACCAGAGAGTTCTTCAGCCTCAGGAAACTACAAACTCCAGAATTCCACAGGATGCTGCAAGTGGAATAATAGCACTATAATAGTATAGTGTGGAAATGGCCTTAGACCCACTGTAGCAGGGGTGGGCAAAGTGTGGCCTAATGTGAGACTCCCACCAAACACACACAGAATTTCACTGTGGTTCTTGGCAACCCCCAAATCTGCAGAACAACCTGCTTTGAATCAAGAAAAGATAGTAAATTGTTGCTCCTGGAAGCCTCTGGGTGCTTTTGATAGGCCACAAGGGCCTCCCAATAGTATTTGAAACAAAACACTTTGGAGAACCAAAAGAGAACTAGATACTTCTTGTTTGTTTGTTTTATTTTCCAGTAGTCCATTGAGCCAGTAAAGGATCATATGCCATCAGTGTAGCCGACAGACTTGACATAGTTGCCCACCCCTGCATTACAACTCGATGGGATGCATATAAGAGAGAGAAGTAATATGTACATTTACTATTCTGAAAATCTTAGCATCAAATGAGCCCTTAGAGAGAGATGTCTCAGGGAAGTGGGGAAGAAATGGCAAAAAACATTCATCGTCTACACAGAATCAACCATGTTTGCTAAATAATCAGGCTAAGGTTGCGTGGGTGATTTTATTTACTGAGCACAAACAAGCATCTATCAGAGGTCATTTCCCTGAAACAGTCTTGGGAAGCTAATTGATGTTAATATGCATTTGTTGGCACTCACCATGACAACATATTTGACGATGGTACAATAGATGGTAGGAATCAGCCTTGAAACGAATGGCATTTACCAACTGCGGATGTGTAAGAATGGACACATTTTACTTATTTGAATGATTCCTCCTTGTAACTTATTGACCTTCTCCTTTGTGCTAATTACTAAGCGCAATAAGATCCTGAAGATCTCATGAAGAAAAATGTAAAAGGAAAACTGATTAGCGTCGTTTCAAGGGTGTACAGATTCTGTAAAAGCAAACAACAAAGTGTCCATATCAATTTACATCACTTCAATAGTGGTGGGCAACTGCATCCCTTTAGATTTCTTTTTTTTAGTGTACAACTCCCATTATCTATAACCAGAATCAATAATGGTGACCTTTGGGAGCTGCCGTCCCAAAATATCTGGAAGTGCATTGGGCATGTATTTCATACTTTAGCAGTAAAGCACTTAACTTTGGATACAGAATTGATGGCATTTCTAGTTAAACAATTCTAAACAGAAAATATGGAAATGTCTTGTCTTGGCCCTTTGCTTTGCCATTTCCAATCAGAGTAGAATAATCAATATAGAATAAGATAATTATAGGCCAATGACCAAGTTTGTTAGTTTTGATACCTTGTCCTGATGGGAACTGTAAAGTTATAGAGATATTACGAAGATTACTATCATCTCAGTTATTCTCCATCTAAGAATTTGACACATGGCAGTGAAAAAATTCCCTCTTCCTCCTTTGGCCATTTCTGTTCTACATTGTTATAGTGCTATTATTCCACTTTCAACATCCTATGGAATTCTGCAGTTTGTAGTTTACTGGGGCCATTCCTGCACTAGACTGTTATAGTGCTGTTATTCCACTTTCAACATTGCAAACTCCAGGGTTCCAAAGGATGTTGGAAGTGGCAGAATAGCCCTATAACAGTCTAGGGCGGAAATGGCCTCAGCTCTCTGGCTGAGAATTCTAAATGGCCCTCCCTAAACTGCAAATCCGAGGATTCTATAGGATGTTGAGAATGAAATAATAGCACTATAACAGTGTAGCGTGGAAATGGCCTTTGACTCAAACATGTTCCAAATGGCTTCTCCACCACCAGTGTTCCTCCACTTCCATTCCCCTCCCTTCAGATCCATTTAGCATGATGTTTCCACTTCTCTAGTGGCAATAATAAACAGAAGAGGCCCTGCAGAAAGCCAGACAGAAGTCACCTGGGAAAATTCTTGCTTTTTTAAAGGGTGCTATTATGTCAGTATCACAAACCTCTAGATCCCAATCCCATTTAATCACACAAATAAGGCAGACTCCAGCCTACTTGAAGAACTATGATCTTTTTGCCTAAGAGTTTCACGGTCAAAACTGGATGACTAGCTGCATTCGTTTGAAATAAAATTCGTGAATGAAAGAAAACATTTGACAGGTATTATGCCACATCAGAATTGTCTGTTGTTGATCCTAACTTTCCCTTATTACAGATAAGTAGTAAAATAATTTTACAGTGTGGAAGAAATAATAATTAAATAAACAGCTCATTGCTTCCTGTTAATTGAAGATGCTTTGGATCAATAACCTTAAAAAAAAGACTCGTAGGAAGTTGAAGGGGAGAGAAAAGAAGTAAAAAGAAGGAGACAAAGAAACAGCTATGAGTTTATGAACAATAAACAACCCAATGTAATCCTCAAAGCTTCCTGAGAAAACCTTTTAATCCTAAGTATAACTTATTCCTTCTCTGTTGTTTTCATGGAAGGAATAACTTATTCCTTCTCTGCTTCACAAAATGCTACTCAAATCTTTCTCCCCTCCCAAAGTGAAGCAAGTCCACCAATACTTTCCAAAAGTGCTGAGAAAGAACAAGTTGAAAAATCCAGGCATTCTCACTTCCATATTTGAAAATGTGACACAGATGTCCACCAGCCTATTTGATGACCCCTAAACATTTAAGAAGATCATGGAATAGTGGTTTGAGCATTGGACTACAACCCTGGAGACCAGAGTTCATTTCCACGCTTGGCCATGGTAACCCACTGGGGGATATCAAGTACATCACACACTCTCAGCCTCTGTAAAACCCCATGTTAGATTCACCTTCTGGTTGCCATAAGTCAGAAGTGACCTGAAGGCACACAACAACACACTTGAGATTCTCATCAGGCTCACTCTTCAATACTTGGGTGCCAACCAAGACTTCTTTGCCGAGTGTAGAAAGTTAATTGTTGAATTACAACTCCAAGAATTCCCAAGGCCACATGACCACTGCCCATGTGAGTGGGGAGAATTTGGGGAGTTTTTGCCTCAAAAGGGATCATTCTGGATTTCTGCTTCTTTGTTGATTTTTGCCGTTCTCCCATGGGCCCTACCGATCAAGGTGATGGTGGCCATTTTGTCCATTTTGAGAAGTAAACCATCTCTCAGTGTCCACAGGATGACTGTTAAAACAATTTATTGACATTAACAGAAAAAAAATTAATAACAAGCAGTATTTGCCTTTCAATCACTACCCTAGGCTAAGTTTGAACTGAGAAGGGTCACATAGACACTTGAAACTTGCAAAATATCTTTGTCACATTTATTACTGGCAATGTTATCTGAGAACATTCTGTGATGGCCCATTATTCTTTAAAGGAGAAAAAAAAATAGAAAATACAATTGTCATTGTACCATAGAGCTTGCAATAGAAAATACTGTAGTCAGAAAGTGCCACGAGGGAATCCTTTAAGGTTAAGTCCTGATGTCCCACCATTAATTACTTTAAAAATGCACTGGTATTTGTGTCCCATTAATTTAATTAGTATTACATGGGTGTAACTGAGAAGAGTACTACAGGGAGGTTGTTGGCATCCCAAAGGCACTCTTCATCAAAGGAATTCTTTGATATAAGAATACATCTTGACCTTATCTGTGATTTCAGCCATCTTTTCTCCTTTCTCTCTTTCTGTCTTTCATTCTGTGGTGTGTATCTCGGGTAACAACAGTCTGGTGGGGTAGCTGTGATATTCTACATTCCTTAATGACATCCTGAAAAGGAAACACCTCAGTGCACACTTGACTCTTTGCTTTTAATATTAATGGAGTCATACAAAAGAAAGAAAGAGGAAGATTTCATTACTACCCATGGCATACTGAGAACATTTTAGGGGTGAACAACATTAGACCACATTTACTGCCCAGCTGTTGATACGAGCCACTGCGGACTGGTCACGGGTGCACGAAACAATTAGCCCGGCTTGCCAAACTGGCTTCTGAACCAAACGCATGAAGTTTTAATTATGAGCAGTTTGAAATATTGATGCTCTCACATCTCCTTATTCCTGTACAGAAATGAGATAAAAGTTCTTTTGAAATCCGATGACATAAAACATTTGATACTGACACCATGGCATTGTGGAGTAGTGAGCTAATTAGCCTGAGTGAATATTTATTTGGTTGCTTCATTGGATGCTGTTTTCTTGGCTTAGCGATGCCTCTAGGGTGTGGGGGGAGTCATATAAAAGAAATTGACCTAAATGATGAAGAACATAAATGCTAGCTTACAGTTTTCCATCTGTAAACCTCACTTCAAAATATAAGTTGAACTGTCTGCTTTAAACTCTATGATCATGTGTGTATGTGTGTGTTTGTGTGTGTATGTATTGAACAACAAGGATTTGGAATATAAAAGCTATGATAACAACTTAGAACAGGGAACCTAAAGTTTGGGAGGAGTTGTTTAAACAATTCTGAGATGTATGGAAGATAGTTGCCCCCCATGGGAAAGGCAGTGGAGGGAACTATCTATGGTGGAAGTGTTAAAACTTTAAGTATAATGGAAATGGAGTGAGGTTCATGTTTTATTCCAGTCTTCATCGAAATTTAGAACCACGTATTTTTGGTTGTGCATATGTATGTTTTTCCTGTTGTGTGAAAACTTCATATTCTAAGTAGCAAAATATATGAAATATTTTAAAAATATTGATATTTCTAGTTAAAAAATGTGGAGATATGGGATATAAATTATATATGGTAAGAACGGACACTGAAGCAAAATAAGAAATAATGAAGCACCCGTAACTTTTAGAGAAGAAAGTTGATAGAAGATTAAGAATAGGGATACTGGATTTGTATTTAAAGTTATTTGTGTGTAATAAGTTTCAGAGTGTAATCTGATTTCCTGTTTTTAAGTCTATGAATTTAACAAAAACATTATTAAAAACAAGTTTGGGAGAAGGGGTTGAAAAAAGATTTAGCTTAGGTCATTCATTGCACTGATGGAATATGAAGCTCCATCAGGAAAAAAGAGAAAGAAAAGAAAAGTGAGTGCCCTCCTAATCACTGATTCTTGATATTACCTCACCTGATGCTATAGTGCCACCACACTGCCATTTGGTGGCAAGGAGACATGAAGGAGTGGTCAAGCCATGGCTGTTCTTCAGTAGTGACCCACAGGAATAAGATTTTATCTTCTCAAACCATAGGACAACTCTTGTAGCTTCCAGGAACATGACTGTGTCATCCTGCAGCCACTTGCTGAAGCACAATCAGCCACTGCCTGACCAGTCCCCATTATCTTCTCCACCAAATGATCACGAGAAGTGCCCCAGTACCAGGAGAGGTAAGGCCAGAGCTTTGAGGGTCAATGATAATGACAGAGCCAAATTCCAGCGATTAGACTGATCATAAAAGCTTTTGTAGGTATAACTTGGACTTACATCTGTGTATGTCACTAGCTAAGGAGTCAACGTGATGTAGTGATTTGAGATTTGAACTAGGATTCTGGAAGACCAAGGTCATTTCCACCTTACATTGTTATAGTGCTATTATTCCACTTTTAACATCTGATGGAATCCTGGGGTTTGCAGTTTAGGGAGGGGCATTTAGAACTCTCAGCCAGAGAGTACTTTGGCTCAAAAAACTATAAACCCCAAAATTCCACAGGATGTTGAAAGTGAAATAATAGTAGTAGGATGTGGGATGTGTTATGAGCCTGGTGCACTGGTAGTGAGACTGAAGAGATAAAATGACTTGTGTGGGTACTGTGGACTGGCTGTTACAGAGTAAACAAAGAAACGATGGGGTAGGGTTTTAAGCACTGTGAGATCACTGTGCAGGTGGAGGTCTTGAGCTTTGAGCTTTGTGGCCAAGATCCTACACTGCTTCAGCTGTCCAGCAGCCAGCCAAGGCTTCAAGCTGTCTAATTAACCTGTTAACAGGAGCTGGCAAGCAAAGTTTGTCTTAGTCATTTTGCAGTCCAAGTTCTCAGTAGATTTAGAGATACAGAGTCCAGGTTTCCCATAGGTCCAGAGAGAGAGTCCAATAGCAAAATCCATAGTCCAGGCAAAGGTCATGTCAGGAATTTCTCCCTGCCAGGCTGCAACCAGCAAGGGAGGAGAGAGGCCAGGAACACTTGGGGAGTCCAAATATACCAAACACCAGGAAAACACAAGCCGAGCCAGGTCAAGGACCAGTCCAAAGGTTCAGGAGGCAGAGATCCATCTGGAGGGTTTCAGGGAGCAGGAGACACAAAGGTTGTGAGGGCTTGCTAATAATTTGCTGCAAGAAAGGAGCAGCCACACTGGCAGACTTAAATAGCTCCTGTTGCTTGTTATTGTTTCCTTAGCCTAGTCCAAGCAGCCTCCCTCTCAGCAACCTGTTTCAGCCTTCTGTGTGATTGAGGGCTGATGGGCACAGCTGGCTGCAACTCCTCTACATCACTGTTGGTTCCCTCTCCATCATGAGCTGGCTGGGGCAACTCAGTCTCTGTTTGACCTTCCAGTGCAGGGGATGCATGCAGGTTAACTTGCTCAGTCACTGGCTCAGCCCCCTGCACAATCAGTTGCTCCTCAATCACAGAATCATCATTTATCACAGGTCAAGGGTTCTAGGAGCACAAGCAAATAATTCACAAATGCGCTGGACTGCTACAGTAGGTTGGCTACAACAGCTACCCCCCATTCTGTCCTCTTGTCATATACGCTCAGAGCCTTACCCAGCCATGGGCCTAATTAATGTGTCTTTATTATGTAAATGCTGCCAGACATCTGGGCTCTCCCTATACACTGGCTGCCATGAGTACTTTTCCTCTCATGACTCTAGGACACGGCTGTTGGGAAGGGTCCTGTCTAGATCCTGGGACAGGGGCACGACACCTAGCATAAATATTCACAAATAGAGTTCCATCAGACAATCCCTATATGGAATGCCACTGTAGCACAATATATGTGGATAAATAGCCAAAGTGTATGGTTAATAACCAACTGAGGAAATTGCAAAGCATAATGTGCACAGGCAATGCACAGAGGCAGTGCGCATTCACATGCTACATAAAGTACTTTAATGTACTTTAATGTACTACAGCATGTGCAACAGTTCCAAATGCACAGCTCTATATATGCTGCTGTGAGCTGGATATAACCATTGCATATTATCCTAACAAATCACTCCGTATGCACAGTGCAATAATACCTGCACATGTCAGTAATAGGGTAACAACCTGTTGATGTTTAGAAGCCTGTTGGTCCCTATTTTCAAATAGTAATTGCCAGAGGGTATGGAAAACTGCAGTATTCAGTGCCCACTAATGGACCAAGTGGCACAATCCAGTAACAGAGATACCGTGTGACTGTGCTGCTCACGCAGTTCAGCTCAGTCAACCTGAAAATAAAAGAAACACAGCCTAAACTAGTACAGATGCACAGAATCTAGCTCATAAATTGATGGGTCGGTCACATTGCTGTGGCCTCTGGAAGAAACAGGTATATGACTTTGGGAGAGGAGGGAGGGGGAAGGGAGGAAGATCAATTACAGCAGCTAGTTTAGACTCTTCTGCAATTCCAAGTGTCACTTCCCTTTGTTCTCAAAGACATGCGTGGCATATTGTAAGAGATCAATACTTACCAAACTTTGTCACAGAAGGAGACACTCTTTAATCCAAACACATCTAACAGCACACCTACCAACAGAGAGGTGAATCAAGGCCACTGGTAAACATCCAGAATGAGAGAGACATCAAGAAGAGAGAGAAAGGGGAATCTCTCTGATTACTTACAGGACTCTTTTTACCACTTTACTTTCTAAAGGTATAAGAAAAATCTCTTGCAATTCTAATTGTGAACCAGTCCACTTCTAGATATGAAGTATATCATATAGTCTAGGCTGGGATTCTGTTTGCATTTCATACATGTGTAAGTTCCCCTGAGGAATCACTTGGACATTTTTGTCCAATGCAAGACCACCACATTCAGTTCAATGTTGCAGAAACAGAGTTACATATGTGGTGTCATTGTGTGTGGTTGTGCATTGCAAATTGCTGTCCATGTCCATGTGCATTGCACATAATTGCAGATTGTGCATCCCTTTATGCATGTGATTGTCCAATGCCATTATTCACTAAGGAGGTAACATTGCACAGGTGCCACATAATTTCACCATACACAAAATTGGGTCTCATGTTGAAAGAAATGCTGAGTGTGCACATAGAGGCATGAAGCATTGGTTAACTTGTGAAGCATTATTTCACTTAAGTTCTCATTCACCTCTCCCCACCCCACTCAAAAAAAGAAAGTTCGCTTTTTTTTTCCAGGATAAAGCCTGTTCTGATTCAAGTGTGAGTGTCTTTTTTTCCCCTTTCTCCCTCTCATTATGCTTGAATTTTTTTAAAAAATGAATTTCCATGCACACTTTTCAAAACGGACACATTTATAATGTCTAAGGCATGTCTCACCAGCACTTTTTGAATTTAGGCATAGGAAAATCCAATGGAAAGTAATAGCATTAGAGTAATAACATCATTATTATTATTGTTCTTGTGTTGTTGTTGTTGTTATTTTCTCACCTGCCACTCCCCAAGCCTTGAGTGGGGTACAACATAAATTAAAATACAATTTAAAAAACATTGTAGGTGAAAATACACTAAAAACACATAAAACCATTTAAAATACAAATATATCTTAACTAAAATATATCATAATTAAAAATACATCATAATTACAAAAGAGACTGGGTAGGCCTGCCGGAAGAGATAGATCTTTAGTATTTTTTTGGATTGAGGCAGCATATTTTGCTGTCAAATCTCTTCCGGCAGGTCATTCCACAGTCTCAGGGCGGTCAATGATAAGCTTCTCTGGGGGACCATTGCCAATCTAGTCCCGGCCAGTTTAAGCAAATGGCCCCCAGAGGACCTGAGTGTATGGGGTGGATTGTATGGTAGGTAATCCTGCAGGTAACTGCAAGTAAAGTAAGACTTACAGCCACCCTGTACTCATTACTGAGCATCTGTTGCTTGAGACTTGGAAAAAAATCATACAGTTAGACTATGGTCCTTTCTGCAAGAGGCTTCTTCTGGGGTCCGAAGCAATGTGGACGGTCCCTGAAGCCCTTCCACAGGCCTCCTCTTTGGTCCAGGGAGAATCGGAGCATTGCAAGGTCTGTAGATCTGCACTGCTCCGGCTTCCAAAATGGCAGCTTCCAGCTTCCAAAATGGCGGCTTCCAGCTTCCAAAATGGTGGCTTCTGGTTGGTCATAGGTCCCGACCAACTGCTGAAGCTCGCCACGCCTAAAGCCTGCCCTCTGCAGATTACAGGCTCGCATTGGTGCGAGCCTGGAAATCTACACAAGGGAGCAGGAAAGCAATGCAGCGTTCCAGGAAAATAAAGACCTGTTTTTTCTGGTCTTTCAAAAACACCCTGGAGGACCACTTGGGGTCATCTTGGAGTGGATTGAGGTGCAGATCTCCGGTAAGTAGTCTGCTCCTAGTCCGCTCCAAGGTGCAGACGATCTCCCTGTGAGGACGCACTGCCCCATTCTAATTGCCTGGTGTGGAAAGGGCATATGTTCTAATCTCCTTGAGTTTCAAAAGCATTCAACAGTATGCTATGTCAGCTCTTGCTTTCTTCAGCTTGTTGTGTGAACCAACTACCATAAGATGTAGAAAGGCTGTAGCTTTTCCTTCTCATCTCCTGCTGTGGCTTCCCAGTGTCCCTGCTTTCAGATTCTTCTTCTATGACCTTAGCATGTCTCTGCATATGTCAGAGCTCGATATGCTCAGCTCAGAGGAGAAAGGGTAACTCAAGCTGGATTCCCAAAGTTCCCTGCCATTTGACTCACGCGTGGCTTGACTTTGTCCTTCTTAACTTCCGGAGACACATCTTGAAGAGGCAGGTAGCTTTACAGAGACGTGTTCAAACAGAAACTTACAACTCTTTACATCCCAATTAAAATGAACTCAACTTTTAAGAGACATTTTAATCTTTTCAGACATCTAACCTGACATTTACGTAACTTGTTTAATGTTTTAGTACATCAGTCACACCAGGTTATATCAAGTACTTATTCTTGTCCCTTTCAGCAATTTTTGTATATTTCCTTTATACATGTGCATGTGTGACATGCACACTCATTTCAAAGCATTGCTAGTCCAATTCTTATGGGGCAATACCCTTTAATTAATCCATAATTAGTAAATATCCTATTCTGTTTCAAAATCTCAGGGCAGAATATAGTCAACAAAATAATTTACAACAATATAAACAATTTAATAGTCTGAGATGAGTTAAAATAATTCACAAAGGTCTACATTGTAGGAGGACTTTGTAACCTGAGGCCAAATCACACTGTAAATTATAGTACAGTCATTCCACTATAACTGCTATGTTGCATCCTATTGAATCCTATCATTAACTGTTTAAGGAGGAGCATTTAGAATTCTCAGCCAGAGTGCTCCAGTGCCTGACCCCAGAGACCTTTCCGCACCACACATTTATAGTGCTGTTATTCCACTTTCAGCATTCTGTGGAATTCTGAGGTTTATAGTTTTCTGAGGCCCAAGAGCTCTCTGGCTGAGAATTGTAAAGGCCCCTCCTTAAACTGCAAGCCCCACGATGCCATAGAATGGTGAAACTGGGATAATAGCACTGTAACAAGCTAGTGCAGAAAGACCCCAAGATTCCATGGAATGGAACCCTGACAGTTAAAATGGAATAACAGGGCTATAATTCTGTAGTGAGAATGACCCCAGGCCAGGCCATGATCCCTTGGTCCCCAAACAATTGCAGAAAATCCATGTTTTAGCCTGGTGCTCAATTGAAGCCAATATCCCTCTCAATAAAGGTTGCCGAGTCTCAGGACGGTTGCTGAAGTTTTAGGGCACCGCTTTGTTTTTCTGGGCCTACAAGCAAAGGGTCAGATCTTAAAAGAAGTAAAACTGGAGAACAAGGTACAGTTTTGTTTTGTTTTGTTTTTAGTATGTGAGGAGGCTTTAAAGTCTTAGTGCCCATCTCAACCCATTCCCAATCAATGCTAGGTCCAGCATGCATGCGTTGTATGTTTGCTGAACACTGGAGCATCAAAAAAAAAGAAAAGAAAAGAAAAGAAAAGAAAAGAAAAGAAAAGAAAAGAAAAGAAAAGAAAAGAAAAGAAAAGAAAAGGAGAACCAGAGAAGGGATTGGGGAAAGAAATATGAAAGGTTCAAAAGCTTGGGAACATTGTGTTTTTTGGAATAAGGCATGGTTGAGGCACATGTCCTGGCAGCAGTGGTATAAAGTTTGAAAAGAAAAGAGACTCCTCAAAAGATTTTGGTGAGCACTCCATATGAAGTCTTAGAAAACTCCTAATGGGTTATATATGCCATGCAGAATGCAAGTCCCAATCGGAAAAACAACTGCCAAAGCTATTTGCCACATTTTTCTGACTCCTGACTGCTGCAAAAAATGCCTTTACTCCCCCCACTCCGGGTCTGGGTTGCCATGTGACCTGGGCCATTTCTTCATGACACTGTTATAGTGCTATTATTCCACTTTCAACTTCCTATGGAATCCTGGGGTTTGAAGTTGAGGAAGGGGCACTTAGAATTCTCAGCCAGAGAGCTCTTTGGCCTCAGTGAACTACAAACCCCAGAATTCCATAGAATGTTGAAAGTGGAATAAGAGCACTATAATAGTGTAGTTTGGAAATGGCCTTGGTCAGCAAGGTTGTGATCAAAATCTGCGGCCATTTTTCAGCATATCTATGTATTGAGGGCTGGAATATAGGATGGTGCAGTGTAAGGTGGGCAACTGTACAGGAGCAGAGTGCCAAGTCACATCGAAATCCAAACAGCAATGGAAAATTACTTAGTCTTTGGCCATATATCAATCAAAATGGCTACCAGCATCACCTCTGATCACCATGTTGGTTGTTATACAGTTGAAAAAAAAAAGATGTGTTCAAGAGATGGCAGTTCTGTGGGTTTTAGAGGGTGTGGAAAGGTGGTTTTCGCCCATTTCTTGTTGAAGGCCATAGGGAAGTTCCATCCAGTTTGGGATGTTAACACATTCAGACCCTAGAATAACTGTCCTTTAACTCCTCTCACCTACCATTTTGTTCATGAATTAATCAGAGCTTAGGAAAGAGTCAGTGACCCTTAGCAAGAGTGAGGCCATTCATTCCACTTAAAAAAAGGAAGGTCATGTGCTCTTTTATCTGTGAGAAACTATCAGTAACCACAAGCCTCTAATGGGTAGAGTTCATAAGTCCACTAGAGAATTTAATGACCTGCAAATAACCCCAAAGAGATTGAGCAAGAAAGCTTAAGCTTTCTGGAATCCCATACTTGCATGAGCCTAGCTCTTTTCTGAGCGAATAGTGATGTGCTCCTACATTTTTTTGCTTAGCACATATAATGATGAGCTTGTTAATATTTGAAATAGCCCCAGTCTTCAGGATAGTGCTGGGGGAATAGTAGCAAATCTTGGCTCATAATAAGATTAAGTTTCAGCATGTGATGTTCCTTTTTAACATCCTGCAATGCCTGAGGTGGTTTCTTGTGAGGTATAACGGACGGGGGTCGGTGATAACTTCATTTGACTTACCTGTCTTACATGCAACTGCCATGAAATCAGAAGACACTGGTATGCAGAGGGGAAGATGGATGGATGTCATAGCAGGGAAGTTTTACGAGAAGTTCCTAAATGAACAAAGCTTCCAGAATTGTTCAGACTTACTCGTGGGAGTTGACAATAAATTCTTGTCTCCTCATTTCCTCAAAAATGATCATTTCTTAATCTGTGTGCTGGTAATACTTTTGACACTCTAATAAGGAAAGTGGTTAAGTATGTATTACCCTAGATTCCATGCCCATGAAAACTCTATGAAATTCACAGTATCATCATGTGATTTGAAGGCCTACAAACATACATAAAATGTCCTCCAAGTGAATAGGCAAGTTCTTTGCTCATGTTTATCTGATTAGTTCTATTTGTCCACCACACACAATGTCCATTACAGAACGTTGTGTTGATGAAGTATATTTGCTAAAACAACCAGTTCGTTCCATCCGTAGCACTGAGCTCTCCATCTCTTTTATCTTCTTTTTCAAGGGCTGACCATCATTGTGCAACTGGAGATGTGCAGGTTGGTAGAGGTGTACCAATTAGTCTCAGATGAAGGTCAAGATGGCTGTAAGAGCAGCTTGTCTCACAAGGAAGTCTGGTAGTACAAATCACCTCTTAAAGGTCAAAAAGGTCTGATTCCAAGGAAGCTGTCTCAGTAGTGAATCAGTATCTGTCGTCGGTAAAGAACGGATGAGAGCAAATGAACTGAATCTTAATCCAGACAAGACAGAGGTGCTCCTGGTCAGCCGAAAGACAGATCAGGGAATAGGAATTCTTCCTGTGTTGGATGGAGTTACATTCCCCCTGAAATCTCAGTCCCATAGCTTGGTTATTCTCCTGGACTTGACTCTGAGCCTGGATGCCCAGGTTTCAGCAGTGTCCAGGAATGCATTTGCACAGTTAAAATTTTTGTGTCATCTCTGCCCATTCCTTGAGACATCACATCTGCCTACACTGATATGCACCTTTATTCTGTCTCTGTAGGACTGCTGTAACATACTGTACTTGTGGTTGCCCTTGGAAGCTGTTCAGAGATTCCAGCAGATTCAAAACACAGCAGCCAGAATGCTAACTGGGCCCAGTTACAGGGAACACATAACTCCCTTGTTAAAACAGTCTCACTGGCTACCTTTCTGTTTCCGGGCACAATTCAAAGTGCTGGTCGTGACCTATAAAGCCCAATATTGCTTTCCTCCAGACTATTTGAAAGACCATATCTCCCTATACAAGGCTATTTCCGCACAAGACTGTTATAGTGCTATGATTTCGCTTTCAACATCCTATGGAATCCTGGGGTTTGTAGTTTAGGGAGGGGCCGCCTGGCCCCTCCCTAAACTGCAAACCCCAGGATTCCATAGGAATCCATAGGAATTTTTCCACGTGTTGGGAAACCCATTTTCTTTTTCATCCAGGAAAAGAATATTGGTTTGATGCCTCTTTGTAACCTTCTTCTTGTTGTTGTAATGGTGGTTTTTAAAGATCTGTGCAATGTTGGAGTTTACACAAATGAATCTGAGAAACCAATGTGATAACTGACTTCAGTCTAAACATCTGTGCAGTTAAAATCAACGTTTGGCTACATTGTTCTTTCTGTTTCTTAATTTTGGGAAGGTCACAAATCGCAGACAACAGCTTACTGCAATTAAATTGCTCTCAAAAGGAGATGCTGTTAAAAATAGAAAGGTCTTAAAAATACAAAGCTCCCCTCTGATTTTGTTTCTTTGTGTTTCTACACTTGCTTCTAAGACAAAATCGAAACAATAACACTTGACCTTCATTGCATCTTTCTTCTACGAGTCTCACATCACATTTTCTTAAAAGATTATGTCCTTTATGTAGTTCTGAGGATTCTTCAATCAGCCTCTTTTTCGCCTTTACCACCCCATCAAGCCAAGTGGTAACTTGGATACTGGTAGATAATTTCCATCTAACGTCTCAAAACCACAGACAGAGCAGAGCAGAGTTGTAATGAATCTCCAAAGGCACTTCCATTCTCCAAGAATAAAAATGGAAACTGTTATTGCACAAGACAGCTCAATGTTTGTAGGCTTAGACATTTGATTTCAATTGTAGCCAGCAAAAACTCACGCCTTTAATGAAACTTGACTACAGATGAGATCTTTCGACAAGCAACAATTCAGAAATTCTGTTGACCAGAGTGGCAATCTCGCAATCTGTAAGAAGGTTGAGAAAAAATGTGGTGAGAGGAGTGCATTAGCCTCACTCCCTGAGGGTCTTTCCACCCCTTACCTTATTGCATCATATGGTGGTTGCAATTCCGGTGGTGCCTCTGCCGCAAAGGGAGCGAGATGGGAACTTTCTACAGGACTGGATCCTGTAGAAGCGAGAGCAATGGACATGTCTTTTCTTTCCACAGCACAGCCAGGCCTTTTCTTATGTTGCAATGGGGCAGGAAGCACCTCCATCACACTTCCGAGACTTCTGGAGGGCAGGGTTGAATGATTGGGTATCATTGACAGAGAACAACTGTAAATGATTTAGTCCTTAATTGCACCAGTTGATGATGGGAAAAGGACAGGATCATGACAACGTCATGCAGAAGCATTGTCACGATCCTGCTTCTCTACAGATATCACACCCCTCAACATTGTACAAGTGAAAACAAGATGGACATGGAACCTGCAATTTTTGTATCAAGATAATTATTTTGATAGCTACAAATTGCGATAGGGTGATATATTGTTTAAAATAGCATCTGTTATTCTTATTTCTGTCAGTCAGTCACTTTGAATTCCCTCAATGGAACTAAGGAACTAAGGTGACATTTAAGATATTGGAAATAAAGAAGTGAATCAATTAAGCAGTTGTAGGCAAGTAAGTTATCTAGAGAAGAAAAATGGGGTAGAAATGAAGATGATGATGATGATGATGACAATAATTAAAATAGTAATAAAGAAAAAATATCTCTTACCTTCATTACCCTATATTTTTACTGTCAGGGGAAAAAAAGTCCTATTGTATCCTGTTGATGCTGTCCATTGCTCAAGCATTTTAAGTATGGGTTTGCTGTACATGTAACAGAACATTATCCTAAATGTCAGAGATCTAGATTACAGTATATCTCACATGCTTAAACATAAGCAGAAACATATAAAGCAATCACCCCACAATTAGGTCTTCTGTTTTGGAATTAGCTCATGGGAAGCAATGAAGTAATATAAAATGAGATACGTCGTCAAAACAGTTTCTACACTTAGCATGTAAGAAAGCTTGTATCTGTATTCAGAGTTCTACCACATCCTTCCCATTACCTCCTTTCTTCTGTCCTCCCCTCCCCTCTCTTCCTCTTCCCAATATATTTCCAATCAAAGTATCCATTGATTTAACCTGGTCATGGAGAGACATGTTCTGTAACTGATGGTGGCGGAAGAGCTCTTGTATCAAAATAAATAACAAAGAGCCACTCCAGCAGGAAATGAATACTTACAAACCGATGGGCATCAATTCTTGAAGGACATACTTCTCCAAGTATTTTTCATGGAAATGGCCACTAAACTCAATATCTCTCCTGGAATGAGTAATGACTACTGGTGTGATGGACTCTATAAACTCTGGACCTTGCCTCAAAGCTTCACAAGATGGACTGTGAGAAGTCTAGACATAGCAGAATTATTGCCTGGTAATTTATACCTTTGAAGGCCTGCTGTGGAAGCAGAGCTGAGGTATGGGAAATTTCAGAATCTTCAGAGATGAGTGTGCGATTCCTTGGCTTTTGCTTGGGAAAGATACCCTGGGCATTCCTACTCTGGGTCACACATAGATTGGTATATCCCGGTAGGTAAAGTTTCAGCCATTGAGATACAACTTGCAGGAACCTTTCAAGCACTCCTTTAAGTGCCATACACAGACTGTCCTGTGAAGCTTCTTGGGGTTGTGTCAGGCATAGCATTGTCTTCCTTTACAGCTTACCTCATGGGATCTGCTAAGACACCAGCTGCCAGTGGCTCTCCATCATCTCCGACTGTCACCTAACAGAGTCTGTTCCATCAGTCACAGATGGTAGAATCACTCACTGTGCTTGCCTCTTCTGTGAGGCATGCAAATCTGTCCTGTCCCTGCAGCCACCACAAAGCTATGGTGATGAGGACTTTAACATTGTTATTTCCATGTAACAAAATGACTTATGAATCATTCATTTTATGATGCAGTGTTACTCCACAACGTAAGTGCCACAAGGGCCATCCCATGATGTCAATAGTTCCTTGCAGAAGTGGGAATGAATAAGTACAAAGAGGAGGCTTGCAGGAGGGGAGTAATTTAACGAGACCTTTTCTACCAATGTTTACAGGCTCACACAGAAAAAGAACCAGCCAGAGATTCAAAAGTAAGCTAAAAATGTCTTTTTTATTGGGGGGAATTCACTCATGGATGCACACAAAATACAAACAATCAAACATTAACACAAGAGCTAACTGAAGGCGAAAAGGAGGAAAAAAATATAGATAGAGAGTCCGAGGGTCTTTGGGGGTTTATAATTACCAGTCTAGAAGAGTACTGAAGAGCAGAAATGTGTGTTGGCTTAGGTAGGACCTAAGGATAGTTCTCATTCAGAAGCCAGACAGAGGGAGTGAAGGGTAGATCTTCGAGAGACTGCACTAGGCATCCTGAAATCAGAGATATTTGTATCCTAAAAACAGCCTGTGGCAGTGGAAGGTATGTGCAGTTCCAGGTGTGAAACAATGGGAGTTGCAGCACAGACAATGGACTATCAACCCACTAATGTTCTCAGTGTTTGGATAACAAAGACAAAATGTGTGTTGTAATAGCTGTCTATTGTGGGTGCTATGAGGGAAGAGAAAGGAGTCCAGATGCACAGGGGATGGTTATCTATCAATCAGTGTCCTGGTGGGCTTCTCACAATTGAGTTCCATGGGAAATTCCAGCTTCTACTTTAGCCTATTGTCCACAGGAACAGCCATCATTTGCCTGACAAATGACTCAGTCTCACCTGGAGGGTGTTTCAGGTTGACCTGTCTTCCACAGTCAGAATTCCCCCTGCCTTGGTTTGACCTTTCTGTTACCTCTCAGGTTTGATTTTGATATCAGAGCCAATTAAAATGGATTGCCAATTAAATATGATGCCAATTAGATATGGTGCCCATCCAAACCATACCATTACTGGTAGGTAGCCGGACGTGGGCCCTAACAGCAGAATATTTTATTAGTTGGAACATCAGGAGATGTAATTGCACAGGACTAAATGGCTTTGGAAAAGTTTAAATGCCTCACTCAAAGTCAGAGCAATTGTTGTTTTATCAACAGCCTGGCTATCCTTCCCTTTAAATCTTGTGTAGCTATGATGTGCCAAGAAAACCTTTCCATTTATACTACTTTCAGAGTTTTTTTCTTCTTCCTTGCATCCAACTTCCATACAATTTTCAGAGTCATTTTGAGTGGAACAGCAATAGATCTTTTCAGCTATTTTGACCTGGGAATGTTCCACCTCTGCTGGAAAGGAGAGATATGGAAGCATGTTGTTCTTGTTAACTGCCATTAAGTTGACTTTGACTTATGGTGATCCTATGAATGACAGAAGCATAGGCTGAACTATATAGAGATAGGAGCCTCGTCTAGATCAACAGAACCTACCAGAAACCCAGCAACAATTACCGCAGATAGCTACAACCTTGCATACCTGAAACTAGCAGCATCCCTAATACTACTTCACAGATCTTTGTGAATACCAATTGGTTGCCCTATATTTGATAATTAGAGTCATAGAGAAAGAGAATCTTAGCATTGGAAGAGACCACAAGGATCATTGAGCTTAACCCCATGCCATGGAGGAATAGACAATTAAAGCACTCCTAAAAGATGTACATCTCACTTCAGTTTAAAGAGCTCCAAAACTGGAGAGATCTCCACTCACCCAGGCAACCAATTCTGCTGCAAACAGCTCTGCCAATAAAAAAGTTATTTCTAATGTTTAGGCAGAATCTCTCCTCTTGTAATTTGAATTCCTTGGTTCGTGTTCTAGTCTTCAGAGATTTAGAAAACAAACTTGCTTCCTCTTCCACATGGCATCTCTTCACATACTTGAGGACCGCTATCATGCCATCTCTCAGTGTGCTCTTCTCCAAGCTTAACGTATCCAGCTCCTTAAATTGTTCTTTACAAGGCTTCGTTGCCAGGCCTTTTAAAATTTTCATCATCCTCTTCTTGACGTATTCCAGGTTGTCATTGTCCTTCTTGAACTGTGGAATCCTGAACTGACACAATATTCCAGGTGAGGTCTGGTAGCACTGAAACTTTTTTTTGACTAAAACACTATATTTCTGTTTATTCAGTCCAGAAACGCTTCCTTTAAAAATACCTGCAGTGGAGAAAAGCCAAACACAGTCCCAGAAATTGAGGAGGCTCCAGTCCCAAGTTTCCTCCACAGCAGCCAATATTTCTATCCCACCCTATATCCCAGGAGGACAGGGTAGCACGCATATGAAACCATTTTAACATTTTAAAACAGCTTAAATGTTAAAACCATGGATAGAAACCAAGCAGAGTTAAAACATCTTGAATAATTTGATAGATTAAAACAGGTTTAAACAGGAATAAACCAACTAGATCACAAAGGTTTTAACAAAAATATTTCCTGTGGCCAGTAAAACTCAGAGACAAGGGCCATTTCCTCCCTACACTGTTACAGTACTATTATTCTACTTTCCACGTCCTGTGGAATTCTGAGGTTTGTAGTTTAAGAAGCCAAAGAGTTTTCTGGCTGAAAATTCTAAATGCCCCTCTCTCAGCACCAAAGCCCAGGATTCCACAGTGGCAGTGCTGCAGAAAAGATGCGACCAGAAAGGAAAGGGGATCAGAGATTCAAACAGCTTTAGAGGCAGAAAGGAGGGGAATCAAGAGTTCTCAAGGAATAGAAGGGCTGAGATATCTTTTTTTTAATATAATTGTATTAATTTTCTCAAAATATAAAAAGATTTTTTAACCTGTATTTTTACGTGCATTGTTTCTGATCTGGACTTCACTTTCCGAAACTCACTCTGTATTTTACATTTATATATGTATCACAGTACATTGTTTATCTCAATGTTTGAGCACGCATTTCCCTCTCCCTTTCCGTGTTATGTTGCTGTTTTCCCACTATCATTTCCACAGTAAAATACAGTCATTTCCACTGACAGTCCCCAGCTATTACCCATTTTTAGCCATTCCACCTTTCTCTATACTTGTCCCTTTGTAGTCTTCTTCTGCTGTCTTCTCTTCTTCTTAAGGGATGAGGTATCTTTGATGCTATATAATAAGAGCACTGCAATACCACTTTAACTGCCATGGCTCCACCTAATGAAATCCTGGGATGTGTAGTTTCCTAAGGTATTGAGAATGCTCTGCCAAAAAACTCCAGAGGCTGTAGAAAGAGTGGTTGCAAAACAGAGACTGAAGTTGCTGCCCCCACAGCAAAGGATTCACTGTCTGCCCTTACTTATTGTTCCCTTACCAAACTACAGATCCCAGGATTCAATAGGATGGAACCATGATGGATTGAAGTGGAACTGAACTACTATAACTTGTTGTATAGAGACATGAAAAGTCTTGTGTTGCCATTAAGATGAACACATTTACCATGGCAAGTACGTACTCCACAAAGGCTCAGGCGTGAATACTTCTGTTATTTATTACAGATCTGTTCCTTATCTGTTAAAGATGCTGGAGGATTCTCTATTGTTTTGCTGCAACAAATTGGCACGGCTAGTCTTTTAAACAGAAGGAATTCCAGAAAGCCACACCAGTAATGGCATGGTTTACTCAAAAGGCAATCAGGACCCAATCAGAAAATCATGAAAGAAGGTTGGATAGCTATTGAAGGTGAGCTGCTCAAGAGATTATGGGGTGCTAGTTTTGATTGCACTTCAATAAATGTGTATCTGTATTCCCAGGCCTCCTTAAGCTTCTGAGATAATGGTTTTGAAGAGACCTTTGCTCCGAATTGCTATAATTTTGCTTAGCGAGGGAAGTAGGAAAAACAAAAGCATAAATCCACAGCCATTCAATAAGAGCGTGAAGACTCAAACTCAGCTCTACCCCAAAAGAGATTAAAAGCAGTAATTGGCCCACACATGCAAACCTTGTAAAGAGAAAGAGGGGAAGACAGACGGAGGGGAGAAGGAGATCGTGTTTATTGGGTGAGGGAAAGCATACGATGAAATGAGCTTGGTTTAGGAACAGCAGAGCAGTGTCTGCCTCCGCCTGTATGTTTGTCTGTGTTGACTGGGGGATTCTGGGAGCTGTGGTACAAAAATAAACTTTCCCAAGCTTTGGACCTACATTCTGTCTGCCTTGTGTTACAGAACCTGCTTGTGTTGATGATATGACCGGAACTGAAAGGGGATGGGGAAAAGATTCCAATTGTTTGCTTTGTTAACATTCATATCTAAAAATAGAAAGGGGGAAAGGGAGGGACCTCAAAAACTCACATCTATATCCATCACTCTGTACTCTTACAGGATTAAAACTAAGATTTAGCGTTAAAAGTTGGAATTAGTATTCAAAGGAAGATTTTGACTGGCTTCCTAGATCACACTGAGAGAGTGTACATTTCTGCAAGGCATAGCTCTTCCCTCATGCATTTTTTCTTATTCTCCTCACCATGACTATTCAGGATCCAAAGAATAACTATGGGACAGGAGCCAGGTAAGGTCTGGTAGTGTTCCTGAAGCCAGTTTGTAATGTTCTGTCTCAATCTAACTCAATAACCAGGCTTCATGGATGAATCCAGAAAAAAATTATGAAAGAGTAGATTTAGCACAGAGACATTGCTTTTGCCAGAACTGAAGATGCAGCCCAGGTTTCAGTTTGAAGAAATTCCTTCTCCCTCTGCCAGAGGTTTGCATTCTTTCCCACCCAAAGCCACACTGTACTGGTTGACCTTGGTTCCCAAGCTCAAAGGCCAAGTTCCATCCCATATTGGTCCTTGGGGGCTGAGCCAAATCAGCCAAAAGCAAGAAAGCAGAACAGAACTTCTCAACTTTTGGCTTTCTAGATACCTTTAACTGTTCACCTGTATGTGTAAGTACATGCAAACACGTGTTTACAGAAATATTGATTGCCGTTCTGTGGGCACAACCATTGAGCAAACTGTTGAGATATCACAGAAAGGTCCTAAAATGCAGGAGGTGAGTAGTACCTATCAGTAAGACCACCAAAATTGTACAACAGTGGAAGGAAGTTATCACAAACTTCTGAGTTCTCCTAGAGCTCTTAATCTGGCATGATGTTACAAACAAACAAACAAAAAGTCAAGACATGAAAAAAAAGAGGTCCAAAAATCTGTCCTAGTGGAATGACCATAGTATATGAGTGTTTGCTCAGCTGTAGGATGGTTAGTGAGGACAGTGTGAACAGAAGAGATGTTAAATAGTAGTAGCTGGTACTTTCCCTTTCAGTGGGATAGTAAATCCATTCCAGGTTTTAATCCAAACCTTAAGGAGCTATCCAAAGTGCTGAATCTATTCTGGGGGTAGGCCTCACCACCTTGCACAGTTCCTTTACTTTTAGTGTAAAACTCAGAGTAGATTCACTACCCTGCAACCATGGAAGCCACCAACTATCACTGTGTTCAAGTTTCAACTTTCAGCTTGCTAAGATGTTCAGTTAATATTTGCTCTTCTTCTTCTCTAACCAAAGAGTTGGCCAAGACTCAGGTAATGTTGTTCTACTTTTGTAACTTCTTAGCCATTAAATAAAGAGTCTTATCCTTCACGTACACTTTTTTTCCCCATTTTTGTTATGAAACCTAGAGCTTTGTTTACGGCTGTTATTCAAAATGTACATAAAGATTTCTGTCACATGAAGTTAAAAGAGTCTGACCTGGAATAAAGAGTACGGTTTCTGTGATGAAAACTGAGTTTGTTTGACCTCTGTTGTTAAAATTGCAACAGATAAGTGAATTATGTGTTTGTTGCAAAGAAACTGGGAGTTTCCAGGGTTACCTGAAGAGTCCATCAGATGAACCGTCAGGCACTTGACTTTAAAAATAAAGTTGGACTCTTTGCTAGATTGAAGTTACTTTTTGCTTTGTTTTGTTTTGCTGATATCTGCGTTCATAAGCAAGATTTTCTTCTTCTTCAGTTTGAGCATTCCATCTGCATATTTAAAACCCTGCTAGCTAGCGATAGAAATCTTTGTGTACTTCATGTTTACATGCAAGGACAAATAGTTTCCATAGTATTCTTCTGACTGCAGGAGAAAGCAACCATTTTTGCAAAGTTCTTAAACACTGTTAATACATTTTGAAGCCTTTGAGGGAGTTGCTCTATGCAGAAATGCACATGGTTTTTTTCTGCAGAAAGAGGAAAAAGAATGACCAATATCCTATTGGTGACATATGAGGGTGAAAGTGTAAATTATACTTTTTGAGAGTCAGTATATTGTAAGGTTTGAGTATTGGATGAGGACTCTGGGCTCTAGTGTTCACATTCCTGCTTAGCCATGGAAACCCATTGAATGACTTTGGTCAAGTTTTACTCTCTCAGAGACAGGCAGTGGCAGAATTCTTCTGTGTAAATCTAAGAAAAGAAAGACAATCCTCCGTAAATTGGAATCATTCTGAAGGCACATAACAATAGCAGCATTTTTTTAAAAAAAATCTGTGGATGGAGGCATTCAGCACCTCCATCCATAGAATCACCCACGCAGACTTGCTTATAACTAACTGTCCAAAGAAGCACGGCTCTTTCTGGACCTTCCAAGGGTACTTGGAAAACCCTGGAAGTCCAAAGAGAGGATGGCATCCTAAGCATTTAGGCATCATAGAGACTCTGCACTTCTAAGAGCACATGCTTGTTCATCCTACATAATGTTACTTGCATCAGGGTTGGCTATGCCATTCATTTGAGAATTTTGTGGATGTATACCTGAATATTAGCCCAATTTGACTGTTTTGTAGCTGATGAAAAACAAGTGGACTGTTTCTCAGAAAACATTGATGAGAGAGTCCTGGGCTGACAAGAACCTATGAAGTCATGAATTATTTCTGTGCAAAATTTGCACATTTTTTTCTCCCTCTCTGTGTGCAGTAAACAGCATTTTCTACACAGGGAACATTTTCTGCAAAAGAAAAAAATATTTTTGTGCAGAAAACACTGTTTCCTGTGCAGAAAATGCTGCTTTCTGCACACAAAAAGTGTGAATTTTGTACACAATGTGAATAGCCATCAAAAGCAGCACATTTTTGAACCCACAGTGGGAAGAAAACTGCTAAAATTACTCATTGTTCTCTTTTGATGTCCCATACTCAAATATGTTCCTTTGTAATATTCCCTGACTGATTTTAAATTTAAAAAAATAGTTTTTCAAAAAAGAGAATGAACCTAGTGAAGGTAGTGTGCAAAATTCACACAAACTTCACTCTAGAAGCTGTATAGAGAAAATATGCCAGCACTAAACTGAGAGAACTGGCCCACTTTCAACTTAAGTCATTTCATGGAATTGTGCAAGTGAAGGGCTGATGCACTACTATGCTTGGAAACAGATCAAAAATCTATAAAATGCATGGCTTGGGCTTTACCATTTTCCAGATGAATAAAGTTTTGTTTCAGAAACCGAGATTCCAGTTAATTGCTTTATGATTTGACCTGACTTGTGCAGAACCGCTTGGTTAAAGGCAGCTCATTGTGAATTTTATTCTCTGGAATTCCTGTGTCTGGATGAAACTTGAGCCAAATCTGTGCCATACCAGGTGGGGTGGGCAAATTGTGGCCCTGGGGCCAGAAGTCCAATCCCCATGTTCTTCCAGTTATCAACACCTCTGGGTTCCCTAGACCACTCTTTTGGGGGCCATTTGTGCCCTACACTGTCATAGTTCTGTTACTCCACTTTCAACCTTCTATGGAATCCTGAGGTTTGCAGTTTACGGAGAGGCATTTAGAGAGCTCTTTGGCCTCAGTAAAATACAAACCCCAGAATTCCACCGGATGCTGAAGGTGGAATAATAGCAGTACAACAGTGTAATGTGGAATGTTTCTGCAGATGAGAGGGATTCGACCCCTTGAGAACAGGACAGAAATTCACATTTAAAATAGGCTGCAACCACATATACATGGTGCTCTATTTAATATTGGGCTGTTTACTTGGCAAAGCTTACATTTCGAAAACCCAGGTAAGTTTTTACAGACCCTCACTTTCTCACCATGTCTACAACTATGATCAATGGCAGATATTCTCCTGCCCCTTTAGCCCTCCTTTTTGTGTTTTTGGGGCTCCAGCAATTGTGGCTTTGCCTCTTTATTTGCTCTTTTGTTTACTATCGGGAAAAACAAGAACTAAAAATAATGACTTTGGAATATCTTACCCAGTATGGGAATATGGGTCTAATAATCTAATAATCCTCAAATTTATTTTTAGTACATAGCGTCATTTTCAAAGGTTGGTAGGAATAAGTTGCCTCTTGCCCTTAATAAAGAAGGTGGAATGTCCATTAAATTTTTTAGATCTCAGGATTCCAAAACTGTTCCGTGCATTCTTTTTCCTAGTATAGCTTTTCCTTTGGCATCAGGGAATAATTACACATACCACCTCTTTTCATCAGCTTGCCTGGTAGAAAAGCATTAGGGGAGAATGGGCTTGATCACTCTTCATCTGATATGATGCCTTTTGTTCCTGAATCAGGCTCAAAGATCTTTTCTGTTGCAATCAATGTATTTCAAACTTGGATTATTTGACTGCTTTAATTATAAACATTTTGATTTTCCATTTGATCTGTTGTTATTTATGCTAAGTGTGTTTGAAATCTTTGTTTCCGTTGTGGAATGGTCTGTGAGCATTCTTTGTATTCTTGTTAAGTGTTGCCTTCCTTCCTAAAGTTGTTGATAGCCCTTTCAGGGGACTAGATTTTCTTTTCTTTTTTCTTCTCTTTCTTTCTTTCTTTCTTTCTTTCTTTCTTTCTTTCTTTCTTTCTTTCTTTCTCTCTCTCTCTCTCTCTCTTTTTTTTTTTTTGGTGTAGTTGGATACAAAATGTGCAGTCAGAAGAAAACTACATGCAGTTGGAAAAATAGGAGGGAAACAAGACATCTTAAGTGTTTGTTAAAACTTTAAATGACAATATTTATCAGGCAATCTTGGTGAAAACACTACAAGTCAAGCCATTTTGAAGAGAGAGGAATTTTGACAGCTCAAATTAGATGAGACAGCAGGAATGGCTTTTGTATTCATGTACCATTGACTTGGTTTTCACACACTGGTTTGTGACCCATTGGGTTATCTCATTAGTTGGTGAACATATTGTTGCTGTAGGTAAGAGCTACTGATTCTGCAGGTGACACTGCCAATGATGCATGGTATAGGCAAGGAATAAAACATGCTTTGTGTTTGTTTGACTTTTTTCAGTGTTAAGGAAATTTATGCAATTGGAAGATCTGATTTTAAAAAAACTACCCAAAGTCTGAGAAAAGTTCCTGTCTGAAACTACAGCTCCCAGAATTTCCCACCAAGATGTCACCATGTTAGGCCAAAAACCTGGACAGTCCCCATTGCTTAGTCTGAAACTGTGTGCACAAGTAACTGTCCATGAAGGAAGTGGAGAATACTCAGGAAAAATATCGTTTTAGTTCTGTTGAATGGACCTGCTGAGCTTGCATCCACAGCTCCTAAAGAACCATTTAGCTGTCTCTCCAAGGACATTTTTTTTCCTCCCTGTGTGCTAAATTTCTAAGCCTCTCATTCTCTGAAAACTAAATGAATCATTTGGCACCTATAAATCCAGCACTGATGAAAAGGAAGAATCTGCAAGAAATTTGCTAAGTGGAGTTGGGGATGGGGAGCAAGAGACAGAAAGCTAGCCCTATGCATATACAAACCTTGACTACAAATATACTTGAGTCTTCAGATTTTACTGTGCTGAGCTTGAAGATACACAGTGAGCAGACTTTCAAAAACAAGGCCATTTCTGGACTAGACTGTTATAGTGCTATTATTCCATTTTCAACATCCTATGGAATCCTGAGGTTTGCAGTTTAGGGAAGCGCCTCAAAGGCCCCTCCCTAAACTGCAAACCCGAGGTCTCCATAGGATATTGACAGTGGAATAATAGCACTATAGCAGTCTAGTGCAGAAATGGCCCAAGTCTAATGCTCCTTGAGGGAAGTCTGCTTCTTTATCTCACTACCTTCCTAGTTTTGTCTGATGAGGACACAAGAGAAAGACTTCTCAGTGTCTTCTACTAGACTATGGAAATCCCTCTTCTTCTTCTTCTCTAAAAGGCAATGGCTACTTTATTTAAAAAGAGCTTCAGACGTCATCTGGTTTGGGGTACAAGGATATACAGTTGAAGTGCTGTTTCTTAATTTGTACATTTGTTTCTTAATTTGTAGTACATTTTGAATCTATATTTATTTGTTTTCAAATTAATGTTTGTTTACTTTTTTAAAAAAGATGTGCCATATATGCCATTTTGTTTTAAATCATACTGTAAGCAACTTCAGGTTCCATACTGGGAGAAAAGCTGGGTACAATGCGAATGGAAGAATGAAAAAGCAAGCAAGCTAACTCCTGCAGACCTTAGTGTTAGACACATAGAAGTCTTTAGATGCCTGTCACCCGATGATTCTGGAAGTGAGTCTTGTGTGGGTGTCCATACCCCACCATCCTTTCAGCTCTCATGCTATAGGCTTTTCTGCATTATAGTGCTATTATTCCACTTTCAATCTCCTGTGGAATCCTGGGATATGTAGTTTCCTGAGGCCAAAGAGCTCTCTGGCTGGGAATTTTAAATGCACCTCCCTAAACTGCAAACCCCAGGATTCCAATAGGAGGTTGGAAGTGCATTAATAGCGCTTTAATAGCATAGTGTGGAAATGGCCTACATTGGACTAGACAGAGATGGACATGTATACAATAGGCTACATCCCCCTCCTTATTTCCCATTCCATGACTTCAGCCATTGGCGAAGCTGTTATGACATTACACAATGTTCCTCAGCATTCTGTATACCGCCCTGAAACAGCAGTCCCAGAATACTGTAAATCAGTATGGTTGTTGTAAAAGAAACTGACGTTCTCATTGACCTCTATCCTTTAGTTCTCTGTGCCCAGAAAATGATGATGGTCATGATGGTGATGGTTTCTATCCTATTTTTCCCCAAAACTGGGACTTAAGATAGCCTACAAATTAAAACAAATAGATGACAGTTAATGTATTCAAAAGGATAAGAATTATGACCTTTGCATCAGTTCATAATTCAAAATTTGTATTCAGAATGGAATTACGTTAGAAGCCATGGTGGAGGGATGTAATGAAATCTGCATTTGAGTTTGTTTGCCAATAATATGTATTCACGAAAAGAAAAGGAAGGAAGGAAGGAAGGAAGGAAGGAAGGAAGGAAGGAAGGAAGGAAGGAAGGAAGGAAGGAAGGAAGGATTCATTTTTTTCCCCTCGCATTGCTAGCAAGTATTTTCCTTATTTAGGGGCAAAAGAGAGAGATAGAGAGACCATACTTGCAGCCCTTTGCACCTCTTTTATTCTCCATACCTTTTATTGACACGCTAGTGTTATGATTCAAGGACAGTTTAGCACTGCATTTTAGAAGACCCGTAATCACCAGTCACCTTGGCACTGCTCCTGTTCACTTTTTGGCAAAGTTTCACGGTGCGCATCTGCAAAGGCAAGAGCAGTCACCCAGATGGTGCTAAGTCAAGCAAAATAAAAGTTAATGCGTTGTTTTGGGAGAGTTGTAGGCAACAAGAAAGTTCAGAGGAAGCATGCCTGCACACCTGTATCCATGTGTATACGCACCCATGTGCAGGCAGATAGGCATGGCCTATACCTTACCAAATATTTTGCAGTCGCTCATGTGAATTCATTTGTAGCCCGGCAAATGCAACTTGTAATTTGCTGATATGCCCACAAAAATGATCTAATTAATACGTACTGTCTATCTATTTAGCCTAAATCTATTGTTTGTCCTGACTAGAGTAGGCCTATTATAATATTTGGATTTACTTACATATGGACTCACCATTCAACAACTGTTTCAGTTGTTTCAATCTAACTGGGACTCACCAACCAGATTCTCCTCTCAGTCTCTCTCTCCATCCATCCATCCATCCATCCATCCATCCATCCATCCATGTGCTACAAGAACCATGCAAGATGTTGCTTCACAGTCTAGCATGGGTGAAAGAAAACACATCCACAAATGTTCTGCGTGCAATTAAGGAGAAGGAGAAGCTCATTAATGATAAACAAAAATAAATCTAGCACTTTCTCAACCAGAAATTTGAATAAAGTGGGTAACTAAAGCACATTGCTTTTACTTCATAATAAGTGTGAAACAAGGATAAGAGCAAGCAGAACAATGTAGGTGTTTACTGCTTTGCTGAAGAGAAATGTGAATTGTTGTAATTGCTTACTGGAAGAATTAAATGCCTACAGAGAGTGAGAGAGTGAGTTTAGATTGAAATTAAATTTTAAAAGCTACAGATTCCTCACACCTAAGAATGCTAATGCGTGCGCACACACAAACGCACACAGAAGAGGGGAGAGAGAACGATTGCATACTTTTACCTTTGAGATATCGGGTGCATCATTTCTCAGTTTTTCTCCTCCATATAAACACTGTACTCATAAAGAAGGAAAGAAAGTCCTCTTGAATTGTTAAAGCTAGAGGAAGGCAGATACCCAAATAAACAAGGCTATTTATTTTAGAGGAAGGAATTGGCAAAATCGCCTCTGAGTATTCCTTTCCTTTGTTGTTATGTGTCTTCAAGTCATTTCTGACTTATGGTGACCCCAAGGTGAACCTATAATGGGATTTTCATACTATTTTCCATACAGAAAAATTCAGGATTTTTTTTTATTTTTATTTTTTTTGTACAAAACTACTAAGTATGAATTTTCTGCAGAACAAATCCCCGTGTACAGATTTTTTTTTTTTCTGCACAAAAGACTGGGTATTCTGCACAGGGATTACTATTTCTGCACAGAAATGTTACTTAGCATTCAGAAAATGTTATTTCCTGTGCAGAAAATTCAGTTTCCTGTGCAAAAACAACCACGTGCATTTTTTTTTTTTTTTCACAGATTAAGTCCTGAACAGCAAATAGCATGCAAAAACTCTGTGGTTTTTGAAGACTTTCTCATAGCGGGAAGAACACCGATGAAATTGCTTGTTGCTGCCTGCGAGAAGAAAATGAAGAATTATATCTCTGCTATCTAGTTGACCCTGTGAACTATACACAGACTGCGCAGATGGTTTTGGAGCAGTCCTGTCCATTTACACTTAGATGTTAATCCTGTTTTATCAAAGAGGACCCACTCTATATGCACATGTGTGTATGGATTTATGGCCTTAAACTACTTTTGATCTGATAGCACGGGAGGGCTTGGATCCTTTATTGTTTCATCCAACATTTACAAGTGTTTGTACATTTGCCATTTGTGCCGCTCCAGGTTTGTTCTTCTGCTCAAAGACCTTTCATTGGGCTTATTGATTTCCATAGCTGCATTCACTTACCCTTTCCTAGTTCTATTTCAATTTATTATCCTCTTCTCGTTCCTTTCCCTTGCTTCCTATGCCTTCCAGTGTTGCTGGCTTTCTAAATAAGAAAGCAAACCAACCACTTGGCCTTTTCTACCAGGGGAGAGACTTGTCCTAGACAATTCTGTTGCAAGGGGATTTATCTTATTGGTTTGTAAGAAATAACAGAATTTCACCTCAATGCTGAATGAGCAGCAGTTTTGATGACATGCTTTAAATGTCTAGCCCTATCTTTACATACAAATGATATGGAAAGTAATTCTCCTTTAAGAAGATTAGGATTTTTTTATTATTTAATTTTATTTTGGTAAGGAGTGAGAAAGGGTGATTAAATACCCAATTCAGGATCTTCTATGCCAAGGTATTTCCAGTTTCTATGTAAGGCTGTGAAAGCTGAACAGTGAAGAAAGCTGTCAGAAAACAGCAAATTTGAAATGTAATGCTAGAAGAGCATGCCATAATGCAAATCTGGAAAACAAGGTTCCTATCCCTGCTCAGCCATGGAAACCCAATGGGTGACTTTGGTCAATTCACATTATCCGACCTTCCGCACCTTGAAGAGATCCTTTAAAGTTTGAAGAAACAGCACTACATGGACAGCAAAGAGATGAACGATATCATCGCTGAAGCAGAAAGATCCAGAAGACATTACTTTTGTTCTTTTCAGTATCTTAAATCACATATAGAGACATAAATAGAAACTAGTTCTTTCTCCTGTTTAATGCACACATGTTCACACTAGGCCTGGCATCTCAATCAGACAATTTCAGGAATACGATTTGATCCAAACCTTAAAATTTCTGAACTGCGATGATGGGACGTCTAGCTACCTCTTTGAAATTGTGAACTGTCGGCAGATACGTGAACATCAGGGACATTCTAGCAGGATTAGCTGCATTTCAGTCTTTTCCTTTATCCTCTTCTCCAAGAATGAAGTAACCAAACTTCACCGTCCGCCTGCAGAATAATTGGGCTTTGCTGTTTTAATCAGAGATGCTAACGTTTCCAGGCTAGGCACATGAAGTAAAACCTATAAGGAAATGAAATGTAGTTAATACAAATGGCTTTCCTTAAAATAAATAAAAAGAAAGAAAGAAAGAAAGAAAGAAAGAAAGAAAGAAAGAAAGAAAGAAAGAAAGAAAGAAAGAAAGAAAGAAAGAAACAAACCACGAAGTGCCATCGGCTAGTGGGCTGACAGAAGGATGTGTTGCTATACACATCATGCAAATAAACCTTGTTGATAGTGGCTCCTTTCCAGGACAGCTTCTTATGTCACTGAACTGAATGATGTCCAAAATGGAACGGATCTCATACTCTTACACTCATCTCTCCCACCCCCTGGGATATATCACAGATCTCTGTTTGTGTTTTGTTTTGTTTTTAATGCTGAATATGTATACATTGGAGAGAACAGGGTAAATGTTCAAATTCCAGAAGAAAAAGAGTTGCCTGAGTGTCAGGCAACCACGTGAAGAAGACTCTTGGACTGATGTGAATTTTTGCAGTTGCGAACTTCTCCAGCATGAAAACAATGTAGGCTGACATTCTACATTGCAATTCAGGATTCACAAAGCTTTTGAGAGGGGAAGTGGGACGAGGAGACATTACGTAGTTATGCATTTGTAACTAAGGAAGTGATGAAGAATCTGGGCCTCTTCCTGCACTGCGATTTTCTGTATAGCGCAGAAAACATAAGATTTATGCATCTAAAATGCTGTTTTCAGTGCAAAACCCCACCTGTGATTTTTTTTTTTTTTTGAAGAATACAGCCTAAACTGCAAATGTTCTTACAATAGGGAAAAGAGTAGTTACATCATTTATGACAAAAGTTAAATTTACAAAGATTAATATCCTGAGTATAAACTATCCAGTTTATATACAGGTCTCTGTATGATGTAGTGCTGGACCCTGGAAACTGGGGTTCAGTTTCCCTCTTGGCCATGGAAACCCACTGGGTGGCTTTCGGTGTATCACGACCCTCAGCCCCAGAAAACACTGTGATAGATTAAGTCACAGGAAACAGTGTTTTCTGCACAGAAATACTGGCTGGAATTCCCTCAGAGACTTAGGTCTTCATAGCCCCTTTCCACTTGTGGTTATTAAGGTGGGCCAACGTGTCCTGCCACGGAGATCTTCTGCACCTTGGAGCGGACTAGGTTCTATTTATTTACCTTCGTTCTGCAAGTAATTCCAACTAAATATGCCCCCATGTGGTGCTAAAGAGCGCTGTTTGAAAACCAGAAAAAAATGGTTTTCCAATTTTCCAGATTGATCCAGTTCATACTTTCACAGTGGTGCAGGCGCATGCATTCGTGCCAATGAGAATTGGTGGTCAGGGGAGGGCTCATGGGAGGGGCCAGGGGGTAGTATGGACGTACGCACATACGCAATGACATACTAAATCATGAAAAAAAGCGGCCAATCACAGCCGACGGGGCGGGGTGACGGGAGTAGTGGGAGTGGCCACGGCAGAGGCAGTGTGGATTCATGACCTCGCACTCCTCCAAATCAGAATGGAACATACGCAGTAGCTGTGCGGAAGGAAATGAGGGAAAGTCCATCTTGTTTCGAGCCTGGAAAATCTGGTAAGAAACAGCACTAACCAATTCACCAGCCTCATGTGGAAAGGGCCACAGGTGGACTTAAGTCTGAAGGCAATAAACTGGAAGAGTTTTGCAATTCAGCAGGGGGACGCTGTTAGGTTTCTACACAGAGGAGCCAGCAAAGTGACTATTTCACTTCAGGACTGATGTGCAACAAGACACTGGTGCACAAGAGGACGGATATCTAATGGGACACTGATTTGGGAATGCAGGCAGGCATCGGTAGGGTCTGATACACATCTGGACACCCTCACTGGCATTCCGTCACACATCTTCACAATTCAAGAACAGGGTTCCTTTGCCCCTGCGTTATGTAGCTATGGATGTATAACATGACATAATGTAGACCACGAAAGACAATTCTGGCCATTATTATTGGCACAGAACATGTTCCCCACATAGAAAATGCTATTTTCTGTACAAAACAACCACATGCAAATTTTGTGCGGAATAAGTTCTAAATTGTGATATGACGTTGAAAGCAGTGTCGTTTTCAAAGATTTTCTTACAATGGGAAGAAAATTGATAAAATTATTTCAAAAAGAAAATTAGTGAAGAATCACGTCCCTATCAAGTACATCCCTGGGTCTTGGGTCTTTCCTTTTCATGTATGATTTTCTGTACCCAAGTGCGCATGATTTAGTTAATAGACACCAGTTGGAGCACGTGATAGAAGTTACTCTTCATCTTTTAGGCAGCAGGCAGATGCAGGCTTTCACCAATAGGGCCCTTCCACTCCCTCTCCCCATTTCTTTTGTGACAATGAAGAGCAACACAAACACATGTCGCACTTATCAGCAAGCAAATAGACCACAGTAGTTAAAGAAGGCCAGACAGACAGGTACATATTCTCCTGGTTGCAGATATTGATAGCAATATCTTGGACTGTGTGACAAAATCAATCTGTCATCCTAGATTTTAAAGATGTGAGCCAGCAGAATGCCCTTGAAAAATTGTCACCTCATTTTTAAAGAACTTTATTTGCTTGCTTATACAGCTGGCCCAGAAACTTTGAAGGTGAACTCATGCACAGAAGGACTTCCTTGCAGAAATGGAGGGGGGCACAATTTTATTTCAGAATTTTTTAAAAAATAGGCATTTCCTTTAATTTGCAAGTGTGGGCCAGATTCCTGTTAAGGAGTCTAAGTGTTAAGTGTTAAGTGTTAAGGAGTTCTAAGTGAACTTACGTCTGCAGGAATTGGAACTGTGCAGTTGTGCAGTGTCTGTATCCACGAGAGTGCTGCTGTTACCTTAATGCATAGCAGAGCCAACCAAAGTGACTGATGCTCATTGGTGCCCAAGGAGCAATGGGACCAATGCATGCCCAACATTCTTGATGTGTACCATGTAGGTCCTGATTCACATTGTAGTGGTCTGATGTGCATCACATTTATCCAAATGACCATTGGGCATCAATGTCTATTGGACACTCTTGCTGGTGTTGTGTTATGTGAAGATCTTTGCAATTCGGTAACTAAGTTTCTTAGTGCCTCTGCCATATAGCTAGGTATAAACCATCTTACCTTGCATAAAATGTCCTATCCAGTTTCAGAGGCTGGTGTAATGGGTTGGACACAGGACTATGACCCTGGAGACCAGAGTTCAATTCCCTGCTTGGCCATGGAAACCCACTGGGTGCCATTGGGCCCATCATACACGCTCACTACCAGAAAACCCCATGGTAAGTTCCCCTTTAGAGTCACCATGAGTCAGAAACAACTTGAAGGCACACAACTTTCTCTGTGTCTCTCCCCCGACACACACACACACACACACATATGCTCACACTTACCATTTTTCCCCAACCTTGGGACCCAAGGCAGCACACACAAACACACACACACACACACACACACACACACACACATACGTACATACACATAGATATACAGATGTAATTTTATTTATGTACACACACACACACACACACACATATAGAAATATAATTTCCAGTGGGATAAATCTATTGAAGCTATAGGATTTACCTATCAGTTGGCTCAAAGGAAAAAGACCAGACATGGTCTTTTAAAAAAAGACATTTTAAAAAAAATCACATCACTCAAAAGATACAAAAGCTCAACTATCAACAAAATTAAAAGGTGTTTCAAAAAATCTAAATAAATCTAGTCTGTTAGAAGTTAAGCAGGGTCAGGCCTGGTTAGTATTTAGATGGGGGACTGCCAAGCAACACCAGGTGCTGTAGCACATATTACTGAAGAAGGCAATGGTGAATCACCTCTAACTATTCTTTGCCTTAAAAAACAACAACTGTGAAGTTCATGGTATCACCATAAGTCAGCAGGCAATTTAAAAGCACATGCATGCACTCGCTCTCACATGCAATACAAGAAAAGCCCCCGGCTGTGGAAATGGGAAGTAAGAAGGATCCTATTCCCCACTTCCAAAGCTGCAGGTGGAAAAATTCACAAATGTGGAAGGTTGATTCTATTTAAATTATTAAAACTGACTTTGTTCAGCTCTGTTCAGAAATGGAATACAGGTTGGGGTATAAAGTTGGCTCCCAGACTAGAGACTTGATTTGAAAATATCTTGCAAGGACTTGTGACTTGACTTGAGACTTGAAGGTAGAGACTTGAGATTTGACTTGAGACCTGGAGTAAAAGATGTAAATACCTCACTGTTCCGAAAGAAAAGTCATCTCAGGATTAAATTTTGATTTTAATCTCTAGATTAAAAGAGTCCCACTGAGATTTCAATAAACATTGACTCAGTGTTCAGAGTTGATTCAGTGGGTCTCCTCTAGTTGGAACTGCCATTGGAATCATAATGCCAAACATTATATTTCTGAGTGATTTTCACACATCTTTCCACACATTTTCAAATTCCTCTTTCCAAAGCAAAATTTCAATAATTTCAAGGTTCTTCTTCATGAAAAAATAACCCCAACATACCAAACAAATTCTTTATAAAAAATTTAGGAAGGCCACTCAAATAGTAAATAAATAAATAAAGTAAATAAAGTAAACTCTGGTTTTTTAATAAATCTTAAGCCTGCTTTTCACAGACTCAGATCAAGTACACGTGAAGTGAGTGTTCATGCAGTTGTAAGCAATTATAAAGCTTTATCTCTTCCCCTTCAAGTTCATCACGAGTTCTCTCCTCCAGCCTCCCCACCACACCCCAAACTCCAAGGTAGTTTAATTGCAGATTTTGCTCAGTGTGCATAGCTAGTGACGCCTATTTGGGACGGACATGACAGAGGTACTGCCACCTCGTGGTTAAACAGTATACTATTGCTTCCAAAAAAAAGGGGGGGGAGTTCTTGTTTTGATCCACTTCTCTACATTTACTTTAGCAGTGTTGATTGAGAAGTCTTGAATATCTGGTCAAGTTGACTGTTCTTTAATGTGTTCATAGGTCTAACTGTCCTTTTACACTTTCCTGGAAGGAAACATAAAAGAAGGAGTCAAGCCACACATTTTCTATTATAATTGTATTGTTCAGCATGAGAAGCATTTGTCATTTGTGACTGTCATCTATCTATCCGTCTGTCTGTCTATCTATCTCACTATATGTAGGTGTGTGTATGTGTATATGCATGGAAATGTGTGTGTGTGTGAGAGAGAGAGCGTGTATCCCAATCTGATCATTCTAACTTGCTCAGCTTATATACGCAGGCACATTCTAAAGTTGTCTCTTGTGACCGGTAACGAGAATGGGCAAGTCTATGGTGAATCATTTAATTCTGTATTGTGACTTCCATTTGGGAAAATTTCTACCTGTTTTTATCTCTCTTTTTTTATCTTGTTCCCCCACTACCATACCCTACACTCCCCATCCTATGGTATGTATTGTTTTCAAAACTGAACACATATACGGCTGGAAAACGTGATTGAAGGCATCCTGACCAGAAGACCGTGTTGCCAGGTCAAGCTGATTTGAGACATGGTTAGGTCATAAGTCCGGAGAACTTATGTTCAGAGAACCCAGTGGGTTTCTTCCCCCTCCCACCTCTGCAAGTAAGTGAGTGAGCAAACACATGCATTGCACCTTCCTCCCATTCATGCAGGTGAGCAAACACACCCTCACACCCTCCTTCTATCTCATCCCTTTCCTCCCCAGTAATCTGCAAATAATCAAATCCGCAAATGTTCAGCCTGCAAATGTGGAGGGCCAATATAACTGTGGCCTTAACACTTTGCTGTTGGTTCAACAGAGCTACTCCAGTTGGGATTAACCAACAGAATGTTGGGCCACCCATCCCAGTTACTGAGAATTGAGATAGCCCCTCAAAATGCATAATCCTCACCTAGGTCAGTGTGGTCCAGAAAGTTTAGCAGTGAGCATGATTTTCTCCTGTGCCAATGAGCAGTGTGTTGCATGTGACCCTAGCCAGGTTCTGTGCCCCAGAGATGCCCATCTACAGTTGCAGTCTCTCATAAATATCAGACACGGCAAAAGTTGTCACAGTTGAATCGCAATTACCATGGTTTCTACTTGGGAATGTGAAGTGGAGGCGAGGAGAATCATGTTTTGGCTAGTGAGGACAAGGTTGGCTGGAATCTGTCCAGTACTACGCAGTGTTGATGAGAACCTAGGACACAATATTTGCAAAAAGATTATTACTCTTAGCAAGCAAACTGTTGAGGCTGAAGTCCTTTTCCTTCCTTTGCAAGCTACCTGCCATCTTAAAGGGCCACTGCTGTGTTCAACAATCATTGCTCTTATAATGAGGCATCACCAGAATTGCACCAAGAAAGAATGCTCTAAATCTGATGAGTTTTTAGTCAAGTTGTGTCCTTAGATCTGAAGAACCAAGGAGAAAGGTTGGAAAGGAGACTGCAGGCTATCATCCAAGGCTGAAGAAAAGTAATGTCTATCAAACATGATAGCACCTGATTAGATGGTGAAGTTACTGGTGGAGATTGGTGGTAACATTCAGAGATGTCAAGTGTTCCTGTGGTGCATCAGATTTTACTTCCTGCTGAGAAGGACAGAAATCTATTTGAGGTTTCTAAAAAAGTTTTGGAGGAACATTTGTTTCTGGCTCAACCTTAATTCAAACTGAAGGTACATTGGGGAGATGGTTAAAGTCAAATAAAATGTCCTCTGTTACCTGTAGAGGTATGAGTTAGAACTCAGACTAACATAACCTAGGCAGGTGCTTTTCAAAATAAAAACTCTGCCAGATATTTAATCTCAGCGCTGTGAATATCCTTCTTGCAAAGCGATCATTTGCATAAGGCTAAAACTCTATTCTCAAGGTGGATGTTCTTACAGTAAAGATTTTTCACTGTATAATTCCTTTCTTTTCTTTTCTTTTCTTTTTTTTTTTGTGTGTGCATTCATTTCTGCTGAGCCCCACATAAGGAATACACACACATATTTCTGAATTAGCTATGCTTGCAAATTAGGCTCTGAAAAGATAAGTTCTTAGTCTGAAATAGAAATAAAAATGACTGCTTTCAATTAAATGTAACCAGAGAGAAGAAGAGAGAGAAAAATGGGGAAGCACAAATGTGAGGCAGTTTTGTTTCTCTCCACCTATGGACCAAACTGTTTATATTTATATAACCTCTGGATGGGGAAAAAAAATGAAAAGAAAAATACTGGACTTATTGAAGGTACAAAGTTTAATATTATTTTAGAGAACCATATATAAATACATATAAAAAATTGAATGACAGCTTTCTGTGACAGTTCCACAGCTAGAAGAAAAGAACAGATATCACTCCTCCCTATCTCTGAAGACTTAATAGGGTTTCCTTCAAGGCCTTTTCAGAATCTCATTGGAGAGAACAGAAGAATGCCCGCTCTTTTTTTCTTTGCAGATGTGGAACTGTAGCCAGACAGTGTCTGCATACACATCTCCTCCCTGATCACTATTTGACCCTGGGGTTGTGTTCTGCTCTTTAAATGGTGCATTACACTAGTGGGCTTTTACTCAAAGAGGTATAGTCTGTTTCTTTCTACAACATCCCCCCCCCCACAAAAACAAACAGAAGCACTGTCATAACTGGAAGTTACTTTTGCATATAATAGGATTTCAGCTTTAGTGTACAGTGAGCAGAGCTAGAGGAGATCTTGCTCCAAAAAGAGGTCCACTGTCTTTGCTGCAATTGTTGCACTAGTGATGGGAATGGTAAAAAAAGGGATGGACTTTCCAAAAGCGTGTCGGGGAGGATTGAGATTCATTGAACCCAAAGCTCTGTCATACCCTAAATGCAATCCCAGAATGGGACTAAAAACTACACCAGGCTTGGAACTGGCATCATCATAATCATGTTTCATTCAGTTGGAACAGTTCATGAAAGTACCTCCCACAAGGACACACAGGTGGTACCTTGGTGCAAGTCTTGGTGTTGGGGCACAGGAATGTAAGAGCATACTGGATCAGATAAAGTATTACCCAGTCTTCTGTTTACACAGTTCCCAAACAGCTGACTATGGAAATTCTCCCAGCAAGACATGAACGCAACTGCAGCCTTTACTTTATACTTTTCAGGAGCCGATCTACAGAAGTATACTGCCTCTGGTGCTGGAGGGAAGATATACCCATTATGACTAGTAGCTGCATTTCCTCCACCTTGTCTTGTCTTCCTGCCCTGTCCTCATAGGATTGTTCTAACCCAAATGATGGCCTAAATCCATCCAGTCTCAAGAGAAACCTTTGAGAGCACCTTCCAGCACCAATATGCAAAATCAACACTTACTAAGGGATGTTGTTTTCTTTGAAACTACAAAGAGGATGCATGCAGAAGTCTGGAATTGTTCCAAATTTCAAATCTGGAATCCATTTTGGGCACATTCCCTAGCTTTCCAAGGCTTGACAAGGAGAGGGAAAGGGAACTTATCACTCCTTGGCAGATCTTGCCCACTCTCTTTGGCATCCACTTAAGTATCCAACAAATAATGTGGAAAGTTACTACACGGGGCTTGTTGCCATAGACGGAAATAGATATAGATATAGATATGGATATGGATATGGATATAGGTATAGGTATAGGTATAGGTATAGATAGATATAAACAGTGATATCAGTATTAGTGGCATTTGCTTGGATGCTCTTCTGTCTATTGCAAGACATTGCTTTTTTTTTCTTTTTACAGAGAAGAAAATAAGAAAAGAGGAACAAGGGGAGAAAAAAAACACATGGACAGGTTTTTCAGAACAAACCTGGGTTAGAAAAATGGGAGATTGGAATTTTATGTCAGCTATAAGCAACCATTAGAAGACTTCACTGTCAGATTCCGAAGACAAACCAGGGTCAAAGAGGTAAATCAGCTACCTGTTTGACCTACTGAAGCAATGCATAAATATAATGGAAAGGGAAGATCTCTCTTAGTAAAATGTGTGGCTTCTTTCTCTTCCTTCTCAGACAACAAAACCTTATTGATATGAGCGCTAGGGAATACATGTCATTGTCCTAGCACACGGCGTGCGGACATTTGAGGAGCCAAGAATGTGAGTGGCAGAAGAAAGTCTGGCTTGTTTTTGTTTTATTTTTTAAAACATTCACAGCACAGAAAACTTATTTGTTTGTTTGTTTGTTTTGGTGTCTGCTGTTCTCCCAAAACTGGAACTCAGATGGTTTGCTTTATTTTCTTTTTAAGAGAAGGCACAATATGAGAAACTATCAGACAATATAAGAAGGGCAACAGGAGAGACAAACCAATACTTTTTTTTATTGAAAAGTGCCCCCCCCCTTTTATTAATTTTATAAATACAGGCACACATTGGAGAGGACTACTGGAACACCACCATTTTTGGAAGGATGTTCTATATTTCAACTCTTGATGGAGATATTATTGGAAATCCTACAACTTTACCTAAAACCATGAGATGTAATAGCCATAAGATCAATGAGAAAGAAATGATGATCACATTTTGGTCTGGTTAGCATTGAATAACATTTTGCATTTGTTTGTACTTCATAATTTTTTTTGATTGTCAAAAATTGATAGATTGGTCAAAAGTTGCTTTATTCCAATACTGATCCAGAGTTTTTGTCAAAGGTGCATCCCTTTCAGTTGTTAAAGCAAAACTAGTGATTTAAGTGAAGACCAAGGAGATGTTCATGACAAGAAAAAAAAATCCACTTTTCTCTGTATTGTCTCTACCTCTGTTTCGTTTTCCTGAGTCTCACTTAACTCCATGGGTAAACCCAGCCAATCATGATGAGTAAACTGCAACTTTTTTTGTGAGTTTCTACAATGACAATCATACTAAAGTGTCTGATAATCACAAACTAAGCCAATTGAGAGTGATGGCAATGTTTTCTCTGTCTGTCAAATTGATGGCTCTTAACACATCATACAATGAATGGGATTATGCCACAGTATTATTCAACTAAGTAGATTTAAGAGCATGGTGATGACAAATAGTACCATTGCAAAAGGATGTTAACTTTTCCCCAACAGTCAATCACTTTCAATCTCTTTTGAAGCAATCATTAAACAAATAATATAGGATGGGGGAAGTTTCTTTGGCTGACTGCAGAAAATTTCAACTTAAGGTACCTCTTTTCTGATCAATTCTTATGGTTACGTTACAAAAGTCCTCTGGGAGAGAAAAGTAACCCCTCTTAAAGGGAGCACAAAATAGCTTTCTAAATACCAGGAACTTTAGAAAATCTAATTTAAATGGATCGAGAATGCAAAATTTGACAAAATTAGGACAACTTAAACAAAATACTCAAACCCAGAAGCAAGAGAGGAAAAGATTAAAGGAGAGCAATGAACAAACAGCCCTGGCAGTTATCTTAATTTTTTGTTGCGAACATTATCCCTGCAACATTAATTCCCCTTAAAGGAAGCAACAAGTCTCAGGCTCACAGTATCTTTTGCTTGCAGATTATCACAGGAAGCATGTCAGTTGATGAGTCTTGTGTAAAGCAGCAGAATTAATGAAGAACATGCATCTTCCTTACACTGACTTTAGGAGGCTTCACTGCACGAAGTCAAGGAATTGCCTTACAGCAATTGGCCAGTGGTCCATCTCACTCAGTATTTATTGTCTAAGGTCCATGGAGGCCCCTTTACCCTCTAGTGTCACCATCCTCATTTCTGTAACTGTACCAGCCTTGCCCTTTTCTTCATTTCCTGTCATTTTTCTGCCCCTCAGACTCATTGTGCCATATAGCGATGATGGTTTGTGGGTCTCATATCAGTGGAATCATGAATCCTGTCCAATTTTGACCTGACCGTCAAGAGAGCTGTCTTTGGTACCGAAGCTGAGTGAGAGGTGTGTTTCAGTACCATGGATAGGTCCTTAAAAATTGAGATTAAAGCCAAGAAGATAAGACTCCTCAAAGAGGAAATATTCCCACTGGAGGGCCAAAGGCTGCATAGAATGAGATATTTTGGAATCTTACCAAAGGAGACCTTTACCTATAGAAGGGTGACCTGTCACCTGCACATATCCCTCAAGGTGACTTTGACCCCCAAGACTCTCCCAAACTCTTCAGTCCCTCTACTGAAAAAGATCATTCTCAAACAGTGGTTTTCTCTGGAAGCCTCTGGGAACTATATTTCCAGATTAAAACAACAGACTCTACACCTCTCCACTGATCCCCCAAAAGGAAACTTGAATGGGATGTCTGACCATTTTAGGTTTTATCCTCCTTTTTTCCCCTCCCTGCATTTTCAGGGCTGATTCAGCCTACAATGAATCCAAGGTGCAGAAAGTTTAAACCTGGAGCCCAAGAACTTGCCTGTAGGACAAAGTAGAGCCTTGAGATCCTTTTAATAACAGATACAGTTGATGTGTTCCTTTTCCCAAAACATCACTCTGTTGGGGAGGCAAAGAATAACAGGACAAGGCAAAAAAAGATGTAAAGCTATGAAGAAACATCTTAGGGCATCTTACTCAGTTACCAAAAGTTCCTTGATGAAGGAGAGTTTTTCCTTCAGCTAACCCTGCAAGCCAGATTCCTCCCCTATGACCTGGTAGGAAAAAGTGACTGATTCTAGCTGGATTTCACTTGCTGAGAGGATAGTTGTAGCAAATCCTGTCGGACTTCTGCCTATGCTGCCACTTCTTTCTCCTCCTTCTACATGGTCTTAAAACAAGGCTTTGGTATTCCTTTTCTTTTTTAGCCAGTTTCCATCCAAACAGCCCTGTGACCACCACTACATATTTGCCACAGGTAAATAAAGGCAGTGTCTGGTCCAACTATGGTAGATCTGGTTGCCTGAGAGGAGTGACAGATTCCTTTATCATAACCACCAGAATAAGATCAGTAAGTGTATGGTGGCAGATACAGCTAAATCTAGGTTAGGTAGAAACTCCTTTCATGAGTTTCCTTTCTGGAAAATAGTCCACTTACATTGCATATAAATATGTGTGTATGTATGTATGTATGTATGTATGTATGTATCTATCTATCTATCTATCTATCTATCTATCTATCTATCTATCCATGTTCTTGTTAATTCTGTGTTGTATGATTCCAGTGTGTCAACTCTAGTTCTCAAAGGCATTGCATGTATCCGAATTCAAATTGCCCAACAGAACAGATTCCCTCGGGGAAGACTTGACTGAGTACTTCAGAGCTTAAGATCTCTTAAGGTTACGTTTAGCAACGGGAGGGGGAAAATATGACGGAAAAAGTTTATAAGCAGCCATTTTCCTCTTTGTCAAATTTTATCCAACTTCAGAGGCAACAACTTGTTGTGAATAATGGATGCTATGCAGGGAACTAGCCTTTGGAGGCAGCGGAGAGAAATCTTCTCAGCCGATGCCTTCCTTTCCAATGCAAGCGGTAGGTTACTTGTTGTAGACTGGTCAGGTCTCCTGGATAAACTAGAGGTAGCTGGCTGGAAGTAATTGGGCACCGTGGAGAGACGTATATTTGATGGTATTTCTTCTGCTTTATTTGGCACAGCGCTTGGCCGCCATGGCTCTGCCTTCAGTGTATTTACAGTCTCATGCTGCTTTCTCTCACGTCGGCCCTTAAATCGTTGCCTGTACAGAGATGGATTCTGTACAGGCTTTATTTTCCTGAGGAAGAAAATCGCGTCCTCTTTTCCTCCCGCCTTTGACAGGCAGTTGATTCAAGATATGGAGGGAAGGATTGAAAGGTGGGGTCGCACATTCCTTGCAATCTTAAAAGGACATGTCCATTCATCCAAACAATCGTTACCAGACTTTCCTGCATAGGCGTTGAGGAGTTTTTGCTCTATCAGATGCTGCTTGTGGAAGGGAGTCGTCCTTAGTGTTCCGTCTGTTAAAAAAGAGATGCTGCCGGCTTGTTAAATCTAAATTGGTTTGTCATGGATGCTCCAGGATTCGTCAGGGCTCAGGGAGGCCTGAACGCTTTGGCTAATGACCAGCCAATCCCATTTTTCTAACTCAAATTGCAGCACTCTCCCACATGTACACTTCAGTTCAACCACGGCTTCCTATGCTAAAGCTGTGGAGAGCATTCTATTTAAAAAGTATGTTGTGGTGTTTTTGCAAGAAGCCCAAAATGCTGTGCTTGGCTGACGGCCAAAGGGATGGTGGGGCATTCTTTGGCTTGCCATAGTCAATAATCCAATAGTTCCCATATCAAAACTCTGCCTTTCTTTTCCTCTGAAATTCTTTGGATGTTTTACTTGGTCTAGAATTTGTATCATTGTTTGATTTAAACAAAATTTCATTTCTATTCTACTTATACGGGCAGCATTTCCGTGAGGCAGAGCGAAGCAAGCGCTTTCAGGAGTCACATACAGGTATTTGGTAGGGAGTATGATCTGTTCTGTGTCCTCTAAGATAACCTTCTGCTCTCAGGTTCAGTGGAGGAGAACAGTGTTGAAATAAAATGTTAACAGCTAATCCAGTCAGCTTTTATGCATGGAGTGGGAAGTGGTGGGTGTGTAGGGAGGGGAGATGTTGAACATTTTCTTGTTCTTTGCCTTAGGCAGCAAAACGCCTTGGGCTGGCCTTGGAGCTATATGGTAATTCATGACCCAGCAACGGTCTTATGTGGAGCAAGAATGGAAACATCAAGAGAATGCTGAGCCTAGAATCAGAAGAAAGTTCCAAGAGTATCTACATAAAGTTCTTATACCTGTTGGCATAAGAACATTGGAAGCTGCCTTATAACATGTCAGGTCACTGGCCGTGTGGCTCAGGATTGTGTGCACTGATCGTCTGTCTGTTGTTCTTCAGGGGTTTTAGTTTCAACCCCATTGTGAGAGGTTGAGGGTTGTTTCTGAGATCTTTTGAATACAAATCAATTCTTCTTCAACTGAGAGACACTATCTCCTACTTAAAGCAGTCACTAATGTTGTTGTTGTCACCATCATTATCCTAATTCACTCATTCAGTTTTCACACTGCCTTTTTCCTGCCATGGGGTTCAATGTGGCTTACAATAATCTACTATATGAAAGTCAAAGTTTAGGAGTGAGCTTGTCTGTTTGTCTGTGTCAGGCAGGTAAAGACCTCGTATGATTGGCTGTGTGAGTTGAAGACCTCATATGATTGGCTGGCTGTGAAGATTCTATGGAATCCTGGGTTGGAAGTTCAAGGAAGGGCCTTTAGAATTCTCAGCCAGAGAGCTCAGGGTGGTTGCTATGGAGATGAGGCCTAGCAGCAAGGAGGAGGACAGTGTATTCCCTCAGGAACCCAACCTCTGCTTGTTAATAGCTCTGAATACAGATTGGGTTGAGGAATATGGGGAAAATGTATATGTACTGGACAAGACACTTTGGGGAATTAGAGACACAGGATCTCAAAGCTGTGTATTTTAGCCACGTCTAATTGCTAAGGTATGGTAAGAAAATTCCTAAGATGTTTCTAACAAGAATTACCTATGAGAAAATAAAATCTCAGGCAATGGTGGGTAAATACGCTAGTTTAAAATAAAAATTTAGCTCAAATGTCATATTAGATTTTTTTAGGAAAAAAAATAATCAATACCATTAAAAATACAAAATTTAAAAGTTGAAAATGCATTTTAAAATGGCATTGAAAACATGCAACATACAAACACAGCACACTGTTTTCAAACACTGTTCTGCCCTGTGATTAAAAATCCAAGGCCTGTCAGTGGAAACAGAAGTCTTAGCCTGCTGGCAGAAAAACTGCAAAGGAAGGTGAAGGAGACATTCCATGGAAGAGAGTTCTACAGCTTGGGAGCAGCCACTGAAATAGCTCTCTCCTTTGTCTTCACCAAATGTTCCTGTGGAGTTGGTAGCACTGAGAGGAAGCCCTCTGAAAAATAGGTAGGCGCACCCCATGAGAAATGGGGAGGACCCTGGTTCACATCTGCCCACCACTTGGAACTGGAAGGCTTCAAATGGCAGCACAGAAAATGCATCAGGCAAGAAACTGTTGTGTAGCAGGTGCTATCACAAAGAAACCTGTCCTTACAGTTAATGACTGTGTCCCTTTCACTTGATAGAGACACATGTAAAGGGGTACAAGGGGATCATCATGTCTGGATGGTTAGATCTGGAAACAGGAGATCTTTCATAAGCAGACGACGGTTAAAGGTGGTTTTAAAACAACCAGGGTTAGCAATGCAGCCAAAAAGTCTTTCACCCATTATTTTATTTCCTGAACAAAAGCTGTACAGTGAATACATCAAGCTGAAACATCTTCCCGTTTTTGTTGGACTGGAACTCCTTGCAGTCCTCACTGTTGTCTCTGCTAGACTAAGGCTGGTGGGATTTACAGTCCAGAAACATCTGCTTGTGTTGGATAATTCCCAATCCTGTCCCAGCACATTTAACTCAACATATTTATTACGGTATGCATTTTTTTTTCACTTTGCATGACCTGCACGAACCTGTTACATCACTGGGACTGTCGGTCTAATAAGGAAGACTCCTGAAACCAACACAAAATATTATTACATCAGTTCTTGTACTTTGCTCCTTGCTTTGTTTTTACCAGAAGCAACAGAAAAGCAGAAAGACACTCGAGTAGATCCATTGAACTAGTGGAGTTCATATAATTGTTGACTTAGCATTCGGCAACTGATTCAATTGATAGGGCCATTTTAGGTGGAACTAGAAGTTGTATTTAGATCCAAGCAAGATGGTGTAATGGTTTAGGTGCTCAACTATGATTCCTCACTCAGACATGAAAGCCCACTGGGTGATTTTGCACAAGTCACACTCTCTCAGCCTCAGAAGGAGGCAAGGGCAAAGCCCCTCTGAACAAATCTTACCAAGAAAGCCCCGCAATAAGTTCACCTTAAGGTCACTATAAGTCAAAAATGACTTGAAGGCACACAACAACAACACAGCTGGAAATTGCTTTTTATTATGACACCAACCAAAAAGGAGAGAAAATGAGCAATCCTTAGAATTGACCAAGACTCTTAAACTGGCCAAGATGCTGATGAAATGCCTTCTGGATAAGGGAAATTTTATCAACTGTCCCCAGTGTAGCACCATCTGACTGGGGATGCTGGGAGTTGTAGTCAGGAAAACACCAGAGGGGGCTTAGGTTAGGAAATAGTGTAAGTCTTTGAGGCCTTTGATGGGTCCCAGTTTTTGGAGCAAATCCTATCAAACTCAATGGATTTATTAAGTAACCATGTGCATGGGTTGTAATGTGAAGGAGAATACTTGATGGGGTGCGTGTCTGTTTCTATCTCTTTCTGTTAGGATTAGAACTCAGGGTCACTTGATGACACTGATAGGCAGTAGGTTCAAAATAGATAAAAGAATGACTTCATACAACACATCATAATTTCTGGAAAGATGTGCTGATGGTACCTGCCATGGAATATTATTTTTACTGTGTCTAAGTGTGTTTAAGAATGCAGCAATTTCAACAAGGAAGCGTGGCATGGCTCCTTGAAGACTGAAAATGTTATTGTGGATCACTGGTGGTTGCTACGTACCATCAAGTCAATCCCAATAATTGTGACTCTCTCTTAGGTTTGTCCTGGCATGATTTATTCAGAAGAAGTTTGCCAATGAGGCTGAGAAAATGTGCTTGGGCCCAAGGTCAACCTATGGGCTTCCGTGACTGAGCAAGGATTCGGATCCTGGCCTCTGAGAGGGTGTGTGTGCAAACACACAACACACAAACATCTAAATCACACTGTCTCTGTGGAATCAGACTAGCCTGCAAAGCTTCCTGCCATAATAAATATTCTGGCCTTTTAAACTATTAGACTCATCACAAAACACTTTCTGTGGAAATTCAAGAGGAGAATCTACCCACAGTTGTCAGCTGTGAAAATTAAGCAGAACTTCCTTGTCCAGAAGCAATATATCTTTCAAGACTAGACGCAGGGGGAAGACAACAGGGAAGGACTGTCTGTGTCCTGAGCATACTAAAAAGCCTGTCTGGGCTGAACCAGCACAGTACTTTGTTATCACAGCAGAGAACTGATGGCGATAGATTTTTATCCTGCTGCTCCTTTAAAAGTCTCACTTCTCCCCTTGCTTGGAATCATGTGAATTTGCATGTTCAGATCAGTGCTTTTTCCCTCCTGACATCTCTAAAGAAGAGCTCACTTTGCACTGGTTGTCTCTTTGCGCCTGGGGAAAAAGCTGTCCCATGGCTGGGAGAGATGCTCCTCCCTACTTGAAAGCATATTATGGTGCGCAAAACAAACAAGGATGCACACATGCATTAATACATGCATTAATAAGCAGGCTGCAGCTTGCAACAGAAACAAATAATAATAATAACAGAGAGAGAAGGTGGGCTGTTTTCCTTTCCTTTTGCAGAAAAAAATTTTTTTTGCAGCTGTTGCTCAGATATAAAAAGCGAAGGGAGGGAAATCAGATTTGCATAGAAAATCTCTCTCTCTTTTAAAGGAAAAGAAAGAAGGAGGGAAAAAAGGAGTCTTGGAAAATAAGAGCTACAGCTGTTCGGAATGAATCCATGCCTAAGGACTGGCTCCCACCTCCCTTTTGGGCTGTTGAAAAGAGGGTTAAATTCTTGAAGATGATGATGGGGAGGGAAGAGAGGGAGGTTTCGAGCTGCCTTCTCCGCCTCTCTTTTCTCCCCCTCCGTCCCTCTCTCATACACACACACTTTTGTGGCTTTCTTGCCCCCCCTTCCCTTTGCGTAATGTGATGCGATGCAAGGACTAAGAGGAGGCTCGGAGTGGCTCGGGAAAGATGCCCCCGCGGGCAACCTACGGACTAGTCACCTAAGTCCTCTTGGCTCACCTGGCTCCCTCCGACCACGACCCGCTCGCCCAGCCTCCTTGCCGCTCGGGGAGATGGAGGGCCAGTGGCGGGCTCCCCATGACGCGCTGGGCTTCCCAACCGCTCGCCAAGGCGACTCGATTCAGAGCCGCCTCTGGCGGCTTCGGACCGGGTTTTTCTTCTTTTTCCTCCGCTTTGGCTTCTTTCCCCTCTGCAACGGGCTGTATCAGGAAACGGACGAAGGTATGCGAGCCCCCCTTCCCGTGCACACCCCGGGGGTCCTAACCGGGGCTTGGGGAGAAGATACTGGGGAGAGTAGAGGGCATTTCGGCTTTTCTGCTGTGACTTCCCTCCCTCCCTCCAGATCCCATCTTTCTCTCTCGGTCCCTCCTTTTTTTTCGAGCATGGGGAGGAGGGGAAGAGGAGGAAACGCTGTGCCTTAATCCGGGGAGCGCGGAGGGGGAAGGATTTGGTCCTGTTTTATTTTCGGACGTGTAACTTGGAGGGAGGCAGAGGATGCTATTTTGGGGGAGGATGAGTTTTCTTGCGGGGGCGCTCCTGATCTCCGCCCCGGAGATTCCCTGTTTCCCTGCTTGCGGGGCGGCGAGAGGATGCTGCGCTCGGAGGAGGGAAGAGGGAGAGGAAAGCCTCCTCGTGTTCGCTGTGGTCGTGCGAAGGCGGTGACACGCGTCCGGATCGCTCGACTCTCTGTGTGGGTCCTTTGCGCGCGTGTGTTTCAGTCTGCTCGTGAGCGCGCCCCCCGCGAGCGCGGCCCCGCGCCGAGCGGGTGGCGGCGTGCCTGTTCGCGTGTCGCCCGCGGCGCGGTGGCTTCGGAGGCGTGCGCGTCTTCCTTGTTGGCCGCGCGGTCGTGGGAACGCGCCGTCCTCGTCCCTTCCCGTGCGCGGCGAGGTCAGGACGCCGCTGCGCCCCCGCCAGCGCTGGACGTTTCGCCGCGTCTCTCTCTCTCTTTCTCTCCACGCGCGTCCGTGCAGCTGTGTGACCATCTTTTTTCCTTTTTTGGCCTGGAAGTGGGCTCGGAATCCCGGTTGTGGGGACATGGGTCGCCCCTTTCTCCCTCCCGTGTGGCTTCTGTGAGTTTTTGGAACTGGAACAACCTTAAAGCGTGGCTTTTTCGGGTAGGTCCTGGATCCAGGGACATATATATGTATATCCCGAAATCTGGTTGGATCTTGGTGTGTGTGTGTGTGTGTGTGCATGCGTAAGAGAAAGAGAGAACACATCTCTGTTCTCAGTTCGTGTGTGTGTGTATGTGTCTCGGCCACGGCTCTGTCTCTCTCTCTGTGTGTGTGTCTCTCTCTCTCGTGTGTGTGTGTGGGTTGCCTAGCTTCCCTTGATATCTGTGTGTCTCCCTGCCCGGCGTTTGTGGCGCATGGCGAAGCGTGGCGTTTCTTAGCCAGTTCTATTTCTCTCTCCCCCTCTGTCTTTTTCTGTTGGAGGGGGCAGAGAAGAGAAGCCTAAGTTCCCATCACATAGAGAGACAACCCCAAAAACTGCAGAGGAGGGAAAGAGAGAGCGAGAAAGCCAAGGAGACCCCTTTTGGGGAGCAGGCTGCGAAAGGTAAGAAGGCAGCAAGATGCCGCCAAGGAGAGCGAGACCGGGGGCAGGCATTTTGCAAGGAAAATAGAGAAGGGATTGCATGCATTTCAGCAAGGGGGGGGCGTGCAGAAGGACCGTCTCTCCTTTCCTATTCTCCCCCTTTCCTTCCTAACTCTCCCTCCTTTCCTTCCTTCTTTCAATTCTCCCTTTCTCAACTCTCTCCTCGTGTGAGATGGATTGATTGGGTTATAGGTTTCTTTTTTTCGGGGGGGGGCTCTTTAGCATCCTCACCCACTCACCCCCCGCACCCTTTTCCCCGCTCCCCCTTCCCGGAAGGAGGAAGAAGGAGAGAGACAAAAAAAAAGGACACCCCTCCCTGCTCAGCCACTAGTTTTGTGTCTCCCTCAGTCCGCCCCCCCACAGTGGGAGCGCCCCCCCCTTGCCAGAGAGCCAAAGGATTCAGGAGGCGGCGAGGCTGCGGCAAAGCATTGCAGTACTGGAGCCCCCCCCCCAACTCCAGGGAAAAAGGAGATGGAAGTAGGGAGAAACCGGGTGAGGGGGGCGGAGTGGTGATGGGGGGGCTTAGGGGAGCGGTGGCAAAGAGAGAGCGAGAGCGAGAGCGAGAGGCCGGGGGTGGGCGCTCGAGGGTCTTCCATCCCAAGCCACCTCTCAGCATCCTTTTTGCTCCCTGATTCCCCAACGATCGGTTCGCCCCGTCCTCGATCCTGCCCCCCGCCTGCCTTTTCCCGCTCTGTTCCCAGTTCGCATCCTCTTTTCAACCCCCTTCCCCCGATCTTTCTTCTTAGCTTTCTCCATCCAACCATCGCTGCCTCTTTCCTCCGCCTTGCCCTGTCCTTCTGCCCCCCCCCGCCATACACACACTCAACCTGCCCCCCTCCTCCCTCTCTTCTGCCTCCTTTCCCTTCCTAACCTTCTTTCTCGGCCTCTTTCCTCCCTCCTCCTTCCCTCACGCCCACCTTCCATTTTGACCTCTACTCCTGCACCCCCCCCCATGCACCTGTTCTCCTGTAAGCTCCCCAAAGCCTTCGTTTTTTCTGCCCCCTTCCCTAGATCTCTCCCCGCCATCCCGTTCTGCTTTTCCAATTTTCCTACCATACTTTATGGGTCCCTTTCTGCAGCCTTTGTAAAATCCTTCTTCAAATTCTCCTTGGCCTTCCCCTCCCCTTCCCCAATTTGTTCCCCCTTGTCTCTCATTTTCTCTCCTTGATAGCCCCTTGCCCCCCCCCGCTTTTATTTTCACCATCAGTTTTCTGTTGTTCTCGAAGACCTGCAGGACTCCCTCAGCATCCAATTTTTTGCAACTCTTCTATTTTCGCAAACACTCCTTTTGAAGTATTTTAGAAAGGAGCCCTCTCCCCTGCCTCCCCATCCTGCAATGTAATTAATGGACCCCTTCCCACCCCCCATGAGTCTGGCAGGCCCCTGGGTTGGAAAGAGATGGGATCTCAAAAAAGGACTGTAGAATAGGAGCTGGATTAAACTGTCTCTCTCTGTGTGTGTCTGTTTGTGTGCATAGTGTAGTGTAGGTGGGCATGGGAAAAGGTTTGCAAAAGGTTTCTTCCCTGGCAAAGGTTATGAATAATAATAATAATAATAATAATAATAATAATAATAATAATAATAATAATAATAATAATAATAATAGTTGCTGGGTGATGTCACTCTGCTGAATGATGACTTTGTTTTGTATTATCAATCGGGATGCCCTTTTCAGATGAGGGATGCCCACCAGCATCATGGCAATGCTTTTATTGGCATAGCATGAGCACCTCTGTGGTATATGTGGGTACTAACTATCTCTTTTATACCACACTAGTTTTTTTTTAAGCGTCTTTCTGAGTATAAAAATATAAGAGAACGCCAAGCGGGGATCATTAGCTGGCATCTAACTCTGCATCAATAGGGTACAGCATGCATTTGCAATGAGCATTGTGTAAGCGTGGGCGACCGGATTTCCCCCCTCCGTCCTGAATGCTTGCTCTCTTGTGCTTGGGTCTTCGCCTTTTGCACAAGATTATGCCTCCTCGCCCCACAAAAAAATCCAGCTTTCTCTTTCTCACCTGTGCCTTTTTTAAAAGAAGGAGTTCTGTGTTGCATCTGCACGGCCCCTTTCTGCAAAAGGACCTGCATTTGGAATGCTGCATATACCTTACAATGGGAATGCTGTTGAGGCAGTTTTGATTTTATTTTGGTATGGGTGTCCTATGAACAGCAGGGAAACACACCACATTCTTGTATTGTGTGAGTGTGAAAGAAAGGAAGAGATTGACACTGAGGATATGAATGGAGAGAAAGAGAGAGGGAGCTAAATCAGTGATAATTTCAAATGCAATGTACATCTATGTCCTCTTTGAACTACTGCAATACATTCTCTTTCTTGTGCAGTAGCTTGATTTGACTTTATTTCTTTTTTAAAAAAATACTTTTTAAAATTCTGGAATGACAGCAATTATAACTTGTCCCCCCACTTTCTTTTGTAGATTATCTATCTTTGTTCAAGACCACTAGGTTTGATTGCTGTTCCTAAGAAGATGCTTCTGTGGTTCTTTCTGGTGTTGTCCAGTCCAGCTTCCTCTACAGACCCAGAGACTGACTCATCTGTGGAAATTTGCAATGTTTGTTCCTGTGTGTCGGTGGAGAATGTACTTTATGTCAACTGTGAAAAGATTGCGGTCTACAGACCAAATCAGCTGAAGCCACCTTGGTCTACTTTCTATCACCTCAATTTTCAGAACAACCTCCTCATCATCCTGTATCCAAATACCTTTCTGAACTTTACTCATGCTGTGTCCCTGCAGCTGGGCAACAATAAATTACAGAACATTGAGGGAGGAGCTTTCCTGGGTCTCAGCGCATTAAAGCAGTTGCACTTGAACAACAATGAATTAAAGATCCTCCGAGCTGACACTTTCCTTGGCATTGAGAACTTGGAGTATCTCCAGGCTGACTACAATTTAATCAAATATATTGAACGGGGAGCCTTCAATAAGCTTCACAAGCTGAAAGTCCTCATCCTGAACGACAATCTGATCTCCTTCCTTCCTGATAATATTTTTCGTTTTGCTTCTCTCACCCACCTGGATATACGTGGGAACAGAATACAGAAACTGCCCTATATTGGGGTCCTGGAGCACATTGGGCGCATCGTGGAACTGCAGCTGGAAGACAACCCATGGAACTGTACTTGTGATCTCTTGCCTTTGAAAGCATGGCTGGAGAACATGCCCTACAACATCTACATTGGGGAAGCCATCTGTGAAACTCCCAGCGACTTGTACGGGAGGCTTTTGAAAGAGACCAACAAGCAAGAGCTGTGTTCCATGGGGACGGGGAGTGATTTTGACGTGCGCATCCTGCCTCCGTCACAGCTGGAACCAGGCTACAGCACACCCAATGGCCACACGACGCAAACCTCAGTGCACCGGTTGGTCACCAAACCTCCCAAAACAACCAACCCTTCCAAGATCTCGGGAATAGTGGCAGGCAAATCGCTCTCGAACCGCAACCTCAGTCAAATTGTGTCCTTTCAGACTAGAGTGCCCCCTCTGACACCTTGCCCACACCCCTGTGTTTGCAAAACGCACCCTTCGGATTTGGGATTAAGCGTCAATTGTCAAGAAAGAAACATCCAGTCATTAGCTGAACTGGTCCCTAAGCCATTGAACGCCAAGAAACTGCATGTGAATGGCAATTACATTAAGGATGTGGACACTTCTGACTTTGCTGAGTTTGAAGGGCTGGATTTACTCCATCTGGGCAGCAATCGGATTGTGGCAATCAAAGGGGAGGTCTTCCGCAACCTCACCAATTTACGGAGGTTGTACCTGAACGGCAATCAGATTGAGCGGTTGAGTCCTGAAATGTTCGCTGGCCTCCACAATCTTCAGTACCTGTATTTGGAATACAATGTCATCAAGGAAATTTTAGCTGGTACATTTGACCTGATGCCAAACTTGCAGCTGCTCTACCTGAACAATAACCTGCTGAGAAGTCTGCCCGCCTACATTTTTGCTGGAGCTCCCCTGGCTCGGCTGAACCTCAGAAACAATCATTTCATGTACCTGCCTGTAAGCGGCGTGCTTGATCACCTAAAATCTCTGACACAGATTGATCTGGAAGGCAATCCATGGGACTGCACTTGTGACTTGGTTGCTCTGAAGCTTTGGCTGGAAAAACTCAATGAAGGGATTGTGGTGAAGGAATTAAAGTGTGAGACGCCTGTGCAGTTTGCAAACATTGAACTGAAGTCACTCAAAAATGAGATCTTGTGTCCTAAACTCTTAAAATCTGCCTTTTTTACCAGCCCTGCACCTGCAGTCACGTTTACGACACCCTTGAGCCCCATTCGGAGTCCTCCGGGTGGCCCCGTTCCATTGTCTATCCTCATCTTAAGCATCTTGGTCGTGCTGATTTTAACTGTCTTTGTTGCTTTCTGTCTCCTGGTCTTCGTTCTCCGTCGCAACAAGAAACCATCTGTGAAACACGAAGGGCTGGGGAACCCAGAATGCAGTTCCATGCAGCTGCAGCTCCGGAAGCACGACCACATGTCAAACAAAAAGGACACCCTGGGGGCAGAGGCCTTCATCCCTCAAACCATTGAGCACATGAGCAAAAGCCATTCTTGCGGCTTAAAGGAAACGGAAACAGGTTTCACATTTTCTGAGCCGCCAGGGCATAAAGTCATCTTGAGAAATAACAGTGAGAAAGATAAAGATTTATTGCATGTGGACACCAGGAAAAGACTTAGCACAATCGATGAACTGGATGAGTTATTCCCTGGACGGGATTCGAACGTATTTATTCAGAATTTTCTCGAAAGTAAAAAGGAATACAACAGTATAGGGGTCAGTGGCTTTGAGATACGGTATCCAGAGAAACAGCTAGACAGAAAAAACAAGAAATCCTTAATAGGGGGTAATCATAGTAAAATAGTAGTTGAACAAAGAAAAAGTGAGTATTTTGAACTGAAAGCTAAACTTCAGGGCTCACCGGACTACTTACAAGTTCTTGAAGAACAAACGGCTTTGAATAAAATTTAGGTCATGCAATGTTATTTCCTACAGAGAACATTTATTTAATGATGCAAGTGCCTTTTGTTGACTTTTAATTTCCAAATATGATATTCTACTGGTAGGCCTAGAGGCAGGTGAACCAAGGGTGTGTGATAAAACTTTAGCTCAAACATAGGTGTTATTTCACAAAACTCTCGTCCTGTGGAAACCCATGCGGGGATCCTGCGAAACTCTATGGCCAAAGTGTTGCTTTATACACATATTACACTGAATTTAACCTCAAGAGGCATATATGTTTTGTACCCTAATGGCAAAACTTTCACCTCCTTGTGATTTGTTAAAGCAAATGCACAAGAAGAAAAGAAAAGAGAGAGAGAGAGAGAGAGAATAGGAAGAACCTGATATTTGTGCTGGCGTACCTCAGTTGGTCATCTATATGCTCGTGGATTACATGTGGTGGTAGAACTGGAGTCAGTCAATACCCATGGTCTATGGTGTTGTAAACAGCACTGTTTTAGAGCTTACCTGAAACCAAGTTTTTACAAAAACAAAACAAAAAAAAGCATGCAAAAAGAAAGAACATTCGATAGTATGTGTAAAAAAAATTGGTTACCTTTATGGCCTGCATCTTGAAACCGCTGGATTTATAATGTTAAATTGTGCAGAAATCTTTGTTTTTTAAAAAAAATATGCCATGCATTGCATCCCTATGAATCAATTTGACCGTCTGACACATACCATCAATCGGCATTAAAATTGAACCAACCAGCTAACCAACCCACAACAACGACAAGCAAATTTTTTAAAATGGCAGCATTCAACGTGATGGGAAAGAAAAAAAAAATCTTTCTGTAAGACTGATTTATGGCTTCTTAACCCCTGTTAACCCATTCTCAGTGACGTGAAACTTCTTTCAACCCCTCAAAAGGTTGTCTAAAATTTTAAAGAAAGAATTTGCTTGCTGTGTGAGCGTTTCAGAAATTATTTTTGTAATATAATTCATATTTATGAAATACTTTGTATACTAAATAGGGGAAAAATTATGTACTCCTCAATATGTATTTAAATATGCCTGATTTGTTTTCCTGGTCACAAAGGTGCATTAAACATTCAGTATAATTTAAAAAAAAGAAAAGGAAAAAGAACAATATACCAAACAGAAACTGTTGATGAAATGTATAGATTTATTTGAGAGTCCATGTGATCAGGTCTAAGAATAATAATGATGATGACAATAATAAAATTATGTTCTGTACTACTCTTGTGAAACAAGCAGATGACCTTATTTTGAGATTTTTTCCCTTTAGATTCATACATAGCTGAGTTGATTTGCTTTGTACCTTTTCACCTATCTTGTGTTTTGACTTGTCATTAGAGGTTCTGAAACTTCAGAAGATCTTTTGTTGTTGCTGAGGTTGTTACAGAAGTCCATTCGATTGGTAAGAGCTCATGTTGAACTTGCATGTCAGCAATTTTGGCCAGGTTCTGAGGCTTAGTGCTGTTTGACGGTATTGTGAGTTGCAATAGGGCATTGCAAATAATGCCGTGGTGACCAAATTTGGAAAAGTGTGGAGGATTCTCAGAGATGCATTCCAAAAAAGGAACTCCTCCCAGTCAGATATGGTTCACCCCCATGCACAACATGCAACTGTCCTGATCTAGCACAGTGTTGATCGATTTTTGTCCCACTTCTCCAGCTTCTTTTAACATGTCCTGGTTTCTGTTTCCTCCTTTCACTCCTTCCCCTTGTCCTCAGCTTATATCAAGTGCAAACGGAGTTCAAATGCAGAAGTATTTTTACTTCAATTAACTCTGGGAAGAAAGGAGAGGATGGAATCTTGCCCTTCCCTGTAGACTCGGGCAAAAGGAAACTCCTGCAGCCTCTTCTAGCTTGCCTGTTCAGTCCCTGCCATTTTTGAAAACGCCCTGGCATTGCTTGACCACACATCACCTCGTTTTCATCTGTAAAATCCCATAGAGTGTGACAGTGTCATCTAGCAAGACAACCATCTCGTTTGCACAGCTTCAGGCAAGCACCAAGGCCTGAATGTTTAGCAAGACCCGAACGGTATGCTCTGACTCTCCTTGTTTATTTTCAAGTCCCCATCCCTGTGATATTCATCACAAGTTCTTGTTCAATCCAGTTTTTACCCTTGGAGGCTGCTAGATTAAAAAAACGTTATCGTCCTGTTCTAGTTCTTGAGGTTTTAGCCCTCCCTCTTGGTCTTCAGCAGTCTAAACCATTAAATCCAGTAGTATATGGCTTGCTTTTAAAGGCTGTGCATTAGGTACTTTATAGCACATAACTATACTGCAGCTGCTGGGATATATTTTGAGCAGCTGATAACCTATTTGAGGACTTTTTTTTTAAAAAAAAATATACTTTTAATCAAAAGAACAAGTACTCTCAGTGGGGAATACAGCTTATACAGCAGCCAGATAACAGTTTCACTGTTATTTTCTCTTCTCTCTCTGCGGTGTGCGTGCATGAAAGAAAGGGGTGGAGGGGAGAAAGGCAGTGATCTTCTTATCTCTGAGATGTTCTTAGCTACTGTATGCATAGGTTGCTTTCAGTGTGATAGGCCAGTCTTAACGTTTTGTTTAAGTTACCAATCTGCAATGTCTCCTGAAGATTATTCTGTAATGTGCAGGTATCCTGAGCAGCAAACACCAAGTTGGGGGATCCATCCCATTGGTTGCGATCTTTAAGCATAAATCAACTTTGACTTTTTTAGGACCAAAGCCACCTGACTGTTCTCTGTATAATGGGCAACCAATGGGCAAATGAAGGCCTCGGATCAGAAGCCCATGGAGGCTTGAACTGATTCATTGTAAATTTGCAGCTTGATCCATTTCTAAACCAGCATAGGCAGTTTAGTCCCTCTGAAGTCTCCAGACCACATCTGCTCAACAGTACCTAAGCAAAGAATCTGTTTCTGGAATACAGACTGCAGAAGAACAGTAGATTGCAAGAATCAATGTTCTTCCATAAATATAAAGCAGGTAGAAAGCTAGATGCCAGGGAGAAAAGCCTACCCTTCCCATCCACAATTTGACTTTGTATGCGCAGCGAGACTCCACTCTCACCCTTTATGGCCATGTGGGGAAACATTCATCCACACCAAGCTGACCTCTGCAATCTCCAGTGGCAGAATCCATGAATAAATTGTGCCCTTTCCTCTGGTGTTTGTTTAAACTGTGCCACAAGCACAATGCAAGTCAGCCCTGTTGTTTTCACACAGGCTTTGAGAACATTTAAGAATCCTTTCCATAATGATCAGTGTGTTGTCTTTTGAAGAAAAGAACCATCAACCACAGCATATCAGATTGCATGGGAAGTCCAAAACATAGTATGGAACTTATATATATATATATGGATCACATTTGCTCTTTTCTTTTCAGGGAATTGAGAACTAAAGTATGCAGGGAGATACAGTCAGTGTTGATGAATGGGAGTTCCTCTGTTTGGGCAAAGGACTGAACAAGTTGGCTCTTTGAGGTTTTTAAAACAGGAGATAAAAAGATAAACCTGTGCCTAGACTGTGCCTATTTATAGAGCTAATGAGGAAACAAATCCTTCCCTGAAATACAAACCCAGGAAGGTTCCTGCCCAAAGAGAACAAAAAGCATAAGCTATACAAGATCCTTTTATATATGTATATCTATATGTATGTGTATATATATATATACATATGTGTGTGTGTGTGCGTGCGTACATGTTCTGAATCCTATTGCTAGCCTAACTAGACCCATTGAATCGAGTTAATTCACCATTCAAGAATTAATTTAACGGGTCTACTCTAGCTGAGATTAACAAGTGGGATTCGTATCATGTATGTTACATGCTTCCTCCTGCAGCTTAGAATGCTGCCTTCCAGTCACAGCTATACTGTTGCATCTGCATGAGAACTAGGTTTAGTTAATCTAAAGGTACCAAGCTGATCAACCTTGTGTTTTTTCCCCCCCTTTTCATAATCTGAATCTTGAGATTATGTCTGAACCACTTATCCTCCATCACTGCTCAGCACTAGTAAAATTGTTCAGACTTTGGGATCCATTTGTAATGGATGTTGGAGGACAAGAAGTCATTAATTGTTGCGCAGTTGAGATAAATCAATTGAGATAAATATGTGAATGAACACATTCACAGGATTTGTGTTTTTTAAAATGGTGTTTCCCACAGTCAAGGGCCATTTCTGCACTACACTGTTATGGTGCCATTATTCCACTTTCAACCTCCTATGGAATCCTGGGGTTTGCAGTTTAGGGAGGGGTATTTAGACTTTTCAGTCAGAGAGCTCTTTGGCCTCAAGAAACTACAATCCCCCCACCCCAGAATTCCAGAAGATGTTGAAAGTGGAATAGTAGCACTGTAACAGTGTAGACTGGAAATGGCCATGGAAGCCAACATAGAAGGAATTGATGCATCCAAATTGCTAAGGCACAACCTACCAGCAGTTTGCTGGTGCCTGCTGTGTTTTCTCTTAAGAAATGCCATATGCATTCTTCAGATCCCAGGCATTTTTCTCCCAAGGACTGTTTCCTTGAGACTTCGTGGGTTAGAAGGTCCATTCCCCAAAATGAGACTTGCTAGCTATTTTCTAGAGCTTCCTGTCATGCAGATCTACCTCCTTGCCCCAGGTACGTAAGCAACTACAGGAGTAGCAGAATAGGTGTAGCAGAACTGGAACAGTCTTGAATTCTCTTTTGGGTGGCTGTGTGGGTCAGCCTGAGAGAGAGAAGAATGCACCAATGATGGAAGAAGAGAGGAAGCTGAACCTCTCAGGGAAGAAGGCCTTCAAAGGTCATTTTGTTCAAGCCTTCCCAAAAGTGTAAGAAAGATTCTACAATGTGTTGACCTGGACTGATTTCCACATGCATGTTACTTTTCATTATTCCTCTGATGATTTTGATGGTAGTTTGGTGTGAACTGGCTCCTTTCTAACATTAGTTGTGGGGTGATATGGGAAATCTAACTATGCTTTCTTATCTGTGGTTGCCTATGGAAATTGTCACTTACATCACAGCTTTCAAGTGATATGACTGTGAAGCATCATTGATTAATTTCTCTCATCTGTCTGCAAAAGGTCCATCGGGTGATTGTTTGAACAAAATATAGCAAATATCTTATTTATTTCATTTGGACACCAGAGAGAATGCATATTTCACCTTTATACTATTTTAAATGATTTTTTTTTTCTTCCTCCTGGGTAGGGGATGTCATATAACATGCACTGAGCCTTCTGGGCAAAGCAGTTATGCTGGCTGGAGGATTCTGGAAGTTGTAGTCTTAACAACAACAACAAAAAAAATCAAAGCTGTTTCCATGTCTGGAAATTGCTGAATGTACAGATTGTCCTGTCTTAATGAGAAGGGGGTAAATATTCCTTTTCATCTGCATGGAAGAGAGATAAATGAATAGATCTCAACAGGGAAAACCATTCCATTGCTGGTTCTACAGGTTGTTTTCTTCTCATTGATTTTGGTGGATTTTGATTCAGGCTTTAGAGATGACCAGTGTGCGTATCTCCTTGTTTCTGCAGTATCTCATGAAATCGATATATATACAAAAATCAATTGGGTTGTGATAGAAAATATACCTTCAACTGAATTCATGAATTCCAAGCAGCGAATTTTGCCAGCACAGGCTGAAGGTGCTGAAGCTTTGGGGGCTAAGTCAGCTTTTTCTTGACGATCAACTGCTAATTTCAGAGCTTTCAGATACTGTTAGAAATGTGTTTCTGGGATGCTCCTGGGCAAGAAGCCAGCATAAGAAGAGACTGGCTGGATCAGGCTCCAGCTTCAGCAGTCCAGTTTCTAGCAGAACTTGGAAGAAACTACTTTGTTCTTTGGATCCCAACTCCCAGAATCCTCCAGCCACCATGGCTATTGGCCATAGTGGCTGGGGAGGGTGTTTTGGGAGTAGTAAAAAAAGTAACTTTTCTTTGCTTGGCTGGACTATCAAAAGCAGGTCTTGATATCTGCTATTCTCCAATACTGAGATGATAATGGACTATGTAGGTTTCTTTTAGCAGTTACAGTTACTGGGAAGTTTGTTCTATGTGGTTCAGTCCTGTTTTGTTAAAAGCAGGGCCAGAGAACATGTGTCCCTCCAGATCAAAGCCTGGAAATCGCAAATAACTTATATATTTTTTTCTTTTTTGACATAACTAAGGAATCACGAGGTTACAGTCAGCCTTAATGAGGGATGACTTCAGTCCTTTTGTGGTGTAAATATAACTGCATGGTGTTTGTTTGTTTTCTTGTTTTAATTGTTATGTGGAACATAGCCTCCCTAAATGGGAGAGAAGGAATATTGCATGGTTCAAGTGCTGGCTTGATCTGTGTCTTATGCTTTGTTGAGAATGTGGAGGCAATGCTGAGGTGGATAGGAGAAGAGTGTTTTGTGGCACAGAACAATGGCTTGTAGTTTCCAGATTATTTTTAAAATGGGCTAGTAAATACCTGTTTTAGTTACTGTTGGGGAATGGGAGTATAGAGAGCTACTTTGAAATTCATGTCAACGATGATAAACAACTGTTTGGGGACTTGGGTCTAAATGGTTGCTTTTAAAGATGGGACACTTATGTATTGAGTGGAGGGTCTCCCTCCATATCAGGTGGAGACATACCTATCTTCTTGGTCTGCAAACCAGTTAGAAGTAACTTTCCAAACTCTGCTCTGGATTTTGTGGACCTGCAGCAGTCCAATGGGAAAGGATGAATTGCTCCATTCAGTAGGCCATACTTTTCCCATGCCTGTTTCAGGGGCAACCATGCAAGTGAGGTCAAAAGACATTAGACTTTGCTTCTGACAAGGGCTTGTCAACAGATGTAAGAATAAGACAGTGGCTACCATCAGAATTAAGGAATAGGCTGCCTCTAGAAAATGGGTCAGGTTAAGAAACCATTTACAGAAGGGCTGGGTAAACTTGGGGAAATGCCACATGCTGTTGTAATACAGTTCCCATTATCCCTGACCATTGGTCATGCTGGCTAGAGCTGATGGGAGTCCAACTGCACGGGGGAGCCACAAATTGCTCCAGCTCTATGTTTGGAACTGAACTAGAAGTCATTTCACGCAAGCCTTTGCTCCTCAGTTCCTTCTTCCTTCTTTCATTTCAGCACCCTAAGTTAGAAGGAGATGGAGACCTTGCTATTATCTTGTTGTTACGGCTGTTCTTGTTGACATTGCCATGAAGCAACTGGGAGTCATTAACTCTTACAAATCTTTTGCAAGTCATGCAGAACTGGCTCCTGTCCATCCCTGCATTGCATTATACAAGACTGAAACCTTGTATAATGATGTGTTGTGGGAAATACGTTCTTTTACATATCCACAGCTAGGTAATATTTTTTATTAAGATCATGCCAAACACTGCAATATAAGCAGGCCATCATCATCATCATCATCATTTTATTTTTCCAGAACTATGTATCTCATTGACCTTCACGAAGGCAAGTTTGTGTTGCAGGGAGCAGATTGTTATTGAAGCCAACCATCTGCATTTGTTCAGAGTCTTAAGATGGAGTGTGGGAAGAGATACCAGCCTTAACTATTAGGTTCTGCTAGGTATGCTGATATGCAGATCTTGTACTATACAGATGCTTGCTGAGATTAGTTCCAGAAAATTATAGTGCTATTATTCTATTTTCAACATCCTATGGAATCCTGGGGTTTGCAGTTTAGGGAGGGGCACTTAGAATTCTCAACCAGAGAGCTCTTTGGCCTCAATAAATTACAAACCTCAGGATTCCACAGGATGTGGACAGTGGAATAATAGCACTATAATAGTGTAAGGTAGTAATGACCTTAGAAGAGATTATTTTGATTATACTCAAAACAGTCATAACAGCTTCTCCTATTGATTTCAATTAGTCTATTGTTAGCATAGCTAAGTGTAGATCCAGCCCAATGGCTGATCTCCTCTTTCAAAATTACAAACTCCAGCTGCTATTCAGATCTTAAGAGTGAGATGGATCCATCTATAGTTTGTCCAGATCACTTTTGCTCATGTTCTGTCCTAAATCCATTTCATCCCACTTCTGTATTCATTTTCTTGTTTGTTTTCCCGGTCCTCAGCTTTCCATGCTCTCAGGTTTATTAAATCTGATGGTCCCATGATGGAATCTTCTCAGCATCTACAAACCTCCAGATTTCCTTCCTTCTTGTTTAATTGGTATTATTCACTAGTTGGAACTAAGATTTCAGGGTGAGCTTATAGGGATGCCATTGCTGTTCTTGGCCCAGAGAAAGACTGTAGCAAAATCCATACTGGTTGAAGACTAACCTGTGATGTAAAAGATAGCTCTGAGTTCAAGCACTTAAGCTGATAGGTTTGAAAAGCTTTATTCTGGAATGTTGAAGAAAATGACTACATACCTCTGCAACTGCCAGGACTAAAGAAGCATTGGATTTGCAGCCCCTTATAAGCTGTAACATTTCACGTTAGTGCATGTTAGCATTCTTTTAATAGCAATTTATGACATCTCTTTTCCCAGGTTCTTCCATACCTCGCCCATTTCCTCATTCAGCTTGCCAACATTTCAACCTTGTAGCTGAGTCTTTCTGCCTACACCTATATCCTTATCAAAGTTCTTTACAATTTAACATTTTCTCATTCCCAGTACACTGTTTCCCAGCCAATCCCATCATCTCCTTATAGCACAATAAAGCCCGACAAACATCAAAGTGACTACCTGAAAGCATGGCAGGGTGAGCAAAGAACCTGACACAACCACAGCAACTGCAACTGGTGACACCAGTTGGTAACTGATGGCTTTGCTGTTGGATGGGACAATGGATCTGTTCAAAGTTTTGGTCTAAATGAGCTATCCAGGTTTCTGAACTCGACCATCTGCACCTTATATAGCTCCTTTATAGTTTAGACTAAAACCTGAAGTGAATTCACTACTCTATTTTCACTGGAGCTACCAGTTGCCATTGGGAGCCTCTACTCCAGTGGTTCTCAACCTGTGGGTCCCCAGATGTTTTTGGACTTCAGCTCCCAGAAGCCCTGAGCATTGACCATAGTGGCTGGGGCTTCTGGGACCTGAAGTCCACAAACATCTGGGGACCCACAGGTTGAGAACCACTGCTCTACTCTTAACTGGCCAATATATGATCTCATGAGAAAATGAAACTTTTTAAAATGAATGATACATACTCAACGTATTCTTAAAGTCAAGCATCTTTAAGATGGCTCAAGTTAGGTTGTTAAATATCGGTCATTTGAGAGAAGAATGCAAGTCATGCAAATATTCCAATATTTATTGGCCCACATACACAAAATAGAATGCATAGATGAGCGATCGTTTAGAGTTACAATATCCAATATGACACCATATTCACGTAGAGCTCCTGCTGATGGTGCCAGTTGGACATAGACAGTGCTGGCAAGGGCAAAGTGCACTGCCAGGAATGTGGGAGAAATCCAGTCTTGTTACTTGTTAAATGTACATACACTTGCATTATTTTATTTTGGAAGCTCTCCTAACTCCACACCACCTGGATATCGATACACTTTGCATTTGCAAATCCACAGAGTTCAGGACTTAAATTGCTTATTTGAAAAGTATGCACTGAAAAAAATGGATTTTTGAAAAATTCATACACGTGTACTTCAGGGAGTAGATGGTGAATGTTGTGACAGCTGTGGCTGAAATCCTGCTGGTAATCCTAAGTACAATGGGGCCACTGAATCAGATAATTATGTGAACACCATTAATTCAATGGGTCTCCTCCAAGTGAAACAACCAACAGGATTGGGACCAGCGTTTACTATTTGGAAACAAACAGAAATGCACACTTTCAAAAATGTGAACCAGATGGATTTTTTAATGCAAAACCTAACATGTTGAACAGGTTTGGATGTTGAACAGGTTTGACAGAAAGATGGAATAAAGAGAAAGTCTGTGCTAATGAAATGGTGAATATCACTCATCATGATGGTAAGAGCTGCCTGACAGTGGAATATGTTGCCTTGGAGTATGGTAGGGCAGAAGTAGCCTTTCTCAATTAAGGATGGGGGATTTAAAACAAACAAACAAATGAAAGACCCTAGTTTTTTGAGCATCAAGAAACTTAAAGGAAAAGAAGCCTGGACTGATGAGAATTTTGGGACTTTGTGCAAAATTCATACTTGGTTATTTTGTGCAGAAAACAGTGTTTTCTGTGTGGAAACAATTTTTTTTCTGCACAGAAAATAATATTTTGCATAGAAAAGCTGCTTCTTGCACAGCAAATGCTGCATTTGAAACATTTCATGCAAAATTTGCATGTAGCTGATTGCATGGAAAACAACTTTTTCTGCACAGAGATTAGGTTTTTTTGGGGGGGACATTAATATTTCAATACAGAAGAAATGTTTCCTGCACACAAAAAGATGTTTCCTGCACAGCATTTTTTTAAGGGGGGGTGCAAAACAACCACATGCAATTTTTGAACAGAAGAAGTCCTGAATTATGAATAGGCTTAGAAAACTGCATAGCTTTCAAAGTCTTTCTTGCAGCGGGAGGAAAACTGCCAAAATTTCTTGTTGCTTCCACCAAAAAGAGAAATAGTGATGGGTCACATTCCTGTTGTGAAGATGTTGCCCTTTGTTTTCTGAATAGTAAACTCAGTTCATGGCATTGGTAGGAACTTTTGCAGTCAGAACTATCTGATAAGAATCCATGGAAAGAAGGAAGGAAGAAGAGACAGAATATACCATGTATCTAGACAAATTGGATTACTAATAACTGTCCCATTTTTATACAAACTAATAATAACAATAATTATGCCAATAAAACAGCAAAGTCCTCTTCTTTTTCTTCCTGCTCTTCTCCTCCCTGCAACAATCTGAGAGGTTTCTAGTTCACAAACACCAAGTAACATAAATAGAAGAGCTGTTTTTATATAGAGAAACTCCCTCCTACAGTTGGCTCTTAGAATGACTTAATATCATATAATACATAAACTTAATTGTAAGCCACTTTGGTAACCGTAAACTTGAAAAGCGGCCTGTAAATTGGAGTAGTCAATAAAATAAAATGTGCACCTCCAGATGCTAGAAGAAATCTTTGCTTTCCTGTTATCTGTAAGTGCATGACTAATTTCAGCAAACCCAACAGGGTTTTGAGACCTTTCTTCCATGAACAAAATTCTGTCCCTGCTGCACCCATTGTTGTTGGGTGCCTTCAAGTCATTTCTGACCTATGGTGACCCTAAGGTGAAACAATCATGGTGTTTCTTTGCAGGAATTGTTCATAGGTGGTTTGTCTTTGCCTTCCTCTGAGGGAGTCTGGCATGCCAAAGGTCACCCAGTAGGTTTCTTCAGAGTTGTAGGCCAATGCTCAAACTCCTGCATCACATAGTATGCAGCAAACCCATCACAGCTACCAACACCATTCCAGGGCATCTGCCAGAGATCTAGCATTCTGGGAAGACCCACAACCACTGGATCTTTCTGCTAGATCTTCCTCCCACCAATCTGCTTGGGCCTGGATTAAGCAATAGTGGCAACTGGACAAAACAACCTCTTTTTGATATTTTTTATCCATAATATTTCAGTGTGACACAGCATTGAAGCTTTATAGGAACAAAAATATGGTAGGTTCAGCTCAGGGTGGTCCTTTTCTGGCTTCTTCTTGGTATCTCCTGGTGACACCAAGAGAGGATGTGAAGGAGCATGTCCTTTTGCTAAGGCAGGGGTCATACTGGGATAGAGAATATTGGGGGGAATCTGCAGAGCAGTTTTCTGTCTCTAGGGGCAGGAGAAGTGGGGGAAAAAACCCAGAATTTTTCTAAAAATAATAGTTAGAGAAATATTGGCTCACTTTTAAGATGTAGTCAAAAAAAGAGGGGAAAAAACACTCAGCATACTTAAGTCCTTGAGTATACCCCAAATACTCAATTACACTAGATGATAGCCAAGACTCTATAATTCCAAGATGTTGACTATATCTTCTCCCTGCAGCATCTTAGCACTTGAAAAGGTCTGGTTGAAATAAAGGCGGTTTGCTAAGAACCACTTGTGTGAATAGCCTACTGATATGGATATCTCCAGCTAAACAGCCCATGATGGGTGCTTTCACAACATCCATCCCATAATGTTTCTATAGGGTCTGGGGCTACTTGTGCCCCTGTGTCTGGAAATCCTCACTTGACCTTCACTTTGATGTCTCAGAAAAAAAAAAAAATCAAACGGGACTTTGTGTATGGATTTGGGGCCTTTGAAATCCATTAAATGTAATAGCTGCAAACTTTGTTGTGAATATCTGTCTCCGCTCTCTTCTAATCCTGTCTCTGACACATATTTTCCCTCTGTAGCTTTGAGAAATGCAGAAAAGAAAAGGAAAACATCCGACATCGATTTCCCTATCTGAAGAGGGGGAAAAAAGAACCCACCAAGGATAATAATGTTCAAATGCTTGAAAGAGGGTGTTGTGAGGCCTCATTTAAGTTTCTAATATGCTTCTTTTGAGATGAAAGCTCTATGCAAATAATGAATATTATTGGTATCTACTCAGTTTTACAATAGGGATACCACCAGCTTGTGAGAAAGAATTTGCTTGTTCATAAACAGAATAAGCACTGGGAATGAATGGATGCTGTCCGCCCATACTTGCTGTACACATTTCTTCTTTTTCCCCCTGCTTTTGCTTTCTTTACATTTAGATTAGCTACCAAAAAAAAAAAAAAACAATAACCCAGCAACATTGTTCCCATACAGGCAGGAGAATATGTTTGTGCTCGAAGAGATAGCCTGAATTGAGAATGGAATCCCCTTCACAAGGGGAAACATAACCATTATTGGGACGCATTCCATTATTACTCTCAACTGGAGTAAACCATTTGAATCAATGGGATCTGCATACTTTTTTTTCCTAATTTAAGAATTTATTCCATGTTTATGTGCCTTAGAGCACATGTATACAATCTAACAATACTACAGTAAAGAAATGAAACGTTCACTGTCCATCTCGCCTTTGAATGCCCCCCTTTGCATTGTGCAGCGTCTCATGGGGGAGACCATGCAGAGGGGCAGAGCCAGACCTAATAAAATCTTGTGGTGCCCCTCTCTCTGCCGCTTTTGCTTCCAAAACTCAACCCATCCTCCCGTCTCTGACACAGTGTGAGCTTTCTGGTCATTCCAGGGCTGATAATCCCCCCCCCATTTTCCATAGGTGCCTCAGCCACTGTATGTGAAGGCATGTATAGGGGGGGGGAGGACCTTTCCACATTACACTGTTATAGTGCTATTATTCCACTTTCAACCTCCTATGGAGTCCTGTGGTTTGCAGTTTAGGGATGGGCTTTGAGAATTCTCAGTCACAGAGCTCTTGAGCCTCAGTAAACTACAAACCCCAGAATTCCACAGGAGGTTGAAAGTGGAATAATATAGTGAGGAAATAGTAGGGCAGGGTGGAAAGGCCAAAGAGAGAGAGAGAGGACTGACCAAGCATTCCTTTGCAAGGGGCATTGCTTATTAATAGCCCCAGATGGCTATTCCACCTGAACCTCAGGAAGAACTTCCTGATGGTCAAGGCTGTCCAGCAGTGAAATATGCTGCCTCAGAGTGTGGTGGAGTCTCTTTCCTTGGAGGTTTTTAAGCAGAGGCTGGATGGCCATCTGTCAGGAGTGCTTTGAGGGTGTTCCTGCATGGCAGGGGGTTGGTCTGGATGGCCCCGGGGTCTCTTCCAACTCTACATTTCTATGATTCTATGATTCTATGGCCATTTGATGTCTTTGCATGGAAGCCCATGGTTAGCCAATGATTTCTGGACATCCAGAAAAGCCTTCAAAGTATTTTGAAGAAAATAGCCATTAAAGCTTAGAGAAGGTAGCTGCTCAAAGTGTTAGGTGGCCCTAGCTGGAATCCTGTTGGTGATATTCACACATGCAGCCCTGAGGTACCCACAACTAGGAAGCTCCCGGCCTCAGCCCTGCTTCTGGGAGAAGAAAAAAGACATCATTCAAAAGTGAGCTTCTGAATAAAATGGCACCTGATTTCTTCAGTACTTCTTTCAGTACTGGCTTGGCCACCTCCTGCCCTCTCCCTCCTCACCCTCAGGCAATAAATGACTATAACAGTTTATGATCTACCTCCCAAGAACAGGAAGGATGCAGAACTGCACCAGGGGAGCATTTTGCTCCACACATATGGTGAGAGGTCAGAACCCATGCCTCCTACTTTTAAGAAGACACTCCTATGCTTGAAGGAGACCTTTATGTGAAGGAATGCCCAATCTATGGCCATTTTAAAGACTCAAAGAATGAGAAGCAGGCAAAGGGGTTGGAGCTGGCCTTGAACAGCCCATGGACTACAGTAAGATATATTATGTGTGCATTTAAATTCTAGTCAAGATTTTGAGAACATATAAGCATTTAAAAAAAAACCCTGTGTCTTCCTTTATTGAGGAGATGATATATTGACCGGTAGTGTATTGCTTTGTTGCTATGTGCCTTCAAGTCATTTCCAGCTTATGCCAACTTTAAATCCAGCCTGTCCTGGGGTTTTCTTGACAAGATTTGTTGAGAGGGAGTTTGCCTTTTCCTTCCTCTGAGGCTGTGACTTGCCCCATGGCTGAGTGGGGTTTTGAACTCTGGTCTCCCAGTGTCCTAGTTCAATGCTCCTCAGGCTAGCTCTCTATATGTAGGCAAAGCATAATTAGCTATTTTAGCCCAGCCAAAAGAAGAGGCCACAAGGGGGTGTATAGACATTTGTAAAGAAACAACAGTGCACAGTTTGGAACCCGAGTGAGTGATAAAGGAGACTGAGTTTACAGAAGTCTGGAAGCACCAGACTTCCAGAAGCATCCAGTAGTCTGGATTCATTTAAACATGTTCCTCTTGGGCTGTGGTATGCCATGATACTTCCCCACCTTATAGAAAAGACTTCTGTTCACTTCCATTTGTCCTCTTCTGATATATTTGTTTCTTTATGTCCTACTTTACCTCTGAAGAGGTGAAAGGAAAATATACGTCTCTTCCTTTTTTACCTTCTTGATAATCCTGTGAGATGGAACGATGGGGAGCATTTGGAGTTTCCATCTAATACATCTGGAGGGCATCAGGTTGGAAAAGACTGGTATATCTGGAAATCTGCTCATAGATGTGTACTCCCTTAGCTCCAGATAATAGGTGTAGGACAAATTTGTGCTCACTGTTTGCACTCTACAAATCTACACCTGTGGTCTGCTGAATACTGACTTTGCACAATCAGTTGCGTACCTGTCAATATGTTTGCTTATTGTTCCATTCCGCAATGGCGGATGCTCAATTGCTGTTTTCACAACCCCAGTGAATCAAGGTGCTACCAGCTGAAGGTGCTGATGAATACTTGCATACACATCTTCCAGGAATGCACAGATGAACCTGAAATTAGACTCCAGGAACTCCATTTATTAAACTGTGAACTGAATGCTCCCATTGCACAGTGCTGAAAACATACAACCACATGTGTAAAAAAACTTATTCACATATTTGTCACCAATAGGATTTCAGCTATACTTCTGCTGATGGGAATATAAATGCTCATGCACCAATCACAAGCTGCATAATCAAATTCTCTCCAGGCAGTATTGCAGTAAAGCAGCCACTACCCTGCTTTCTTTTTCCTAAAGTGTGCTGATGTGCTGTTTATAAAAGCCCGGGGAAAGAACAGAGACAAGAAACTTCTCAACTACACAGCTAAATGGCAATTGCAATTGAAAGCAGGACACAGAACTGTATTCCCTCCACCTGCCCCTAAATACTAGCAGTCTGCTAGTACAGAATTCATGTAACTCTTCTTTACTTTGTCACCTTTGCTTTCTACAACCTCTGTTTCTTTCTGCAGCTATCCGATTATTTATTGAATTGATTTTGCTTTCTGTAGCACAGGGCTGCATTTTTGTCTTCAGTCATGTGGGACATCTGGGTTTGTTATTGCAATTGGGATTTGAGTTCAGTAACTCCAACATAAACAACAACAACAACAACAACAACAATAATACAGACTTCACAGTGATGGTGATGGTGAGGACAGTGGGGAAGAAATTCTACTTTGTGCAATACTCTGAAGATGGCACTGTAGTAACAACTTCATCCTGGAAAAGGCTAACAGTGTCCATCTCTGTTGCTGGAGGCCCTGGTGATGTAAAATGCATTTACTTCCTCTAGCAAATGTGATGCTATAGCTCAGTTTTACCATAGCATCAACCAACATCGGTGCTCCAATTAGGGATGCATCGTGATTGGCTTTATTTAACCCAATCTGCAAGGCTGCTGCAGCTGCTCTGGCCCATATCTTTAGGTGGCTTAGCTGATTCTGCTGAATTTGTAGCTTGGTGATAATTTATGTAAAGGGGGAAAAAATAAACACTCTTTCTCCTTCCCAAATCCATAGCCTGGTTATTTGAAAAGGCAAACAAAGTAGAAAAGCTACATCTGAGCTACACCATTTCGTATACTCTGTTTAGAAGTCGATTAGACAGATAGATACATAGATGATAGATAGATAGATAGATAGATAGATAGACAGACAGACAGACAGACAGACAGACAGACAGATGCATGCATATACACAGGCAAATGTTATAGAATAAGATTTTCCTGTTTTAAAGAAAAATCAGAGCAGATGGAGAACTGCTGTGTAGAAAGGTTAGGTCAGAATCCTTCTCCCTGAGATTGTAGGGTTTTATGCACAAGGAATTTCTTTATGTACATATGGAGAAGAATTCAGACCTTCTGTACAGAGTGGTAGGATCAGTGGTCCATTTTGACATGCAAGCATTCATGATGACAGCTCCCAAATCCATATTCATACCCCGCAAATACCTGTTTCCATTGATGACAGTCTTCATATCTATGCCCCCAAACCGCTTTCTTCACTGATCCCAAGACACAGCAGTTCTACTCCCCTCTATGAGCTTCAGAAAGCAAATGGGTCTTAATGGCCAATTCAAGACCAAGTCACCCCCAAAATATGTTGCATTGAAATAGAAATAATTCTTATAACAGTTGCGGGAAAAGCCCTCCTTAACCCCAGATTACTGAACTCTGGTGGCACAAAGAATAAGAGTTGGGGTGGCAAGTGACATGCTTACTAATCAAATAAATTTCTAAATGTCACTGACCCTATGAACCCCGGGCTCAACTGTAAGAGTAGAACAGATAAAGCTTTAACATTTTGACAGTCATTGTATAGGCCTATATGGAAATTCACCAGTTTAGTCTTCAGTTAAAAGAACAAAGAAGCACTCCTCCCCCTCCATGGTCTGCCACTTACTCAAATTAAGTGCATTTTCCACATGACTAATTTGCTTGCAATGTATTTTTCTCCCCCCTTTCTTTAGGATGACAGGCTATAAACTCCTGTGCCCCACAAAATAAGAAGTGCTTCTGTCCTTTCATTTCGTATAGAAAAGCACTCTGAGCAACATTTTCCATTAGCTAATTGGTTATAAAAATTAAAAAAAAAACAAAAAAAAACAGGTACACAGCTGCTGTTGTTGTTTTAAACAAGAGATTATCTTTCTTTCCAAGGCCACCATTGAGTAGTGGGTAACTGGTGACTTAGTCTGAGAATCCACTCTGGATTTTTGTCCAAACATTAAAAGAACTATCCAAGATAGTTCTCCCAAAACAGATTCAGCACCTTCTAGGACAACTCCTTTGAAGTTCAGACTAGAAACCAGAGTGGGTTCACATTGATATGAGAAAGACCAGCCACAATGGACCAATACCAAAATAGGTTCTGCAATTTGGAGAGCTCTTTTTTTAATGTGCGGACTCTCCAGTTGGAATGGAATCACTCTCCAGTTGACATGGAAGCACAAGCCACAACTTTCATTACAGTAGCCTTCAAGATATGGGTACATGACCACCTAAGACCAGGAGTAAGATACATAACATGGTTTCTAGTGTAGGACAAGCCATGGAAGCCAGAATGATGTAAATGTTGTTGCCATCAACCATCATAGCAGATTATTAGGAAGGAAAAGGAAGAAGAGAACATCTTCCTTCTTTTATTGGTTGCCTCTCCTATATCATGTATTTCAATGCTTTCGGTACCTTGTGCTAGACAGCAGCTTTTAAGAGGGGGGCACACATGTACCACACAATTCTCATACACATCTGTGGCAGATAAAGACTCTGTGGAGTGGAGAGCATCACGGAAGTGATGGAGACTTCTGGAGAACCTGAGCCAATCTCAATGCTGCCATCGTCATTTAGTGTCTGGTTCTTCAGGCCGTAGCCTCTGCAATCCTGCTTGCTCCACACAAAGCATGGAAAGGCCATGTGGGAAGCAATAAAGGCTGTTCAGTAAGCCAGGTTTGGGGACGGGGGCTTTGTTGTTGCGCATACTAATCTCTGCAGTGTTACAGTGACCCAAAGTGGAGATGCACATGTGTAAGAGGATGCCGGCCACTCATTGGGTGAAATTAATCATGCCCCCAAAACTTTAGTAAACAGCAATATTGGCACCAGTTGGGCCTGCAGTGGGAATGCTTATTTTGATCTCACATAGAGAAAGAAACAATTTAAATGATTTTCTTCCTGCTTCGTAAGACTACAAAGGTTTCTCTGCAGTTTTCAAGCAGGATTCATATTTTGTGAATTTGTTTTGGGGGGGGGGGACCTGTTGTTCCTGCATGCTTTCAGAGAAATGTATTTTCAACACACAAAGCACAGGCAAAAATATGTATGTTTGCAAAACATACAATTTGCACAAAAGCACCAGTTTTTGACAGTTAACAAATGCACCAGTTTTTGACAGTTAACAGTTGACAGTTATTGCATTAATTTTGTGAAAGAAGCCTGTCTCCTACCCATGAACAATGTTGCTTTTGGCACAGAAAATGTGTTTTCTAGCTCCAAACATGCAGAAATGCTACTTTTGTGAAAAGGCATTTTTCCTGAATTACAAGGAATATAACGAGTGTTCTCTTGTTCTTCCATGGCATGCCTTGATTGTCAGAACACCTTTTTTTCAGTATGTGGATGAATATTGACAAGCATTCTTCACAGCGCTACCCTGAAGTCACACTGTTCAGAATGTCGTGCAAAAATACATAACTGCAAAACAAATGATAGAGCTGTCGGGATGCAGCAGTTAAACTGATGAACCAGGAGTTGGTGTGTTCCAAGTTCTAGTCCCCACTGAGCCATGAAACTCACTGCGTGCCCTTGGCCAGGTCATTCTTTCCCAGCCTGGCCTGTTTCATCTATTTGCTGTGAGAATAAAGTAAGGATGTAAATCTTTGACAATATCAGGCTCGCATGCAAGGATGAATAATTTCCACTGTTTTCTCCCTGCTGTGGAAGAAAACAAATATTTAGGCACAGCTCTTGTGTGATATTCGCTCATCCCAGAGTATTTCACTCTGTTCTGCTCAGTGATACACTTGGGGGCTACTGCACATGAAAATGTGCTCCGTGGACCAAAAAAAGAAAGGGTCTTTGCACAAGCCCCCCTTCACTGTTTCCAGATACCAACTTTTTTTATTGCAGTATTGATGGTATTTGCCCACATACGCACACAGCAGATATTTTAGACAAAACAAAAAAGACCTTCGAGAAGCAGCATTTTTTGCATGAAAATTGTAGGTTTTGTGTGCAAAAACCTAATTCTATTAATTCTTACAATCCGTTTTCTCCCCTGCCTGCATTCCAAGCGGATAGGAGAGGGGAGACGACTTTGCTCTCCCCGCTTGGAGCAGGGATCACATCACCAGCACAGCTATTGCCGTGCTGACTGCCGGGGAGGGGGTTGGGCCAGGCGGGACCATTATACCATGGCTCTGCCTCCCCAGCCAGCCTCTTCTTTGTTTCCGGAGGCCCACCCTCCTGCCCTCATCTGTAGTGTAAGCTTGCTGGTTGTTTTGGGGCCGGGTAGAAATTTTTCCCCCTTAAGGTGGGGGTTGCCTACCCTATACTGCAGGAAGGGACCGGGCAATTGGCTTTCAGGGTAGCATCTTAAATAGGAGTTAAATAGGTCTTCTAGCAGGTGAAGTGGGGGGGCATTAAGGCATTGGGATATACTTTTGGCACCATGTGGTGCAGGACATGCCTCTGGAACTCACTCTCCCAGTTGTCAGGCAGTGGGCAAAGGGCAAAGAAGGAGAGCATCCTTGGAGCGGGCCCACATATTTTATGCCCTCACTTCTGGGCTCTCTGGCAGGTGGTGGGTTTCATGGGGCACGCCTTCCAGAGGCGTTGCTGAGGAGGCAGCTCTGGATCAGGGCTTTGCCCTCGGGACCAGATATTTTGCTGTCATGCAGCCCCCGTGAGGTCAAGTGTAAAGTTCAATGTCATGTCCAAGGTCAAGTTCAAGTTCATGTATAAATAGGCAATAAATAATAAATTGCCCATAGTTCATCCCAAGTCCTGTCGTGTGGTCTCTTCATTTCGAGGGGTGGGCAGCAAACACGCGTTTTCCAGAAAACTATGTTTCCGCAAAAAACATTGGAGTTTTTGTTTGTTTTTTGCACAAAAACACTATTTTTCCGTGCTACCTTTGCTTTTTTAAAAAACATTTTTCCTCCTAAAAAATGTGTTTCACTTTCAAGAACATCTGTGAGGTTTTTTTACCTCTTCCATGCAAAAAAAAAAAAAACCTTACTAATTTTTTCAAGAAAAAGAATGATACACATATAGAAAATCTTGGATTTTTTTTTTTCAGGGGGAGGTAAGAATCTCATGGTTGTGATGGGGAAAAAAAGTGTACTTCCATGAAGAATAATTTCTGAAAATATTTTGGGATGTGTAGATATCATTAAAAAAACAACAACAACTGAACACAATTCTTATTTCTTGTCCCCCCAGACAACTTTCTCAAGTGTTAAGAAAGCCATTGTTGAAACAATCCGTTATGAACATTTTTTTATAGCCTGAGAACAAATAGATGAGGAAAGTCATGTACTCATTTCAGACCTGATTTGAAAAAGTCACCCTATAAGTGGGAATAAGAGAAACAAAAGAAGGAAGGAAGGAAGGAAGGAAGGAAGGAAGGAAGGAAGGAAGGAAGGAAGGAAGGTTATCTGAATGCAGCTGAATCACAGTTGAAAGGATAAGTGAATAAAAAGGAACAATAGTTTGGATAGTGAATATCTTATTAGTCAACAGGTTCTACTTTCAGAATTGTGAAACACAAAGTCAGTAACAACCTTGCCATCACTTTTAATATCAGTTATTTTTTCTCCCTCTCTTCACTTTCTCTCTCTCTCTCTGGTGAATTATAGATGATATTTACCTCTCAAAAAGTTCTGTTTTAAAAGTTGTGTGACAGCAAGAAGGCTAGTGGGACTTCTGAGTTCAATGAGAGTGTTTGTCCTTAGGCAGCTGAATGAAACACGCAGGTACAGCCTGACCCTGGAAGTTCTTTCCTCCCACCGTTGGGAAGTCCCCGGGTGAAGAAGGAAGACAGTTGTTTGCACAGCAGGATATGAGAATAAAATGTACTACTATGTACAGAGAGCTAGAATAATTGATATCATGCAAGTTTACTGGACAGTCAGATATTCAAAGTACTAACACTGACCATTTTTTTTATCAAGAAGTTCTCTAAATACATTAAAATGTGTAACTATTTTAAAGGAAAAAAAAGACATGCAGTAAGAAAGATGAAGATAGGTAAAGCATGCCAAAGGGCCTTACACTGTAGGTTAGAACATAATACATAGAACAACATCTGGTGCATTTTTAAAGCATTAAACAACAACCAATTTAAAACATTAATTTACAACAGTTAAAACACAATGAAGATGTGTTACACCTTAAAAATAGCACACCTTCAGTACATCCTTCTACTCCAACTTGTAAAAGGCTGAATACATGTTCAAATAAGGAGGCATTTGCAGTGGTATGCTTTGTAGGAAATAAATTGTTTTCTGCAGATGCACAGAGATGTCTGTGGGCAAAGAATATTTTTTTTGTATGGAAGTCCCAAAGAACAAAACATCGTCATTTTTTAAAAAAATGTACAACTTTTATAAGCCCACCCAGATGGAAGAAAACTCCTGAAAATCTTCTTTCTTGCAGGCAAAAACCAAAATCAGTGAAGATTTCCATCCTTTGTGAGGTTTTTGAGATGTCTAGACTGGAATCCTAGGGTTATGTGTGTGTGTGTGCAGCCTTTATTGGACAATGCAAAGGAGGTTTTCAATACCTCCTTAAGCAACATCCATTCCCATCCAGGCAGCTTCTAGGCACTGGGTCATGATGCTTTGGCCATTTACTGGCTGATGATGGCAGCCCAAGGTGCCCTGACAGAACCCAGCTGCAGTCCTGTAAGTAGGATAAGATAGCTGACATCACACTCTTGGATATCTGGAAGGATGATGTTTGCTCTGTTTTCCTACATGTTGAACTCTAGAACAGTGGTTCTCAACCTGTGGGTCCCCAGATGCTTGTGGACTTCAGCTCCCAGAAGCCCCAGCCACTATGGTCAATGCTCAGGGCTTCTGGGAGCTGAAGTCCACAGACATCTGGGGACCCACAGGTTGAGAACCACTGCTCTAGAAAGAACTTCTTCCCTCGCTGATGCCACTGCAGCCATGTGTGTCCACCTGCAGCTGGCAAGGTAAACAGCAGCTGTCTCCAAAATCCCATATGGAAAATGTGTAAACAGTAAAACAGAAAAGAGAATCTGCCTCAGCAGCTACTTCCAGCATACTGAAGAAAAGCATAGATCTATAGGTTGACCCTGCCTTCCTTCTCCTAGTCAGTAAATAAGCATGGATTACAATGGAAGCTGCCTTCTCCAAATGAGAAGGTTATGGAACTTCAAGGACAGACCATTGCACAAGCAAAGATTCCAACTCTAGGTTGCACCTTTCTATGCCTTTTGCAGATGTGACATATCCTCTGCCAGCCAGAGCAATGAGAAATGCAACCAGTTCTTACTCATGGAGCAAAAATGTGCTCTCATTCCCTTCTGATGCGCTAAACTTTCCCTTGTCACAAGCATTCCATTTCTTTTGCTGTCAAGGGTGTGATAGCTTTTGGTGTGAGGGCTGGGATCTGTGAGCTCCGTGTCAACGGAGAAGCAGCAAAGCAGAAGTAACTGTGGCTTCAAGTCATGTCATTAAGCAGCAGCAGTGAAGGTGGCTTCTTTTCTTTTCCTTTCCCCTTAGTCATCACAGCAAATAGGTCGAACTCTTCATTACCAGAGATGTTGTCTCAGGAGCAGAGGCAATAAATCCAAGAGATTCCTTTATTATAGCTCCTTTCTCTCAAAAATACAATTGTAAAACAAAATGTGCACATATCAGAGTGTCAACCTCCTGGAATGCACTGAAGCATTAAAAAAAAAAAAGGATTTTGAATTCCTTATGCTCCTTTCCACAGATCACAGTATCTACAAGGATGTCTTGGTGAGACCAAAATACCAGAAAGGGAAATCTGCAGGCCAGCCATCCCATAGAAAGAGAACTAATTTCACTGGGAAGAAGGAGAATCTGAGAATGTAGATTTTTCTCTGTTAACTGTAGGTGGGAGACCACCAGGGAATACCAATCCTCTTCCTGAATGGCTAGGACAGAAATCAGCCTAATATCTTGAAAGATGCTGCAAGTCATGGTTGACAACAGATAGACTAATGCTCTTGAGAGAGCCCGGAGTCCAGAAACTGAACGTTAGCTGTGGCAAGTGACTAGAAGCTTACAAGAGAACAGGCAAGGCTTGCAAGATAGCAAGAGCTCTGAATAAGAGGAAACTAGCCAAATAACACAACAGAGACTTCACAGAAATGGGGAAGCAAGTACAGGTAGATGCTAGAGTGAGGTTAGCTCTGTGGTCTGCAATGTCTGGAGCACCCCAGATTAGACAAATGGGAGGCGGAGCGACCACAAGAACTGAACAACAGTACCCTATAGCTTCATTAAACTTCATTGTAACATTAACTTTCACATCCCCAAGGTGGGATTTGGCATCATAATTCGGGTCCACCTACATGCACGTGTGCAGTGCTCGAATGCTGATTCATAACATAGAGCCTTTCTGCCCTACACTGTTTTTGTGCTATTATTCCACTTTCAACATCCTGTGGAATTCTGGGATTTTTAGTTTACTGAGGCCAAAGAGCTCTCTGACTGAGGATTCTAAAGGCCCCTCCCTCAACTGGAAACCCTGGGATTTCATGGTTTTAAATCCATACTGGGGACTGTTTACACTTATTTTAGTGTGAAGAAAATTAGGCTTCTTAAACTGCATGCTATACTGCATGCAGTTTTACCTTTGATCTTCAGTGTCAGCACTGAAATTCAGGTTCTGATGGACCGAAATCTATTAATGGTGCAAGGCAATAAGCAATTCGTGGAAACAAACCAGCATGCATTCAAGCAGTAGAAGGAGGGGAGTAGAGGCATAATTCTTCACTTATTTTCTTCCTGAATTAAGCAACAAATGCTTTTAGCAATTTTTCCTGGCTGCAAGAAAGTCTTTGAAAAGTACAGTTTTTGTAGGCTATTTGCAATTCGGGACTTATTCTCTGCAAAATTTACAAGTGGTTTTGCACCGGAAACAGCATTTTCTGTGCAGAAAATACTATTCGAACATGCTGTTTTCTGCACAGAAAATGCTGTTTTTTGTGCACAGCAACCACGCACAGATTTTGTGTCCCAAACTGCAAGAATCTGTGTCAGTCCAGGATTCTTCTCATTAGGGATTCTCAGTGCTTAATTTTTTTTTCAACCATTTCTCAAAAAACTTCAAATATCCTTTCCGTCCCTTGGAAAGAAGGGAGGAGGTGGAAGAAGCAAGCTGACCTTCAGAGCAGAGTTCCTGATATTTTAATTTGCTTTATTGCTTTTGCAAAATTTAATTGCGGAGGAACTCTTCATTTTGCACAGGCCTCACCTTCTTAACTGATGGAGTGCTACTGGGTCACACCGCCGACGCGGCCAGATTGAGACAAACCTTTCAAATCCAGCTTGATCATTCTAATACTGACAATCTCTGTTCCAGGTTGATTTTAGTTTCTGGATTTCTGTTCAGGCCCCTGTAATAAGAAAGATGCATCAAAACCTGAGCTGGGTGAGCTTTTTGGCGACGGGGAGGGAAGATGCGGGCAAATAGAAGAACAGATATAAAGTTTGATTGAGCACTTCCCTGTGGTCCATGTTGCCATAGCAACTATTTGCCTTTGTCTCGGCAGCCAGGGTTATCGGAGCACCGTTTAGGAGATTCCTTCTCTTGCGTTTGTGCATTATTCAAACTCAGAAACTTGGCAAATCAATTAGGCTTAGAAGAGAGATGCAGATGGCAGCTGACAGAAAGGGCTTCAAAACAAGTTCGCCCTACTAATGGAAGAACCACAAAAGCTCCATCTTGATCAGAATCATAATAATAACGCACTTGAAAAATGCACTTTGTGGAATAAAAGACAGTCGGCTGGAGAAACAGAAGCGGGGAGAAAGAAAAGAAGCAGTCCTTTAACATTCGCTTATTCAAGGCCTCTCAAAAGCCAGTTTCGTTCTCGTATGCAGATGAGGACCACGAGGCCGCTCTTTTGCTTTTTGTCATTATCCACTCAAAGCGGGACAGCAAAGCATCAGGTTGCCACAAACAGGGCAGTACTTCTGCTTGGTCCCACTAATAATGAGCAAATAATGCACGCTTCCACTTCGAGCAATCCCCCCACCCTCCCACTCCCCATTTTCACTCTGGACAGTTTGTTTATATGACTAACCGTGTGATTGTTTCCTCGGCAACCCAATGGAGCATGAACGTGATTAGATACAGATGCAAAGATGTGGCCATTGGTACACGGGTAAGGAGAAACAAATACCTGGAGAGCAAATTTCACACTTATCGACGGAGGCCCCTGTTGATTTCAAAGGATCCATCTTTTCCATGAAGAGGTTTTTCTATTCCGTTGATCAAACAAGTAACAAGAACGGCCCATGGATTAAATAGAGGGCATGACGGCAGGCATGGTGGCCGCATCAGGTTCTCCTGCCTACCACCTTAATGCGGAATAGATATCCCTTAGGCACCTCGGTGCCACTATAAAATTAATCCAGGAGAGAGGATAGGTTGGTGGAGAGTCTGGAAAATGAAATTCTATAGGGATATGTTGAATGAAGTAAGCATGCTGAACTTATGGAAAGGGAAATTAAGAAGAACCATGACTGCTTTCTTCAGATATCTGAAGGCATGTCCTGCAGGATTGTCTTCAACAGTGGAACTTACATGGCTGTAAATGGAGGAGCAGATTTGCTGCCACATTTCTTTTTATCCCCTTTCCTTCCTCACTCAGCCATGGAAACCCGCTGGGCACACCACGCACTCTCAGCCCTCAGAAAAACCCAGGATAGGTTCACTTTAGGGATACCATAAGTCAGAAGTGCCTTGAAGGCGCAAGACAACAGAAATATCCTGATGAGATCTGTAGTGATGCTACTAAAGGTATCTGAATGATTAAGCAAAATTATCACTCTGTTTTCCGGGATCAATATCCCCTGGGGATGTCACTCCCCTAAGCAATACCTTGAGCAATATATGATCATCAGGCAATGGAAGGAATGAGGATCAATGAGAAATGATGTGTGGAGTTCAGAAGGAGGTAATAAGAGAACCAAGTCCCCAGTTGGGCCTTGGCCTTGGCAAACCAATCATCTGTTTTCTGAAGGAGACAGATTGCTTGGGCAGAATAGCTCAAACGATGGAGGGGAAGTTCACCCACCACTAAATGCTGAATATTCTGTAATTTCTACAAATTAATTATAGAAATGGGTCTAAATCCAATTGTTCATCCCACTTAGAGTAGTACCACCAAATCGGTGAGAACTTGAAAAGTTAATAAGTTCTTTAGATTCAATAGCTCTCCCCTGCTTGGCACTAAAAATCATATTAGACCTCACATGGCTTCTTGTAGATTAAATAATTCATGAATTGCTTCATGTGGACTAAATTTCAAGACCTTTTAAAACTTATGTTGTCCTCCCAGTGGAAATTTCTTTGCTTAGTATTGCTAGGATCAGCAATGAGGATGTAATGATTTCAGTGCTGGGTCTGAAACTTCAGGATGCTCCTATTCTCAAAGAGCTTGAATCAAATAGGTTTAATTAATATCTACACCAGAAATGTGGAAAAAGAGGATAAAGCAATGGAATTGAAGTAAGAAAAAGAATGGAAGATATTATAGAACTGGTTTTTATTGTGAATTTCAAACTGTGTGCCAAAGAACTACTTAGTGTTACTTAGCAAACCTGCCCAGAGAGACACGTTCCCTACTACTAGCATTTGTCTCTTATACTGTCAGTTATACTGATAGCCAATTCAGACTCCAAAGTTGTTATTAATAAGGTTTTATGGGGCATCTGAGTGGCCTCTTTGTACAAGCCTACAGCAAAGATTTTCTTAGGACAAGGAAAGAGATTAAACAGGGAATCCAGGGGCTGTATTGACTGAAAGCAGAAGGCAATAAATCCTCAAAATCCAGGAAAATCCTCAAAACCAAAAAACGTATATGCAGTCACACTGAGATATTGGGTGTGCTCTAGGACAGTTTTTCTTACCTTCTTCTTCACTACAGCCCCCCTTTATCTTTTGTTACTGCAGACCGACAAGACTTAGCTCAAGATTTAAAACTCACAAGTGTGTCAAATGTTTATTTAAATTTGCTCATCAAGGGTCTTCAAATTTGTAGAGAAAGGAGAAATAAGTAAATGAACCCACCCCTATTATAATATTTTTATTGGAATGATTCCAAACCAAATGAAAAAGAGCATTTTTTTCAAATTTTCATGGACTCTCAGGCCCTTTCCACACGGGGGTAATAAAACGCTTTAGCGCACTGTAGCGCGATTTCTGACGGAGGTCTTCCATACCTTAAAGCGCGCTGAGTCGTCTTTAATTTCCAAGTTCCACACGTCAATCCGTTTAGAAACGTCTCCAACTGTGCTTGCACGTGCTTTTTAAAAACCGGAAAAAAAGTGTTTCTTTTCCCCCTGATCCGCGCAATCACGTTCTTGCTCACTTGTTTGGAAGCGCAGATACGCGCTGATTCGCCCCTGAGATGAACAGGGGGTGGGCCGTGGGCGTGGACAGCCTATCACAGCCATAGTGGGCGGGGTTATGTTAATAGCGGGGGTGGTCAGGACGGCAACGTGTGGATCTCTGAAACCGCGCTAAGCCGGATCAAACATAAGACGTATGAATAGAGAGCGCGCATTAGCGCGGATACAAAAAAACCCGGTTCAAACCGCCCGGAACCGTCACTACGCGGATTCCTCTTCTCGTGTGGAAAGGGCCTCAGTGAAGATATTATGAAGTGATGTAGACTTGAGTTGATTGACTTGGACCCAAGTCATTTCAGTGACTGGACTTTGACTCAACTTGATATAAGTGACACACTGACTTGACTCAACTCATGACTTGTATATTTTTAGCAACTGACTCGCTGTCCTTGATTCAGTAACATAACACATTCATCCAGAAACTTTCTGATTTTGGACAATGCTTCCACCTCTTTTTGCCTACAGATCACGTGAGGATCTGTCTCAAGTCCAAAACATGGGTGCATTTTTTGGAAGGGAACAGCAAACATGCTACACAGCAGGCTTCAGGCAGGGTTGAGGTCTACTTGGCAGCCTGTCTCCACCGCACATTGAAGGAGCGTTTTCAAACTTTTCCTGAGAACAGAATGCTGACTCGCCTCCAGAGTGTAGGGTGTGTTTCTCAGAAGGGAACAACAAATGTATTAGGCAACAGCCTTGGGGAGGAAGGATCCTTCCTTCTAAAGCTTTTGTAGCTTCAGTAATAGAGAGTAAGAAGGATCCTATTCCCCACTTCTAAAGCTGCAGACAGTTGTAAGCCCATTAGCCCCCATACACCACACCATCATTTTTTTTTTCTGTTAAAGTTGGCTCCCACACTTGAGACTTGACTTGAAAGTATCTTGCAAGGGCTTGAGATTCGTGTTGAGATTTGAAGGCAGAGACTTGAGACTTGACTTGAGACTTAGAGTAAATACTTAAATACATCACTGAAATTATGTCCCCCACCACCAGTGGTCCATGGACCACAGATGGAGAACCACTGCTCTAGAAAATAATTTCAGCCATCTGGAGTTGCAGATGGGCAGGCACAAGACAACCCAGTGGGCAGAAATGTATGGAATCTCTGCTTTTCAACACTGTCCTGAATCTTTTGTAACATGGAGAGGTTCTGGGACAGACGTTCCTCAGAAGATCAGTTGGTATCAACCTTGAAGCTAGGAAGACTGAATGCTGCCATACCAGAGATTGGAACAATAGCAGTGTTGGCAGAGTTTGTGGGAGGGAATGCTCTTTCAACATAAAACAGGGGAGAGAGAGTTTAGGGATTCAAAAGTAAGGAGCACTGAGCAAGAGCTAAAAAAAGAAAGCAAAGCACCCCACACATCAAGAGTTGTAGTTACTAAATCTGCCTTCCCTTTTAATCATGCACAGCCTGTTCCTCAAAGCACTCAGCTGGCATTCTGACTGCTAGGCTTTCTTGATCACTTAAAAATGACATTAACAGGGTGGAAAAAAAGAGCGAGAGAGAAATGATAGGACAGGCATTCCCAATACAAGGTGGATTTACTTCTGCTGAATAACTTGTCAATGTCATCCTTTAAGAAGAGAAAGAGAGAAACTTTCTGCGAGGATCTATCGCCAAACGTCTCAGCCATCTCTCCTGTGACCTGACCAGTAATGCTTTCCATGACAATGTGTTGATCAGTTCATACTGTGGATCAGGTTTAATAGAGTCTAGGGAAAGAAGTTTACCAAACTCAGAGGTTTAGAGAAAGGAAAAACAAATAGAGGCCTCTTGACTGAAATACTACAGTGATGGTAGGTGTGTGAATGGGAATGACACAACTCTCCAGATCATGGCCAGTTTTGCCCTACACTGTTATAGTGCTCTTATTCCAGTTTCAATGTATTCCTGTGGAATACTGGGGTTTGTAGTTTAGGAAGGGGGCCTTTATAATTCTCAGCCAGAGAGCTCTTTGGTCTCAGGAAACTACAGAACCCAGAATTTCACAGATGTTGAAAGTGGAATAATAGCACTATAACAGTATAGTGTCGAAATGGCCCTTGTTGGACTGCAACACACAGTTTTTCTCACATTGGCTATGCTGGCTAGAGGCCCGCTGGGACTTGCACTCCAGCAACAGCTGGAGAGCTTCATGATCCCCACCTTTTAGCGGTGCAATTCCATATGTTTCTACTCAAAGCTCTATTAATTATGATGATACTTCCTCCCAGTTAAATGTGTATAGGTTTGAAGCCTTTCAGGGCTATTTATGTGAGAAACTAAACCATATTGGGCAACATCTTCTTGTCCTGGGAAATTCAAGATCTGAAATTATTGAATTATGTATCCACAGAAGTACAGCAAGGTGAGCATGTATCTTGTGAGGGTGGGGAAGTAATCAGACAGCATCCTTCATGGGACTATTTCCAGATCCATGTCACCCATGGTTGATGTGTTTTCTCATACTTTTAAGCTACTAGCTACTAGCTTCTAGAAAGAGGAGAAGGCAGTAGCTAGGTCCTTAAAACATGTTGCAAGATTCAATAAGAAGACAGGTTTGAGAGCAAAGCACATTCCAATCCACACATTCGTCCTGAAACTATGGCCATTTCCACCCTATAATGTTCTATTGCTATTATTCCACTTTCAACATCCTGTGGAATTCTGAGGTTTGTAGTTTCCTGAGGCCAAAGAGATCCTTGGCTGAGAATTCTAAAGGCCCCTTCCTAAACTGCAAACCCCAGGATTCCATAGGATGTTGAAAATGGAATAATAGCACTGGAACAGTCTAGTGTGGAAAAGCCTATGAATCAGGCAAGTTTGTACTACAGAATGTGTTTTCCCTAAAGGCCTCAAAGAACCCTAGAAAACTCCAGGTTCAGAAACAGTATGTCAATGGATATTGCTATAGGAACAATGAATATGATGAGACCTGCCATTTGAGGGCTCCATTTCTCTGGATACTTCTCCAAGTCCCATTTTACAGCTGACGGTGGAAGATAAGCGAGTCAAGAAGAACTAACGAGCACCGGGGCGGAGACATAGTAAGGAGTGCTCTACGGAGCCTTAGTAATTTTCTCTTCAAATGAAGCTTTAAGGCTTTTCAGATACTGTCTTGTTTGGCTAATTTGGATTGATAATATTCACTGTCCTGTGAAACTGCTGGGAAACTGTTAATAGTGGACTCAACAAAGTTACGTATCTGGCTTTTGTTTCCATTGGAAGTGTTTCAAGTGTTTTAAGTCTTGCTGCCTACAAGCTTCCTCAGTTGCAAACTTTTTGGTATTTAATTGATGCAACCTGTACTTAGGAAGCAAGAGAAACTTTAAAACTATTGGAGATGTAAACAATATATGAGAAGAGCAGAAGACAAGAAAACAAATTAAACATCTCAAATTTATTGTTGTTATCAGCCTAACCGGTGTTCAAACAATTAAAGGGACACCTGCGCTCTGCCTCAATTTTTAACTCTTAACTCCTGCTACTGAGAAGTCTAATAACAAATGAATTTGAATTAGAGTTTTTGAATATGATGATTTTACACTAGACTTGTTGACTTCCTGGGCACATCTGACTGAACAGTGTTAAAGGAGAATGTGGTGATCTAAGTAGGGTTGGCTGTTGTTGTTACTATATTCTATATTATTATTATCATTATTATTAGGTAGAGATTTTATCATGTTCTTAACCCAGTGAAACATATGATTGCCTCCTGTTCTCCAGGGACACATCAGAACTGGACTCTTTTAGAAATATTGTAAAGCGGTTTTATGTTTGCTTGTTGACGAGAAAGTAATCAAGCCTATGTGGAAAATGTGCACTAAATTAGAATGTCCAATAGGGTTCAGCTCCAACTCACAATAATTCTGACATAATGATGTGAGGACTCCATGAACACTGCACAATTGTAACTATTTGCAAAAACCAGCAATCTTGGACAAAGATCAGCCACATGGTTTTGCTGCGGGTGATTGCTTGTTTTTGTGCAAGATTTTTTTTTTATTGTACAAGATTTCTGTTGATTAGGTTTCTGGGCTTTTGCATAAAAAACAGCAATCTTGTGCATAAAAAAAAATCTGGCTGGCATAAAAAAAAAGTCGTGTGTATTTCTGCATAGAGTAATTACTGAGAATACTTCAGTAAGTGTGAATACCTGGTGAACATTGCATAGAAATATTGATTTTGTCTGCATTGGGAAGAAAACAGAGGAGATTACTCATCCTCATTTGAAGAATGAAATAGTCAGATACTAGTAACCCTATCTTGAAGCTAGGAACAGTTTTCCAATATGCATGTGTGCACTCATCCCCTACCAGAGTGCACTCACAATGAACAATGTGAATTTTTGACTATACAATAAAATGGAACACCAAATGTGGCCAGTCATCATTACAAAAAGTGTTTGTTTGGAAGCCTTCACTGACAAGGTCAAAATGCACGTGCAGATCTGCAATTTACAGCCATTTACACAATTTCTTCTAATTTCAACCAGCCCCCGTGAAAGCTGTTTCCATTGTGTCCTGATTTAATTCAGAAAGAAAATCACTAGCCTAACCAAAAGAGGAAACGGTAACCAATGCTTTTTTCCCCACCTCTTTCTCTCTTATCTTTCTCATTCTCTTTCTCAAATTTCTCCTCAGCTGAACGGGAGTGTGGAGCTTAGAAACCTTTCATCCCAGCAGGGCAGTAAAACCTCATTTTAGAATATCAGCATTTTTAACAGGTTTCCTTTAGTCTTATATTCACCTCTCTTTTTTGGCAAGTGGTCAAAATGAGCAAAGTAATATCCCATCCCAAGCTGATACCTTTCTGCATTGAATTCCAATTCGCCCAAGGGCAACTTTTGGTTTCTCCTCTACTGCCCCATTTTAAACAGAGATGAGCACTAATAGAAGGGAGCAAGTCACATGTTAATGACGGTTGATGCCCTTCAAGAAAGGAACAAAGGATCCGTGTGAGTGATGAAGACATGGGGAAGTGCTAAAGTTATTGAACAAATGTGCACAGCATCGTTAACATAAGCATACATCCATACTGATAAAGGGTGCAGCTATCACATCAAAAAAAAAAAAATGGTACAGTAGGCTTATAGAGTTCATCTGGCAATCCATTTATATTCTTACTGAAACCTATCATTCACAGTAATGAGACAGCTGGTTTACATGGAACTCCTTCCCCCTGCCCCATTGCAAATCATCGTCTTTATCATCTTTGTCACCATCCTTGCATACCACACACATTGCATACACAAAACTGGCACACCTTTCCACAGCTGGGACTGCAAGAGAGCTGTGTCTCCAAATAGTAACTGAAGAGTCTTCAAAATTACCTCTGGCCCAATTAAAGGCCATTTCCGCACTACACTGTTATAATGCTATTATTCCCCTTTCAACCTCCTACAGAATCCTGGGATTTGAAGTTTAGGGAAGGGCATTTAGGATTCTCAGCCATAGAGCTCTCTGGCCTCAGTAAACTGCAAAGCACAGAATTTCACAGGATGTTGAAAGTGGAATAATAGCACTATAACAGTGTCATGCGGAAATGGCATTAGTCATTTTTCATCTGCCTTTTAGAAACATCCTTTTAACTGAGATGGAACATGTCTGCAGGAGCAACATGGTAGCTCTGTTTAAATATTTGAAGGGATGTCACATGGATAATGGGGCAAGACTGTTTTCTGCTGCTCCAGAGACTAGGACATGGAGCAATGGCTTCCAACTTCAGACAAAGAGATTCCATCTGATCAACAGGAAGAACTTCTTGACAGTAAGAGCAGTTCAACAATGGAATACACTGCCTGGGAGTGTGGTGGAGTCTCCTTCTTTGGGGTTTTTATACAGAGGTTGGATGCCATCTGTCCGAAATGCCTTGAGCACTCCTAACAATGCAACAATCTAAAATGCTCATAGTTGGGGGGCAGGAAGATAGGGAAGCAAGCTGTACTCAGTGGAGAAAAGCTGAATGAAACTGGAAATTGGTGCAGCTAAAATAGAATGAAATGATATCACTATTAAAACCACGGACACATACAAGGAAAATCAAGCAATACACAGTCCTACAACCAGTGCATGAAGGCTTTCCACAGAATTTATGTAGGCTTAAACCAGGTAAGGGGTATACATGCAAGACGAGCTTCCAATGATATCAGTGCGTCCTGACTCCCTTATGATCTTCATAAAGCCAGCTGGGGAAACATAGGAATGGGTTCTGCCCCACCTGTCAATTTTGCTTCCTGACTCATGTCTCGCAACAGCTCACGGGAGACCTGGCCTATCATGGCTGTGCGTATTATTTGTGTGTTGTTTTGAGCACTCGGAAGCCAGGTGGAAGTGCTGTGCATTTCCGTTATTATTTCCCCCCAGCCGGTTCAACACAGGACTATTCGAAACACAGGCACGGTGAAAGTCTCCAGCATCTCTTATGTTCACCAATGGCGTCTTTTCAAAGCTTAGTAGGTGGAATGACTCAGCATCCCAAAGCTGCTGCTGCTGATGCTGTGAGTAGGCAGGATAAGGGAGATTTCAATAAGCAATTTAAGTAGAAACACTTTGGAATCTGTGCAGTGACATCTCAATGCACAGCAGATGGGTGGCAAAAGAAGCTTCAGGAGAGTAATCACTGTATCTTTGTATGAGATATTTCCAACCCACTGCAGGAATTAGTCTGTCATGCTCCTCTTGGTACCATAGAACACCTCTCAAAATGTTAGATTATTCTAGCTTCCCTGTTTCATTGCTTGCTTTCATACTGTTCGATACACATCAAAAGCAAATTATGGTTATCTTTCCCCCATCTTTTTCCCCCCCTTAGGCAGTCAGGACGTCTGCATTGCTACAAACTTGTCAGAAGCAGTTCTGCATCAAATGTAGTTCACACTCTCCAAATCTACAAGTAAAACAAGAAAGAATCATAAGGTAGTCTGAACAGGTTGATCAATTATTTCCGAACTTGATATCATGACGAGTGCTTCAAAAATTAAACCACTGAGTTGGTTCAATCTGCTGTTTAATAAAGGTGTAACTCTTTGCTATTTTTTTCAGGTAAGGAGGAAATTTTAGCATCTTTTTTCCCTCCTGTTTCCAGAAACTCTTTGGAAACTGGGCCATTTTGGAGGACTATTTGCATTTCAAGACTTATTCTGTGTCAAAAATGACATATGGTATTTTTGCAAGGGAAACAACACTTTTCTGCACAGGAAAATAGTATTTCTACCCAGAAAAACTGTGCAAATTTTACATAGAATAACTCCTAAACTGAAGAGATGCTGGTATGTCCAGGATTCTCTTCATCAGAGGTGCTAGATATTCAGAAAACACTTTAAAAAAAATATTTCCATCTGTGCTATGTAATGTCTCTCAAAACGATACAGAATCAAGCTCTGTGTTTTATATGCTTAAGGTCTCCAGCTGAAAATTCAAGCTTTGGAAGTCCCGACCATGTGATACCATTCAGACTTTATTCTTTAGAGGTATATGTACCATCATGGCAAATGCTAGGGAGGGGTACATTCTTTAGACTTCTTAGTTCTATGTCTGGAAAAGGCGGCCCTTGAAAATAACTAGTTATAGATGGCTAGCTACTTTAAAGTAGTTCTTTCCCCCAGTTTCATGATTTTCCTCAATAACAGGTTAACTCCCTGATAACTTTATAACATCCTTCCTCTTGGGATGCAGTAATCATGTTAAAAAGTTGTGTAGGTCAACAGTTAGCTAAACTAGTTGAAGTTAGTTACAGCAATATGAAGTAAAATAGTTCCTCAAACATGCAAGAGTTACAGGAATTAATTCTTGGGCCCTTAGAACTATAACTGCAATGATTTAAAAACAACAACAACAACTTTCCGGGCTCTTGAGCAAGGCAATGTGCCATATATCTCAATGAGATTTGTGTTGGAGGAAATATCTCTGAAAAAAACTAAACTGAATTAAGCTCAGAAGTAATGAACATTCAGCTGTCATTTCCCCCTTCAGCCTTTTGTGGTCAGCTCGTTAGTCAAAGAGATGGTTGCTAATTGTTCAAGCTGTGTACGCTGTCGGGACATTCATACTCCACGTGGGAAAGAGAGGGCGGTATTGCACCCTGAGGCTGAAATCTGCCAGCATTTTAACAGTCCTTCTCCCCCTGCACATTGTCATTTATTAACATTAAAAAAAGAAAGAAAATGGAGAAAAACTGCAATGCACATTTATTGTTATATACTTTCCTCTTTTGTAGAGGAGGAGCGGGAATCAAGCCAGCCTTGTTATGGCTTCAGGCTACTGTTTGAAAAACTACAGGTGATCACAATGCACTGTAACCTCCAGGTACCTCTAGAGGAGTTTCCACTGCAATCTTCTTCCCATTTGCGAATATTACGTCCTTAATAATTTGGCTGGAGACCTGGGCAGCCACTAATAGAGTTGTTACGGAAAATGTGAAAAATAATTAGCGGCTTTGATTTGAGGTATCATAGCATCTTTGGGATTACAGTTGGGTTGCCTGATTCTTTCTTCTTTTTTTTTAATGAACTGGAAACAATTCAGACTTTCAGCATCTTTCAGCCCAATTCAGCAGGTAGAAGAAGAACATTCAGAGATGTTGGTACACCAGGGGTTTGTCACCCTTTTGATCCTACGGTTGTTTTGAGTTTCAATTCTCAGAAGCCCCCGAAGGTACGACCAATGGCGAGGAATTCTGGGTCCTGAACTTCAAGATACCTGGAGAATTGAAGGTCAAAAATCATTGCTCTATACACAGTTGTTGTGAATGGACTATTTAGTCTATTTCCCCCCTCTCAAACTGCAAAGCCCAGGATTCCATAGGATGTTAAAAGTGGCATAATAGCACTATAACAGTGTAATGTGGAAATGGGCATAGCCCTGGGCAAGATTTCTGGGAGGTAGGGAGTTTACATGAGTTGAAAGCAAAGAGACATCAACGCTTGTATATAAAGCAATTAGTGGGAGAGGCGAGTCTAGATAATGCATCCTCTTTTTAAAACCTTTCTGGTATCGTCATCTGGTTTCTGTTGTTGTTGTCTGCCTTTGAATTGTTTCCGACTTATGACAACCCTAAAGTGAACCTATCACAGGGTATTTTGGCTAGATTTCCTCAAAGAGGGTTTGCCGTTGCTTTCCTCTGAAACCTGGGGTTTGCAGTTTAGGGAGGGGCATTGAGAATTCTCAGCCAGAGAGCCCTTTGGCCTCAGGAAACTACAAACCCCAGAATTCCACAAGATGATGAAAGTGGAATAATAGCACTCTAACAAACAGTGTCATGCAGAAAAGGCCTGTGTCACACTGGGTCTCTCTATGCCTTGGTGGATGTTTTGCGTCAAAAATCATATCAGTGTTCAAAATAATCTCTCTCTCTCTGTGCATTGTTGAGAGCTCTGCAGATGTGTTGTCCAGGTTTTCTTCACCTGTATTCCTGAGCTCAATTGATTTTTGTGATGTCTATAATTCTTCCCCTCCCTTTCTGACTGCTGTTTCCTTCCTCCCCACAACCCAAATTCACCTTGTTTTACCAACAGTAATGTCATTGTCAATATATTTTATTCTTTCCTGCAGGTATTGCTAGAAATTGCTCTGGGTGGAAGAATACAGAGTTATCTTCTTCCCCTCCCTCCACCTCCCTCCATGCCCCAACTCCTTTCCCCTTCCTTGAAGCAGGTCCGAAGGAAGCACGGTTAACCGGAGGGGAAAAGAAAGGATATAACCAACAATCTGTGTACAGAATTGATTTTAGCCCGTAATGAGGTAAGCGCTGGTGGCTCTCCACTTCACACAGTAATTAAATCAAGAGTTGTGTTTGTCATGCTATTTTTGAAACTGTCATAACCTTCAGAAATCGGGAATGCTACAAGATAAGCATTACTAATACAGAACTGGGACACTAACACATGTCAGCAACACCACCTGTGCTCAGAAGTGATGCTCAAGGAAACGCAAGTAACCGGCTAGGGTTTGGTTTTGCCATAACCTCACATGTCGATGGGAAACCATGGTGGCCCTGAGTGCAGAATCTGGGGAAACTTCTGCGTATAAATATCTTCATTCAAAGTTTTTTCTACCTCTGAGGTATGTGAGAACCAGGTATATGTGTCTTCAACTCTTTCATTTTTGGACACAGGTATGAAAAAATTCTAAGCATCTTGTACAGTTTTTGTCTGGAATTCACAGATCTCAAAGCACTTGAGGAAATGATTCCACACAGAAATAAGCTTTTGTTTTGCCCTCTAAGTTGTACCTTTTGCATAAAAACACATTTTAGACATTTTAGGCACAAAGACTCTATAATAGTAGCATCTTCTGCTTTTGTAAAGCTAAGTGCAGACACACAAATACACACACACATGCAAATACCCAATGGTATTTGAAAATAAAAAAGTGTCCATCATCACTGTTTTCAATTTTACACACCCATAGGAAGGCACAAAGATCAGTCTTAACAAACACAAAAATCTCTCTGGGTTTAACTCAGTGGTTCTCAACCTGTGGGTCCCCAGATGTTCGTGGACTTCAGCTCCCAGAAGCCCCAACCACTATGGTCAATGCTCAGGGCTTCTGGGAGCTGAAGTCCATGAACATCTGGGGACCCACAGGTTAAGAACCATTGGTTTAACTAAACAAAATCTTGTCATTTCACAGTTAAAAGAAGAAAACAAACTTATTTTCTCTACTGCGGAAGGACAAGCTAGACCAGAATGTGTATTTACTTTTAGTAAATTCTCATCAACACTTGACTGAAATTACATTTCATCTGTTCTAAATATGAGCGTATGTGGGAGAGGTGTCTCTAATGCTTAATTCTTTGTCACAAACATTCAGGTTTCCTGAATCTCATGTGCAGACCTGGACACTGTGAGTTTGGTCAGCACCAAGGGATGTAGCTATGGCGAGAGGACACCATTTCCCCCTAATAGGAATTCTGCCCCCCTAAGTAATTTTTCCCCAAATTCCCCCAAATTTCCAGCATTTCAGAAAGTGTGACAGTGAAAATCATTGAAACCTAAAACTTTTCTATCAGCACTGTTCACATTCCATTGGTACCTTTGATTGCCACTGTTCTTTGGGCGCCTAAACTGTATTTCTAAAAGTTCAGCTGAAGTTTCAGCTTATTTCAGTACTAGAAATTTGGGTACTGAATGACCATTTCATGGGTGGCAGGGGGGGGATTCTTATTGTGGTGTCAACTCTGTCATTTTGCCTCCTCCCCTCCAAGTAGCTATACCCTCTGCCAAGTAGCTATACCCTCTGTCTTATAGGTCTTATTATTATGTGAATACAAGTCTCCACCAATGTTTCCTCCCTGTTTCTCAATAATGGGCTGATAATTTTTGGTCTTACGATGCATGACTGTGCTTGTGCAATGGAGCCTCCTTCTAACTTATGCAGTCTGTCCTCCGCAGAAGGTGACGAAATTTGCAGAGCAAACCGAGTTTCCTGGGAGTTATTTGTCTGCCACGTTCGAGAAGACATTGCACAGAGGAAAGACGAGGTCAAGAAATGAAATACAGTTAATGAGCAACGGCGTACATAGGCTCCAGAGAGCCATTTTGAAAACATCGGCCACAACGTGGGGATGATGTATCCAGTCTGTAGTCCTGCTGGCTACAATGTAATAGGTTCTCAAGGGGAAAACTTACTGGTGTTTGCAGAAAGCTTCTCTGTTTCATCTTTGCTGCCAGAAGTGAGTTGCACAGAGTTTAGCGTTAAATAATTCATTGGGTTTTCTTTCTCTTTTCTTGATTTTGTTTTTTATTGGTTGTGGGGCGGGGAATGCAGTCTAATGGGTTCACTTAACTTGGATACAGAGTGAAAGATAGAGAGTCCAAGCTCGGCTCTGTCTGGGGTGCATCGGGTCACTCAAGAGTCCTCCCAATGTTACCAGACTGCACACCCCATCAGCTGTAGCCGGCATAGCTTATCTGGAGGTTGATAGGTGTTGCTAGGACTTTGAAATGTTGCTTTTTAGACTAGAATCAGAGACCTCAAGGGCCATCTGAGCAATCCCGTGACGCTCTAATTCTAGTCCAAAAAGTAACTTTACTAAGTTCTGCCAACTTAGAAGGGCCATAACTCAGGCTGGCAGCTGGCAGAGCCTGAGACAGATGGGTGTTTCTCAAAAAACACTGTAGACACCACTGTATGCCAGATATGGACAAGCTCACTCTGCAACACTTTAAACCAACCCTGCTGTTTTCAGAAAAATCAGAAATAATTCGATTTATTTTCTGAGTGAGTTAGTCCAGAGTTCAGAAAATAGCAAACACAGAGTGACTGAGATCCTATATTGTCGAGTATAATGTGGTGTAATGTAGACAGCCAGCCTGGTGTAGAGATTTGAGCATTGTACAACAACCTTGCAGATCAGAGTTCAATTCCCCACTTAGCCAAGGAAGCCCTCTGGCTGACCTTGGGCACATCACACACTCTCAGCCCCAGAAAACCCCATGATAAGTTTGCCTTAGATTGCCATGAATCAGAAATGACTGGAAGGCACACAACAACAACAACAATCTCCTGATCTGATTAATAGTGATGCTGCTAAAGGTGTCCCATTGATAAAGCAAAATTATCACTCTATTTTCCTGGGTCAATTTCCCCCAGGGTGTTGCTTCTTTGAGCAATGGAAGGAATACCTTCCTTAGTATATGACCATTAGGCAAGCAAATTGGAAGGAATGAGGACCAATTAGAAATAATATGTGGAACTTGGAAGTTGCTAATAAGAAGAGAAACAAGCCCCAAATTCAGCGTTGGCCTTGGAAAACCAACCAGCTATTTTCTTAAGGAGACAGGTTTCTGGGGCAAAATAGCTCAATTGATGGAGAGGAAGTTAACCCACCACCAAATGCTCAATAAACTGAACTTGTTTTCTACAAATTAATTATAGAAATGGGCCTAAATCCAATCATTCCCCTTAGGGATGCAATAAGTCAGAAATGACTTTAAGACACACAATAACAACAATGACATAGCTAGACACTTCTCCAGTCCTGCCAGCTCCTAATGAGGCACAGCATGGCCATGCAAAAGCACTTCAGAGTCTGTATGGGAAGCTGGGGAAGAATGGGCTCTGCAGGAGAAGGAAGGGAGTACCAACCTTTGCAGAGCACTAAAGGGGCACATGCAGGTAAAAGCAAAACTCATACCTGAATATACCACTTGTCTGTGTGTTTCTTAATTCTTTATATGTTGTTTGGCAACTGCGATGCAATCTACATGAGAAAAAGTGTTCAGAAACCAACTGGTTCAAATGCTGAGGCCCTTCTTAGACCAACACATGGCAGTTGGAAATCTGTTGCCTGAGCCCCTGCCCATCACTCTGTGTTATGCATGCATAAGTTTTCATTGGGACAGGGGCAAGGAGGCTATCTTCTAGTCCCTTGCATGCTGTCGAAATCCTCTCCCCAGGCAGCTGCTAAATCCCAAAGGGCTGTCACTGCTACTGTTTACTGAGAGTGGGATTAGGGGAAGGTAGCTCAGAAAAGAATGAAGTGGCTGATCTCAGCTGTGAGGGGAAGGGAAAAGCAGGAATACTCCGACTGGATGATTTAAGTTCTTGGGTCGTTTCCGCCCTACACTATTATAGTGCTATTATTCCACTGTCAACATCTTGTGGAATTCTGGGGCTTGTAGTTTGCTGAGGCCAAAGAGCTCTCTGGCTGAGAGTTCTATGCCTCTCCCTCAACGGAAAACCTCAGGATTCCATAGGATGTTAAGTGGAATAATAGCACTATAACAATGTAGGGTGGAAATGGTCTTGGTTGTAGCCTACAGGATTTTAGCCATTGTGTTATGCTTTCACACAAATGCTTTAGTCTCTTCCAGATTATTACCCTCAAATCTGCTTAAAGAAGTCCTATGGAGAACAGGTCTCCTGGTTGAGACTGTTCTTCTTGCATGCCTTCAGGTCATCTTTCACATTTGATGACACTAAGATGAACCTATCACAGGGTTTTCTTGGAAAGATTTGTTTGGGGGTGGGGTTGCCTTGCCTTCCTCTGAGGCTGAGAGAGCTTGATTTACCCAAGGTCATCCACCTGGGTTTCTGTGGCCAAGTTGAACTCTGTCCTCCAGATCATAGCACAACACTCAAAGCACTGCGTCATGCTGGCTCTTTCACCTGGTTGAGATACCCCACCAAGTTCAGGGACTTACATACTGACAGCTGAGATAAGAATGGATGAGGATAATTTGAAGGCCTTTGAGGCAGCTGATAAATATCACACTTGGGCATGAGTCAGGAAGGGAGTTTGCCCATCCCTAGCAATACTTACAACAGCCTAGTGTTGTTAGGTTAGCCTTTTCTTCAGGCTGCCTAGAAAAATTGTGGTTGCAATGAGCTATGAATGGGAAAACTTTGCTACTCAGTGCTCATATTTAGAGGCACCACAGTACATCAACTCTACGCACAGTACTGAAATCCAGCCCCAGCTATATTTTTGACAAGCCCAAGAGCTGGTGGTTTGGGATTTGCTGGGGTTGTTTGTTCAACAGCAAATTATTCTAGGAAAAGAAAAGAAGTGTGGAGGAGGGGAGGGGGACCCACTACCAAGTCTACAGAGCCTTCTTCCTGGTTGACACTTGTTCAAACTTTGCAAGTAAACATATTTCACCTGTGACAGTCCTTGATAGATCTCAGGCAGGAGTATCTTGCCTGATGTAAACAGCATTTACTTGCTCCCTTGTGAACAGTGATTTTTCTTCTTCTTTTTAAAGGCCTTATTGTTCAGACAGCATCACTCCCAGCATGGTGCTTCTCCAATACATCCATTCCAGTTGTCAGTTACTTTTCTGTACAGCATGGCCACAGGAGACCTCCTCTCCCTTACAAACCACTGGGGAAGAAAGCAACTCCAAGAAAGATGCATCATGGTTTTGTTTTTCAAAGCCTCCAAGAAACAAAATGTGAAGAGGAATCATCTCCAAAGACCAGCATTGTCCAAACACAGCTAGAAGAAATGGGGACATGAGAAATTATAAAAAGAACACGACCTTCAAGTCACTGAGATGCTGGGATTTCATCCTGCCACAGAGCCAACATGATGGACCAGTGTCAAGCATCTGCTAAGGATCACCTACAAGATAAGGTTCCTTGCTAACTTCTGGAGTCCCCTGATGCTGGAGTCCCCTTTTTCTACCAAGTGAGCAATGTCAGGAAAAAGACACAGGAGCAACATGTTCTACTCACATTCTCCTCTTCCTTAGATTGTTGCAAATTGAGGCCAGAAAGGGAGAGGAATGAAATTGGGTGACACTAATAATGAGAATAAGATGGTGAGGTGGCTCAGAGAGAGGACCATCTCTGGAGACCAGGGTTTGAATCCTCAGTCAACCATGGAAACCCACTGGATGACCTTGGGCAAGTCATGCTCCCTCAGCTTCAAAGAAAGGCAAAAGCAGTCCCTCTCTGAACAAATCTTTCCAAAAAAATCCATTGATAGGGTCATCTTAAGGACACCATAAGATGGAAATAACTGGAGGGCTCACAGCAACACCTCAGACCGTATCCCCTTGTTGCTTCCTTTCCTCACATTTGTCACAAATCCCTGCAGCCACTCACGTAGCAAAATCAAGAGCTAGAACGGCTGGTTGTGCTCTGCTCTACAAATTCATTTGCAGCTAATGATTCATATTTAAACTCCTCTTTCCTTACCAGTGTGTGGCCACTTGGCTCATTGTCTTTGCCAGTCTCACTGTGCCTTGTTTCTCTTCTGTCCAATATTTCTTGGTTTCCAGTTAAGTACACAGCTTAATAACAGTCTAGATAACGTGCCGAGAGAAACCGTCCAAGCATGTAAAGTATCCGTATTGGTTTCTGGGGTGTCACAAATCTCTGCTGTATTGTAATAAGAATGTACGGCATGCTGTGCATACATAAATATGTCTTAATTTCAGCCAAGATGCATGGGTACCACAAATGGTTGGGCACTGTGTTTTGGAGCAATGGCTGTGCATGTTCTCCCCTTATATACAAGCAAAAGAGTTTTGCGGGAGGAAAGGAACAACGTGTTCCCTGATTATAATTCCAGAAATGAAATCTTTCGGTCATGTTCAAGTCAATTAACAGATTTTTTTTATTTCCTCTCTCCTTTCAGAGGAAAGTTTGCCTTTTCCAAATAATTAAATAAATAAAATACTTGATTCCAACTCTCAAGAAAGGGTACAACACAGACCCAACACAGACTAGTTTGAGGATTTTGGGAAGGGTGTGCCGCACATGTGGTTGTTTTGGCAGTACAGGTGGACACCAAACAGCACCTGAATGATTAGACTAAAGGCGGAGTTTTGGGGAAGTGGTTCCCTTTCATCATTGTAGTCGACATGCCTTCATGTTCCTCCAATAAGTCCATGGCAATGGGGAGGCACTCTCCCAAAAGGTGTGCTGTTTTCCTTTGTGTAAGGTTAGGAAGGAGGTAATACATACCTCCCTCTTCTACTTCAATAATTCAGCATATCCTGGTAAACTCTTATCAAATATCACTAACAATATTCTGACTAGGGTCTACAGCTAGGACCATACTTGAAACTTTACTAACTTGTTAGAATTTGTACTTTACTGCTGGGACAGACCTTGCAGATGTGCTGGATTTTGTCTGTGTTAGGCTGCTGTTTTGTTTTTTTGTGGTTTCTATTTTCACCTTGTTTTATTTTATAATCATACTTGAATTACTTTTTGACTGTTTTTTGAATGTTTAACTGTTTTGTTTTTAATCTGTTGTCAGCTGCCTTGAGTCCTGAACTGGGTAAAAGGTAGGATGATAATGATGATGATGGTGTTTGAGAAATCAACATCCCTCTGTAAGCCAACAATTGGATAGCAAAGGAAGTCACCAACTCCAAACCTCCAAAAGACTATTGAACTTAGCCATTCATTTCATTTTTGTGCATGGAATATGTTACAGTCAGCAATTACAAAGCCATTTGAGTTGCTTTTGCTGTCAATTAAAATTCCTGATAAAGAGTGCCAGGAAGAGACTGTGCTTTCGGATATTAATCTCTTCTGTTGACAAATATTTTACAATGTACAAAGCAGGTAAACGCACAGTTTCAAAATTAATAGATAAAAAGCTTATTCATAATAGGGGAAACTGGTGAAGCATCTGTAGGTTCATAATACATTTGGCAGATAAAAAGAACATGTGAGGGGGTTGTTGTGTATAAATACCTGCACAGGAGGAATGCAGAGACAAAGTCCTTGATTGCATTTGACGGATGATAAGACTTGCAAAATTTATGATTGTGAAAGTCACACACGATCTTGCCAGCTATTGGGAGAGGGGAATCAAAACAGCTGTAAGTGAGTGTTTCATCTATCTATCTATCTATCTATCTATCTATCTATCTATCTATCTATCTATCCAGTCATTTACTTGGAGGAATCTAGTGGCTAGGTTTTGTATAAAGATAAGATGAAGGACAAAAAAAGGGGAAGCGGAGAGATCCTAGTTTCAAAGTATTTTCAACCTTGCCAATATTTCAGAACATGAATTTAACTCAGCAGCTTTCAGATCAATTCAGTGAAACATTTCCTCCTTCTGTGGAAGATTACACCGCAGTACACTTATAAGCCTTTAATATGTGGCTGGAATCTCTTTGAGTGCAGTTTTTTGGGTGGTGGGTTGGTATTTTAAAGTTTATAAGAGAATATTGAGAACAACCTTGGAGGTCTTATGGACTTCCTCAGACTCCCCAAGAAAGCTTCATCAGTGTTAAAGGTTCTGACATCAGTAGAAGCAAAAAGGGGTTGTGTTGGGTTGGGTTGTGGGTAGATCAAAATGGTTTTGAGTTCTCAAGCTTCTCCCTAACACGGTTGATGGGTGAGAAAAGGTACATGAGCCCTAGAGCTGATGTGCTCAATTTCCCTCCTACTGGAATCTACTTGGTGACTTTATTTAAAAAATGTCAGCTTTAAAAAAGAGGAAAGTAACTTTTCTTTCCCTCCCATTTTATTGCATGAACTCAGTAAACATTGGATGTCATAACTCTAAAATTTGCAGAGGTGCGGGTTTATGGAAAAAGCAAACAAACCTACAAATATTGATATACAGTGTGCCTGCCATATGTATGGATGTTCCATTCCAGGAACCCCCACATAAAACAAAAAATGTGAGATGTTGCATCCCATTATCATCAATGCATGCAACATGTGTGTTGTCATAGAATGCAGACACATGCTCAGTTTTTCCAGCAATTGTAGTGGGATGTAGCAATTAGTGCAGCCTCACATTCATGCATGCAGAGCTCATACAAGAGCAGGGCTCACTGTCATTATAAAGAGAAGGGAGTCAAGAAATGAGAGGGAGAAAAAGAGGGGGGAATACATAGGGTGTCATACCCCAGCCCCAGGTGCAAACACAGATGAGATCCTCCCCAACAGCCACAACACAGAGAAACATGTACAGGAAACCATGCCCTATGAACAATACCTTAGGGAGCTGGGGATGTTTAGTCTGCAGAAGAGAAGGTTAAGAGGGGACACGATAGCCATGTTTAAATATTTGAAGGGATGCCATGTAGAGGAAGGAGAAGGCTTGTTTTCTGCTGCTCCAGAGACCAGGACAAGGAGCAATGCATTCAAGGTGCAGGAAAGGAGATTCCACTTGAACCTCAGGAAGAACTTCCTGAGGGTCAAGGCTGTCCGGCAGTGGACTGTGCTGCTGCCTCCACGGAGCATGGTGGAGTGTCCTCCTTCTTTGGAGGTTTTTAAGCAGAGGCTGGATAGCCATCTGTTGGGAATGCTTTGATGGGTGTTCCTGACTAGCAGGGGGTTGGACTCGATGGCCCCTGGGGTCTCTTCCAACTCTATGATTCTATGATTCTAGGACAATACATACTGCAGCCTAGCGTAGATGAGAACAGAAGAGTCCACGAGACTCAGAGCACTTATACAGGGAAGTCTCATTAATCAGGCAAACAACTGGGGGAGGCTGCTGGCCAATAAATACAAGAGATGGGGTGGGAAGAAGTCCACTGCAGACAAGTGCCATATAGCAGCCCCCCTTTGGTTCTAGGAAGCCCCCATTTGGACTCTCAACCAGAAACTGTCCACTACCACTTACGCTACTCTACTAAAGTTCTCTGCTAAGTATTCAAGCATTTGTTCCATTTTTCCAAAGAGTGGTAGAAACCCCTCTTTTCCCTTCTAGGAATTTGTCCACTTTAAAATTAGGCAACCCAATCTGAGAGAGACAGCATGGCATTGTGTTTTGAGTGTTGAACTATGACCCTGAAGATCAGTTCCCCACTCAACCATGGAAACCCACTGGATGACCTTGGGCACATCACACACCCTCAGCCCCAGAAAACCCCATGATAGCTTCATGATAGCTTCACCTTAGGGTTGCCATAAGTCAGAAATGACTTGAAAGTACAAAATGACAACAATACAACATGGACAGCAACATTCTATCAAATCTTAAAGCATCCACTATGATAGCCTGATGAGTAATGTACATTTCATGTTTGCTTTTTTTCATTTTTTTAAAAATTTGGACTTGAATCTCACTCTGGAACTTGAATGGTAAGTACTCTGTCAAATTTTGAGCTAACTAGCATGCATGATGGCTGTTAGAAGCACACAGATGTTCTGTTTTATTTTTATAGACAATTAGAAAGGAAATATTGATAATATTTCTTTTATCCTACAGTTTGAGAAAAAATCCGAATGGTAGAGATCGTATGTGTACGTGTGTGTATTCCAGGGAATTAGTTTGAATTCTTTTTTTTTAATCAACATAAATACTGGAATTGTATTACACAAGTGAATTTGTTTTACTTTCAGTACCAGCAGGCAGGTTTCCTCTAATTTCCTTTCCATTTATGAATTATGGATTAGTGTTCTTGTGACTACTAACACTGATTTATTCCTATTATAATCCACAGGTTTTCACCAGTGAAAATGTGCATTCAACCCTCCTTGTAACATAACTTTTTTAAAAAATGGATTTTTAATATGAGGTTTATTTCAATTTACATTTCATCTCAATAGATTTTAGCAATGTTAGTGAGGTTTAGTTTATTCTTTTTTGGTTTCTCGCTTGCATTAATATTAATAGAAGGTGGAAATGAATCAAATGATTTAACAGGTTTCTGCAAAAGTAAAGTCTTTGGGTAAAGGGGCTTTAATCAAGACTGTATTTGTCTTGAAATATCAATTTCTCACTGGAAATTAACATTTCCACCAGTAAGTACACAGCTTGGCAATACAAGAGCACAAAAAAAGCAGTCAATTAAAGTCTGAAGTAGTTTCTGGTTACAGAGCTGATTAAAAATGTCAATCATTTTTATTCAAGTCAACTCCACTTTCATAAATGTGCAGAGCACTTTGACCGTCTTTCCTCTCCCACATTCCAATTAACGTTTATTGTCATGTGATATAAAATTGATAGATTTGCATGGCTTTACATGCACCTAGGAACAACTTTACTTCCCACAACACAAGGAAATTTGGGACCTTTCCACACTACACTGCTATAGTGCTATTATCCCACTTTCAACATCCTGTGGAACTCTGGGGTTTGTAGTTTCCTGAGGCCAAAGAGCTCTCTGGCTGAGAATGCTAAATGCCCCTCCCTAAACTCCAAATCCCAGGATTCCAGAGGATGTTGAAAGTGGAACAGAGGAACGGGCTTTCTCAGTGGTTGCTCCTAGGATCTGGAACTCCCTTCATAGAAAGACTAGTCTAGCTCCTCCAAGGCATCTTTCCTGCAGCAGGGGAAAATACATTTTTTTTCTTTCAACATATCTTTGGGAACTTACTGTTTGTGTGTTATAAGGCAGCATGTCTTTCAAGCATGTGCTGCCTTATAAAAACTAAGCATAGATCCTTTGATCTAGATTTGGAATTTTTTATGGGAGTATTGGGATCTTTAACCATTTGCCCCTACCCAGTGCAATCCCGATCTTCATTTTCCTCCCACACCTGCAATTTGCATTGCAGAAAAAAAAGAAAAAAAAGGGAAAAAAAACCCTCTCCAAACTGTTGTATTTAAATTCTCATAATCTAGCATGCCAGGGCTCACCAGACCTCAATGAGCAGATGCTCCAACCGGCTCGTGGAGCAAACCACAAATGTGAGCTATACATTGAGAAACGTGCAGTTCAGAGGTCTGCAGAAAAAGCATCAGTACATATTGCTCACTGAATTATTTGTAGAGTCATCTTGTGTAGTAAGAGCATAGGAAAATCAATCCTGCAGCCAAGAGAAGAGTATTTGCCTCCTCCTTCCCAATAAAAGCAACGTTTTGTTATCAGCAATAAAAATAAAAGCTTCATAACAACTTCTTAAGGCTGCCGGCCATTACAGTCAGCTACAATTTTCCCTTTGTGTGTCTGTCTATAAAGCTCCTCTCCTTATCTGAACTCTGGTATCTATGTGATTTTTAAACATAAATCCATGTCCAGAGGAGTTCACTCTCACAATTTGTACAATTCCCTCTCTGAAAGGAAAATGTGATCAAGCCAGGGGCCATTTGAAAGACTTCGGTAAAGGGAACAGGGGACCAGATTTTCACAATAACAGCCACTTTCGGTACTGTTCCCTTCCAAAAGCTGGAAATGGTGGTCGAGGGTATCACACAACAGGAGGAAAATGGCTGCAATGGATGTAAATCTTGGTTTATTTCATGCATGCAAGCAAGAATGAATCATTTAAAAAAAACTTTTTTCCCTGCTTGGCACAATTGCAAGCACATTTGCACGTTCTTGATTGCTTTTGTACTTCAGACCTCTTGTGTGTGTGAAAAACTGATTTTCAGAAATACTCTTTACACAAAAACAAAAACAAAAAAAAAACCCTCTGTTTCTACAGAAAAAAGTGCTTAGTACAAAATGCACTGTTTGCGGCATAAAAAATTGTGGGCTTTTTCGTTGAAAAACAAGGTTTTGCATATTTTAAAAACAAAACAAGCGACATAATGCATGCATGTGGATGCACGTACATGCACGCTGCTTTTCTGGCACATGACTACTTTCTCTACATAATGTCTCAGTGTTCCAAAATACCCTTTCTCCTCAATGTTGAGAAAATGTGCAAATATTACTTTCATTCCTACACTGTGCTAAATAGAACACATATTTGTATTGAGCATAGGACCCCTTTGTTGGTTTTACGCAGGGGGAAATATGGACAGACCCATCTGTCTTTGTTGTTTTTACTAAGAGGACAATATGGCCAGAGCTTGAACAGTTACATTTTAGGACACCAGCCATGCTAGCTGGGAAACTCTGGAAGTTTGGGTTGGAAAAAAAAAATCCAAGTTCCGGTATGTGGGGCCTGAATTTTACTATTCAGTCCTCCAACCCAAATTCAGTTCTAAATAGGGGCAGCTGGTAAATCTATTGCTGGGCAGGGGTGGTGGTGAATCCATTCTTGGTATAGACTCTCTGCTAAGAGATTATAAACAAGAAATCAGAAGAAGACAATGACTTGCGAGGGCAGCTTTGAAGAAACTAGACAATATCTAGCATAAAGATAGAATGCTAAAGTCAGGATTGTCCATGTGATTGCATTTCCAATTTCTATGCGTGGTTGTGAAAGCTGGCCAGTGAGGAAAGCTGTTAGGAGAAGAACTCATTTGAAATAGTAATAAATAATAATCAATTTTATTTGTTACTTGTCTCTCCCCAAGGCTTGAGGCGGGGTACAGAATAGATAGAGTTAAAATTCGTAGTTAAAATACACATAAAACAATTAGTACAAATATACCGCAACTAAATAGAGTTCTGCAGGAGAGTTCTAGAGAAACTATGGGCTGCAAACAGACAAATGAATGGATCCTAAAGGAAATTAAGTCTGAACTCTTCCTAGAAGCCAAGATGACTAAACTGAGACTGTTGTACTTTGGCATATCATGAGAAAAAGACTCACCAGAAAAGAAAGAGGAAGACCGCATTACAGGCAGCCTGACTCCAGAAATGAAACCATAGTCCTGCATTTGCAAGACCTAGGTAGGGTTGTGGATGACCAGATGATTTGGACGTCTCTAATTCATAGGCTCACCAAAGTCAAAATCAACCTGATAACAGTTAACAACAATCAAACCCAAAACTTCTTTGGACTATGCAGAGGTTTTCCTTGTGATGAAACTCTGTTGGGAATAGAGTCCAGCATCAGGTTGGTGTCCAATGCAATCCGGAACAGCCGTGGAAGGAGTGGCCGTGAAACTGAGAATAGATTTTCTGGTCCCAGTGTAACAGACCCACCAGCTAAGCTTCCCCACAGACCTCTTATTGGGACGTAGCAATTCAGTTTAAATGGAACATTCCCTATCATATAAGCCTGCACAAAATCACAGAAGCCAAATGCAGGTGTCATTTGCAATTCCTGTAAGGATCAGGATATGGACAGAATGGACAGAATAAAATTGCACCATCATCTGTACCAAGTTCCCTGTCAAAGTTATTTAAGTTATTTAAAGAGGGGCTTATGAAACCATGTTGCAAAAGCAACATAAAGAGTGAGAATGAAGTCTCTTTGTTTGTACAACATGTAATATTTTCCAATAACCATTTTAGAGTTTTCCAGTTTTATGCCATTTTATATCCATCCTAGTTTAGGAAGTACTGGAAAAAACCCATAAGCAGCCCAACCAGAAACACAAGCAGTTAACATGCAACTTTTCTGAACACTATAACAAGTAATGGCAACAGATTACTTAAAAATAAAATAATATTAATTTTTCAAGCTTTCTCTGAGGGCAGAAAGATGTGTTCTCTTGGTTTTGGCTTCTTCAGTGATTCTAAGTCAAGTGAGTTATGGACTCCTCTGGAGTTCTTTGTAACTGTCTCCGTCTCCTCTTTCCTTAAATGTTGTTTGTAGGGAGAGCTGCAACATCATCTTGATAGATCTCAAATCTGCTTTGGCAGCTGCCAGCGCCATCTCTTCTTTTGTTATCCGTCCGGCTACAATTATCAACATTTATTAGTATGAATAATTAATGTCTGTGTTCTCTTTAATCTGTTATCAATTGCTGGCCACCTTTTAAATAATAAATGGGGCTCTCATGAACCTTGCCAATGGTTGGGAGTAATGTTCTCTTCTCAGCAGGCTTTACGTCAGGTGGCTGGTCAATGGCCTCAATGGTGAATGGAGATCCCAGGACTGATGCACACACATGCATGCGCCTGCATGATGGGATTGCTGCAGACTGAAGGAAAGATTTGCGTGCATGAACGGCTTACAACAGAGAAAAATGCAAAAGTAAGAACTAGGGATGGAATGAATATTCACAGTCAATTATTTCCAGGTCGAAAAATGGACTTCCTGACAATTAGAAACCTCGTTGGGAAGAACTATAGACCGGTGAGAATTTTGCACCGTTTTTGCCTGGTATTCAATGGCCAGAATGTTGTGGAGGAATTTTTCTCAGAGAAAAAAAAGTGAGTCTTTTCGTGTGTGTGCGTGTGTGCCAAAAGAAACCAAAACAAAACATAAACTCTTTTCTGTGCAGAAAACAGGTTTCCTGCACAGGATACATTTTCTCCAACAGCAAGGGCAAGACTACTATAATTATTCATCTTTGCATGCAAGGACAAAGTAGTTGAGTAGTTGATGAAATAGTTGAGGGGTTGCATCACTAACACAAACTTCCTAATAAAAAACTTCTGCGAAGTAGTAGCAAAAACAAACTGGGTTAATACTGATTTTTCTTTTTTTACTTTCTGAGATTATCAAGCTAATATAACACGTCTTGTCCCAACATAACATCCACATCCCTAACAGAAACATTGTCTTCACTCCCAATTGATGTTGTTTGATCTCAGTGAGGTTATGACATACCTCAGCAAAAATTACTCTTGTACTTTTTCCCCTAAGAAATAAATAAAATTTGAAAGGCTAATAAGATCACTTTGGCCCAAGCTGTTGTGGACTGCAGTCTTTTTGATCAGATGGAAGCGGGATGGAGTCCATGAAAATTAAGTGCAAATAAAACTTATTAGTTTTTTAAGGTGCTAAAGCTTGGAAACAACTAGTTAATTAGCTCATTACACTATTAACTTGTTGGATTTTTCTAGTGATGTTGCTTAATTTTCTACGTCTCTTGATTAACACTGAAAGTAATCTCATGCTTCTGTGAGCTGCTTCATTTTAAAATGTTAGAATAAGTTAGAGTTGCCCTTCCTCTGTTAGATTCCGTAAGACAGGGAGGTCTACAGAGAAGATGCGTTGGAACTAGAAGAAATTCATGATGTGCCTCGATTGCTCGGCAGCAGAACCCAGCAGAAGAGAAAATATGGTAAATACATGAAAACGTTGGTTGGGGGAGAAGTCATGAAAAATGGAACGGAAGAAAAAGGAGTCCTGGCATGGAAGGGAAAGAGATGGAAGACTGATTTCCTTGCTTAACTTTGGCCGCTACAGAATATCAAGGTCTGTAAGACCTGAAAGGCTGGTATTTCCATATGGCTTTGGGCTGTGTGTGTGAAAGGTGCACTGTTCAGTTTTTCTTCAGTTTGATATAATTCTGCTTTACAGTATAATATGCAATACTGTACGCCATTATTTGGTCTGAAATTAACCCCTTTCTGGTCTTTTAGTGAGCATATTGGGAGCATGCTAAGCACTTGGATAACAAACCAAAATGATGTGGGGGTTTTTTTTAACCCATTAACCTCCTCTTCTTCTTTCTCTTCCTTGCCTTATCTCCCTTTCCTCGGTTCTGATTCCCACCCATCTTGATTCAGTGATTCACATGCTTTGAAAACTTAGGTGAGGCTGAAGTGATTAGCTTTGAACCAAAAGATTAATTGAGCTAAATGCATGTCCTCCTTATCTCTACTTAGAAGTAAATCCCACACTTGGAAATCATTCCAAGCATTTCTTATTGCTCATGCGGCACTGGAGACCAGGCAAATTAAGTGGAAAGTTTTTCCTCCTCTGCTTCTGAGAAAACGTGGAGACCAGCATGGGCTTAGCTTAAAGAGTTGTTTTAGTTCCCAATTAATAGCTCCAAGCTCATCAGCCCTTCACCTGGCTTTTATTTCCATCTTGGCTTTTGTCAACCCTCTCTCAAGCTTAACATAATGCTTTTCTCTCATTTCTTCTTCCCCCCACCCCAAGTGGATCACCTACTTGGAGGAGTTTGATGAGACTGAAGCCAGGAAATAAAATGTACAGACAGCTTAATTCTCACCCTTCCATTCCCCATGACTTTCTTTTCAAAATATACTTGGTAAGGATGCAAATCAGTGATTATTTCATCCTCAGATATGCAAAGCCAAATAATTATTGTGCAGTTGACCCTTCCGCATTTGCTGGGGTTAGGGGCACAGGATCCCTGCAAACATGGAAACAAAACATCTGTGCATGTCTATTTTTTTCTATGTAGAAAAACTTGTGATGCATGGAGGTATTTTTGCCACACATGAACATACACACTTCTTACTACATCTGCACCCACACTCGCAGAACCTACATCCTGTGCAAGAAATGCATTTTCTGCACTAAAATGTGAGTTTTGCACAAAAAGGCATGGTTTTCTCTATGCATTAAAAAAAACAAAACACTTCAGGATATTCAAATCCTGGGGGGAAACTTTGTCAGAGTTTGCCCACCCTGTTATTCTTCACAAAAATGATTTGCAACTGTTGGGAAACCTTTTTTTTTTTTTTTTTAATGGGAAGTGAATAGCAGAAAATAATATTCACATCCTTTATACTCAGAACCCAGCCTCTTGAGTTATATGAGAAAAAAATATATGTTTTCCTGTCAGTCTTTGAAGATCTGGTACTTTAATTAGGTTTAGATAAAAAGAGTGGTGTAGTGGTATGAGTGTGGGACTATGGCCTGGAGACGTGGGTTCGATTCCCTGCTTTGCCATAAAACCTTGGGCACATCACATACTCTCAGCCCCAGAAAACCCTTTGGATAGGTTCACCTTAGGGTCATGGTAAGTCAGAAATAACTTGAAGACAAACAACAACAACAACAACAACGAAAGACAGAGAGTGTATGCAATAATTCAGGTATGCAGTTTTTTATTTTTCCTTGATGGGTTCAGAATCACTAAAAGAATTTCTGATTATGAATTTGATTCCTGAGAGTCTTTTGGTTCACTCAGTGGTCTTTGTAGCCAGGTTCTAGATTCTTATAATGAGTTAGTTGGTAGCAACCTAACCAGTTAAATGGCTTTCATTATTAGTGTTTGTGGTCATGAATTCACTCTCTAACTTCTAACATTTAAGATTATCAAATTAATTTTCCAGCCTAATGTTCCAAACTCTGCTTTTGTTTTTGCTGTGATAGAATTTCATGGCTATTCCTCCTCAAAGTAAGTGCTATCAAGCTGAATTAGTTTTTTAAGAAAGAAACTTGGCCCCATTCTACTCAGAAGGAATTTTCCTTCACAATCTTCACCACTATCACAATTGCATTCAGAACATGAAGACATCGGAACTTCTGAACGCTTTGGGGACCAAAAATCTTGAATTAAATATTACAAGTCATTACATGGTCACAAACCATTAGTTTCCTGTTTAAATGCCAAGAAAGAAAGTCAGAGAGAGAAAGAGCTGGGATTCTCATGTCTGTGCAGGGGGGAAAAAACAAGCTCAAGGAAATTTAAAAATGAAATAAAAAATTAATCAGAAAGTGATGTGCTTCATAGGAGGCCCAAGCCTCCTCTTGCTTATGATGATGGATCATTAGCCTCTCAGAAAGGAAAGGAAAGGAAAGGAAAGGAAAGGAAAGGAAAGGAAAGGAAAGGAAAGGAAAGGAAAGGAAAGGAAAGGAAAGGAAAGGAAAGGAAAAGAGTTCCTCATACAGTTCACAATGTTATATGAACAGATCTACACTGCAGTTCTGTCAATGAACTTGCATCTGTTTCCCTCACTTTCATAACTTCTTAATGCTAAAGTATTTTCATTTAACCTTTTTTTTAAATATTTATTTATTTATTTATTTATTTTAGATGTTTGGAATACCTCATGGCTGCAGTGATACTTATTGGGAAATGAGAGAGATTTGCTGGATCTCTCTACATAGTAGAGCAATTAGCCTGCTAAGCAGAAGTTCGAATAGTTTGCCAGTCCACCTTATTGCCCCCGCTCCACTTAACTTCAGGGATGTAGACTTGAGTTGAGTGACTCGGACTCCAGTCAGACTTAGAATCATAGAATCATAGAAATGTAGAGTTGGAAGAGACCACATGGGCCATCCAGTCCAACCCTCTGCTATGTGACTCGACTCCAGACTCCAGCCATAAATGATGCACTGACTTGACTCGACTCGACTCAACTCCGGACTTGTATATTTTTAATGACTGACTTGATGCCCTTTTTACCCTGTGAATTGGAGGTCTCTGGAGGGGCGCACAAACAACAAACAAACACAATAAATATGGGGAAATTAGCTGGAGCACTCTCTTGGCTAACGAGAGGCAGGGTAACTTAGCGGGGATCTTTTACCCTATGTCTACAGCGTCAGGTCAGTGAGGAGGCAAATAGTTCAAATAACAATTTAAGATTTATTAAACAGTTATTAAAGAAAAGCACAAACACACTCCTAACTAGAAAAGGAAAATAGAGTTCAAGGGGAACGGGTGATACGCCACCTTTCCTGCTGTCCTGGGGAAGCCGATTGTAGAAAAGGAAATCCGGCGTGGTGGCCGAGGGGAATCTGCTGAGCCGAGCGGCAGCAAGGCAGAATAGAAGTCCAGAGCGATCCGGCGAGAGTTCCAAGGAGCTCTCAGAACTGGAGCGTTTTATCAGGGAAAGAACGACCGTAGGCTAGGCTGGTCTTGGGCGAAAACAATAAGTTTTGGGTTGGAGACAATTCCTCCGAAAGGTCAGAATTTACATGATTGAGTTACGTTCCGAATTGACAATGGTATGGCCGGTATGTAAATGTGGCTAGCTCGGCAGTTAAGCACTTAGCTCGCCGGGGTGCCCTCTCAAGGCAGAAGGTCTCTTTGTTTATCGAATGAGGGTGTTTGTTTCGGGAGGTCCCTTAAAGCAGATTTGGCAATCTCTGGCTTGGTTTGGTGGGAGCAATAAATAGTAGCCGTGCCTAGCTTTGCACTTGTACAGTGGCAGAGCACTTGGCTGGTGGCAGAGCAGGGCAGGGCCAAATTGTGATATCAAAATGATATCTTTGGTTCACCAAAGTCCAGGCCAGTACACAGTGGTAACACCCTTGGTTCACTAACATAACACATTCATCCAGAAACCTTACGACTTTGAACAATGCCTCCATCTCTTTTTGCCTGCTAGTCATTTGACAGTCTCTCTCAAGCCCAGAGTGTGGGTGCATTTCTCAGAGGGGAACAGCAAAACAGGTTAGGCAATGGGCTTGAGGCGGGCTTGAGGTCTGCTCAGCAGCCTGTCCCTGCTGCATATTGGAGGAGCCTTCTAAAACTTTTCCTAAGAGCAGAAGGCAAGACTCTCCCCAGAGTGCAGGGTGCATTTCTCAGAGGGGAACAGCAAATGCGCTAGACAACAGGCTTGAGGAGGAAGGATCCTTCTAAAGCTTTTGAAGCTTCAGTAATGGGCGGTAAGAAGGATCCCATTCCCCACTTCCAAAGCTCCATACTCTTTTACGCCCATTGGCACAAAAACCTCCAGCTTCAGGAAGGGGGAGTAAGATGGGTCCTATTTCCCACTTCTGAAGCTGCAGATGGCAAAATCACAAATGTGGAAGGCCAACTCTGCTTAAATTGTTATTTGACTCTGTCCAGAAATTCTGCATTATAGGTTGAGGGTAAAGGTGGCTCTCAGACTTGAGACTTGACTTGAAAGTATCTTCAAGGACTTGAGACTTGACTTGAGACTTGAAGGCAGAGTCTTGAGACTTAACTTGAAACTTAGAGTAAAAGATTGAAATACATCACTGCCTAACTCTAGCTGAGAAATAAACACAAACTCGATTTTCTTTGTTTTGTTATTTTCTTTTAAGGTATATAGAAATAGTTGGTTTGCAGATACTTGTACATAATCTACACAGGTTCGTGTTCTTGAAGAAAATAAGAAAAAAGGTAAATAACTATATGGTTTCATTGGGACATCTCCTCTGGAGTGCTCCTGGCCACATGCTTGAAGGAAGGCAGAAGAGAAAGGGAAAGAGAGTCAGAGAACCCAAGAACAACAGATGCTTATGTGCTACAGGAAGAGAATGGGTGTGAGCAAGCAAAGACGAAGTAATCTGTGGGCTTTGTGTTCGAACTTACAGAGTGAGCATGCAACCTAGCTAGCAGGGAATTTAGAGCATGCAAAGTTATAGAGTCATAGAATCATAGAAACATAGAGTTGGAAGAGACCACAGTGGCCATTGAGTCCAACCTCCTGCCTTGCAGCAACACACATTAAAGCACTGCCAGCAAATGGCCCTCTGCTTAAAAACCTCCAAAGAAGGTGACTCCACCACAGTCTACTGAGGCAGCATATTCCACTGTCAAACAACTCTGACTGGCAGGAAGTTCTTCTTGATATTTAGATGAAATCTCCTTTCCTGTAGTTTGAATCCATTGCTTTTTGTCCTAGTTTCTGGAGCAGCAGAAAACAAGCTTGCTCCATCTTCAACGTGACATCCCTTCAAATATTTAAACGTGGCTATCATGTTTCCTCTTAGTTGCTATTCATATTTATAACTGGAAAAAGTTGCTATTCACGTTTTCTACTGGAATGTGTTTTGTTTTGTTCTGGAAACGATGCAAGAAGCTAGTTGTTAACCTCTTCTGCTCCATCCAAAAACTTCCCCAGAAGCTACCAAGTGCTGTGGTGTATGGCTGTTAAACAGTCACGGAGAAAGAAAGAAGAAGAGTGTGACTAAAAAGGCTGTGCTGTGTCCTACCCTCGCTGTGCTTTGCTTGTCCCCCCCCCAGAGAACTGCAATAGGGGTTACAGACTGTCCTTACTCCTTGGTCAACTTCTTCCCTTCTCATTTCCATCACTGTTTAAGTGTTTGACAGCTGGTGGGCAAACAGATGTAAAGAGCTATAGGAGTAGATCTATACAGCATTACCATCATGCAAGATCCAAGCCCAAATTTTTCTATTATTGTTGTGTGCTTTCAAGTCATTCCTGACTTACAGTGATCCTGATTTGCCTCAAAGTAATTCCAGTGGATTCCAGCAGAATTTATTTCCAAGTGAGTGTGTTTAGGACTGAAGATTTCTATGTTAATAACAGAGTTCTGTTCCACCCATCAGATGGACTCAGATTGTACAATGTCACATTTATCAAATGAAAATTGTCATTATTGTGGTTATGTTATGTTTTCTTTGTTGTTGTTCTTGTGTGCCTTCAAGTCACTTCCAACTTATGGTGGCCCTAAGGCAAACCAATCACAGGGTTTTCAGAGACTGTGTGTGTATATATGTGTGTGTGTGTGTGTGTGTTTGCACGTGACAGAGAGAGAGAGAGAGAGAGGTAGGGAGAGAGAGAGAGAGAGATGCACCCAAGGTCATCCAATGGGTTTCCGTGGTCCAGCAGGAAATCAAATCCTGGTCTCTAGGGCTGTAGTCCAATGCTACACCACGTGAGTGAAAAGAGGGTAAGAGTGCTTTTCCCTCACTGGCAACCAACAGCTTTCATGTTGGTATGGTGATGAACCCATTCAAGGTTTTCTAGACCTATCTATGGAGCTGAACAAGTTTGAGGTATGGGATTCTGCACATTAAATAACTCCTTTGACGTACAGAGTAAAAACCAGAGTGGATTCAGTGTCCCACAGATATGGAAGCCAATAGCTGAACCTACCTTTTGCCATTTTTGCTTGCTTAGCCAGCTCATGATTTTACCCAGCAAAACTGAAACTCCCACTTGGGATTTCTGTCCCGGGTAACGTCTGAAAGACTGGATCACAGCACATAAAAAAAAATCATATACAGACAAATACAGCACTGGTGATCTGAATTATAATGGTAAAGGTGAGTGAAGAAGAAAGTGGTGAATTTGACTGAAGGAATTCAATTACCAATATACAGTAATAGCATCCTTCAAAGGAGGCATGTTAGTCAATTTAATCTGGAATTCAAATGAAGAAGAAAGAAGAAGAAGAGGAAGAAGAAGAAGAAATACTTCCTTTGAGTCTCCTTCTTAACATGACAGAAAGTAGGAGAAGGGCTATATTTTAATGTAAATCACCCAGATTAGGCATCTATCAAACAGGAGTTCTCATGGGCTTAATTTCTTGGAGTCGTGTCAGCTTCCATTTCAGTGTCTAAGAACTGATTAAAAGGGAGAAGGAAAAATTGCCAAGGCACAGTGATTAAATTTGTGATTATTCATTAGCTGATTCCAGCTGAATTTTTTTTTCTGTTAATGACTAATTTTGGTTTCCAATTGGAGTCAATAAAGCACTTCAAATTCAACTTGATCACAGCAGGAATTAGATGACCAGTCAATATGGTCTGCTTCCGTACATGTCACTTTAGTTGCCATGGCCACAAACTAGAGAATCCTGGGTTTTGGACCACACTGAGCTACAAATCCCAGGATCTCATAGGATGCAGTCATGTGTTCTCCAGCTCATTGCAAACAGGGAAAACACACTTCTTGGTTGCGTGAATAGGAGTGTGGTGTCTAGATAAAGGGAAGAAATAGTCTATTCTGCTTTGGTTAGACTTCATCTGGAATACTGTGTCCAGTTCTGGGCACCTCATTTCATGAATGATATCGACACGTCCAGAGGACAGCGACCAAAATGGTGAAGGGTCTGGAAGCCATGAAGCCCTATGAGAAGCAGATTATGGAGCTGGGGATGCTTAGTCTGCAGAAGAGAAGGTTAAGAGGGGGACATGATAGCCATGTTTAAATATTTGAAGGGATGTCATGTTGAGGAGGGAGTGCTCTTGTTTTCCACTGCTTGGGAGACTAGGACAAGGAGCAATGGATTCAAGCTGCAGGAAAGGAGATTCCAGCTGAACCTCAGGAAGAACTTCCTGATGGTCAGAGCTGTCAGGCAGTGGAATATGCTGCCTCAGAGTGTGGTAGAGTCTCCTCCTTCTTTAGAGGTTTCTAAGCAGAGGCTGGATGGCCAGGGAGTGCTTTGATGGGTGTTCCTGCATGGCAGGGGGTTGGACTCAATGGCCCCTGGGATCTCTTCCAACTCTATGCTTCTATGATTTTATGAAAACCTCATAATTGTTTAGTGTAGGTAATCCCCACTCTTGTGTCTTAAATAGTCACTTGACCAGTAGCTGTAGGGGAGGGCTTAGCTTATGTTCAGTGGTGGCTGGCAGTTCCTATGTTAGGATGAATCCATTCTGAGTTTTGATCTGAATTATAAGGAAACTATCTGAGATTTTGAACCTGTTTGGGTGACGGGGTTCAGCGACTTGGTGTGTGTGTGTGTGTGTGTGTGTGTGTGCCAGAGAGAGAGAGAGAGAAAGAATTTTGTTTGGATACCTACATGCTTTCAGTAGAAGTATAATGACTATCTTTGCAAAGACGCACTTTTCTGTATACGTTTCCTTGGCCAATTCATCCTCCACATACAGGCTCTTTCAATGTTCACACTGTATGGCATGAGGGCGTACATAACAGCCACTCATTATTATTATTTTTCCCTTTGGCTCAGAGGCTTCATGCCTCCCCCTTGTTGCCAGATCTTTCCTTGGCAATATAAGAATACACTCATTTTTTTTTTTTTTTTTTTTTTTATTCAAAGACCATCCACACTGTGGCACATTATGGAAGCAATAATTCCCAGACCCAGAGTGTATCTGAAACCAAGACTCAGAAAGAATCTACTTCCTTCTTCATTTAAGTTATCCCAGCCCGGCTTGTTATAAAGATGTCATCATTAAATGAGGGAAAGCTCTCTTTTTCGGAGAACAATCCGATGGCAAAGAGCTCAGAACCGAATCCCTGAAAGCTCCAAACGATTGCTGCAGTGGAGTGAGAGCCAAAAAAATTGGCACTTGGGCCTTTTTTGTAGGATAATGACACCACTTTCAGAAACTAAACTGGCACTTGAGCACTCCGATGAAGGAAAGCCACTGCCGTGGTTTTATATGCATGCTGAATAGCCAGATTAGCGAGCAGGCAATAAAATGCCTTAGCCCATTTTTGTAGCATTCGAAAGCTACAAGACCATCTCGTAATGGTGGGTTTCATTAAAAATAGACTTTGGTTTGGGTTCCAAAGAGCTTGTGAAGAAAAAAAAAATAAATCTCTTCTATGAAAACGTATCAGCTCATGAGCCAGATATAGTCTCTCCGCCTCCACACACTCAAGGTTGAAGTAATTGTTGCTGAAATGGTACTATTTTGTTCTTCTCAATGTTCTGTTATTTCACAACTGTGTGCACTTTTTCTTCAGTGTAGATTATACATAATTCTGTGTAACTTTCCTGTTCCTTCAAATATGCTTTCAGAGCTCCACGGGTGGAAAGTTTTCTGTCTTCTCTTTCAGGAGTTCTGGATATTCCATGTGTCCATGGGTGCATCATATATTTATTTCTCTTTCTTTATGGATGCTGCATGTGTTCCTATTGATTCACAGGGGCAAAAAAAAAATGGGAATTCCTTTCCGTGCAAGGATAGTATTGAAAGATCTCTTTTTATTTCACCACTATGGAGTGATACACATCAGATTACGATATCAAGAATGGTGTGGTGGTTAGAGCGTTGGTATGGAACTTGATAAATCCAGGTTGAAAAATCCCTACTGAGTTATGGAACTCAATGGATGGACTTTGGACAAGGTATACTTTCTTTCAGTCTAATTTAGATCACAGGATGGTGAAAGTAAGAGAGTGAGGATTTATAATGAAAAATAGGTTACCAGGCTAGAAAAGTTCATTGACAAAATTCCTCCCATATTGTAAAAGAATCAGTATTGCAAAAGAATCAGGAATAATGGTTTAAATTAAGACTAACTTTATTGACGTACTCCTGCAAAAACTCAAGCGCTCTGTATCCTATAAGGGAGGGGAAGGAAGTTAATTAAGATACGGTATCGTTTAGACATGTCTTATTAGGCAATATAATTTATTTCTTTTTTCTTAATATATATAATTAGTATTGCAATTGTTTCATGAAGTCACAACAATTATTATTGGGCTTTCTTTTATATAATTTTTTTTTAACAATCCTCCTGTCTTGTTTTTTGTTAATAATATACATGTTGGAAACAAGCTTGACAAATTGCAATGGTCTCCCTATGCTTCGATCGGTCTGCTGGTCCTTCATATTTTCTTCAGATACTATTATTGACCAGTGAGGAAACACAAGTGGTTTCATATCCGTTTCAAAAGTGAAAGCTCTAGAGCTGAAACAAAATACTGAGATGCAGTGAAAAATTGGCAAACATAGTTACAATTCTAAGCAGTATTTCATTTTTTTTTTCTTTAAAAGAATCACTTGTGGACTTTTATCAAAAGAAAGAACCAAAGTTAACCTCCATTTGTTTGGCTGCAGGTTTGGAGGCACTATCCACCAAATCACAACTTGCCAAGTTTCATATTTGTAAAGATTGTTCTTCCTTCCCTCTTCACTCTCTGAAAACACAATATTGATTAGAATTCATTATCTGGAATATTGCCAATTAGAAGAAAGAGAGTGCGAGATAAGATATATTAAAATGATTTTTTGCGCATCCCTTTGAGTTAGGATAATTAATTGCTTTATCTGTATTTTTCCCCCTCCTTCTTCCCAATTCATTTTGTCTGTATAACTTTTCAGTATTTTAGATCAATTTCCTTACCAGGACAAAGGTTCTTACCAATGAACTTATTATAGATGTTAAATGAATGCTAACAGATTAGGAACAAGTGTATGGCAAACACATGGAAGTGCCGACATACATTATCTTTTTCTTCTTCTTCTTCTTCTTCTTCTTCTTTTCCCCCTGAGAAGATTGTGTTATTTTGTTCCTAATGCAAATTAATCCAAAGCTGATGTTAACTCAAATGAAGCATAACGAGTTCTAGCCTTTCTAACCAACAGCTCTATACTTACTGATATTTTGCAGTTTGGACGCAATGAGGACTTCTAATTGGAAAATTATCCAATCTACTTGACTCAAACATTATATAATCAGAACTTCTACCATCGGAATTTGATTATGTGATGAACTTTTTTTTTTTTTTTTTTTGCTGTTAATTGTTGTGTCTGTTGTGGTTGTTCTTGCTGCTGTTATCCATTGCAACATGTCAGCAGCACTATCTGTTGAATGTGTTTTTATTGTCATTCAGGTTGTGAAAACAAGGACTCTTTCTGGTGAAATTTGTTCTCATTTCCTTTCCCCTTACAGGCCAACTGCTTTCTTCCCGAGTTGCCTCTCCTCTGCTGCAGTGGTCACCCAAAACATAGCAGCTGCCAAGGGAAGCAGGGTTTGGCCAGGGCACGTGGGGCTAGAGAGCACATACATGCATGTAACCCAGAGTGATGTTTGTGTTCCTGCCACCGACCCATTTCTGGCCTACATGTTGCACGTGAAGAGGAAACACTTCTTGACCATCTTGAAACTGCTGCCAGCTTGGGCTCCAGACTGCTGGAGGGCAAGAAATATTACCCACTGGCTTTTTTTCTATACTGCAGATGGACAGACTTGGCTCTCTAGGTAGGTTTTGGGCCGCAGTCATCCCTCACTGTTTGGCTACACTGACTAAGGATGATGAGTCCAGCAATATCTGAAGGTATGTTGCTCGCAATATTCCACATCTTATGCCATTTTATACTGCTTTCATGTTCTACCACCTCCATATATATGCTCAATGGTGTCAAGTCTTTTTCTCTTCCAGCAGAGAGAAGGTGCTCCAGCTAACAGATCATTTTGTATTTTATCTTCAGAGCCACTCCTTGCCCAGACCATGCTAATGTACAAATAAGGAGGCAGGTATGTAGGCAGAAGGTCGGATGGATGGATGGATGGATGGATGGATGGATGGATGGATGGATGGATGGATCTGTGGATTGGTGGGTGGATGGATGGATGGATGGATAGATAGATAGATAGATAGATAGATAGATAGATAGATAGATAGATAGACAGACAGACAGACAGACAGACAGACCTTCCACTAGCTTGCCAGGTTAATATCATTCCAGGCCCTGGAATGTCAAAGCCAAAATCTGAGAACAAGTCACAGACACAGGGGGTGGGACCCAGTTATATAATTTAGCATGTTACGTTAAGTATCAACTACAATTGCTCAGAAATACATTATTTTATTTTTTTAAAAAAAGGACAGAAAAACAAACTTTTAATGCAATGCTCTCACCTTGAGATTCCTTCCTCTCACCCTAAGGACAGGAAAAGAGACTCAGGCCCATGCCCTGAGATGTGGAAGCCTATGGAAAAATGATTTTTATTTTTTGTTATTTCTTTTTTGAAAAAAAAAAGCATGCAGCCATAAAGGAGGTGGCCCATTCCAACATTTCATCCCAAGGCATCCTTCTTGGAGGAAAGCTACTGGTTATTCAGTCAGGATAATTATTGTGGCACATGAGCAATACTCTACAATGAAGCAGTGAAGCTCAGCAGACAATTTATGAAATTACTGCAAAGATTTGCACAATCTGGAACACCATAAGGCATGAAAAAAGTCCTTACATTTATTGGGAGTGAGAGAGGAGAGAGAGAAAAGCATATTCCCAGCTAAGTACTCTATTTTTATTTTTTCTTCCAAAATTTGGACAAAATGATAGTGTTCTTATATAAAAACGCCATGTGTGAGATAAGTAAATTATAAAAGCAATAATAATAAATGTAGAAAAGTGATCAATAAAATAATAATAAAAAATCCATATCTGCCATCTCCCCAGGTCATCATTAACATGCATTCTAAGATGATATAACACTAAAATATGATGTATGAAATTCAGCTTTCTTTTAGAACTGCAATGCAGAACATACGTGGGTTTCCCAATATTTGTAACACAGTTCCCTATGGAGCTGTTAAGATATGTGCAGTGATTACATGCTAAGAATGCTCCACAGAAAAATGTAACTAAATCTTAATAGGTCTATTGATAGAATATTAAGCTGGCAGGAATCTGACTCCATGGCTTATGTTGAGAGATATACTTCAAAGCCAGCGGAAATGAATAGGAAAAGAAAAAAAAGGGATGAAATTATTGCACCTTATGGCACATGCATCCAAATAACAATCCACAAAAGGGGTTGAGAGAAGGTTTAACCAAGCCTTTCAAACTGCCTGTTTTTAGCACCTTAAAATTTAAAACCTTAAAAAAGAGCTATCATTTCATGGAAGTTGCTCATTTCTAACCTAAAAGAAATGCATACGAGGGACACATTAGCCAAACCACAGGCAGCCCATTTATACCACACACTTGGACTCATGTGTACTTTAACTTCTACTTCAACTGCCATGGCTGTATCCTAAAAGATCTTGGGGTTTGTACTTTGGTGATACACTACAGCTCTCCAGCAAAAAAAAAAAACCTAAATTATCTAGCAAAAAAAAAATTGAAATTGTTACCTTGTGTGCCTTATGGACATGCACTCTCTATGGTCTCCCTCTCAAGAATTACTCAGAGGTGGTTTGTCATTGCCAGTCTTCTAAGGTTTAGAGAGTATAGGCCATTTCTTCACTAGACTGTTATAGTGCTATTATTCCACTTTCAACAGCCTATGGAATCCTGGGGTTTGTGGTTTTGGGAGGGGCCACCCAGCTGTTTCATAGGCTGTTGAAAGTGGAATAATAGCGCTATAACAGTCTAGTGCGGAAATGGCCTATGTCTTGTCCATGGTCATATGGTGGGTTTCCATGGCTGAACAGGGAATTCAATCCTGGTGTCCAGGGTTATAACCCAATGCTCAGACCACTACACCACTCTGCGTCATACCATAAATAGTAGGGCCTAAATACCCTAAAACAGTGGTTCTCAACCTGTGGGTCCCCAGATGTTTGTGGACTTCAGCTCCCAGAAGCCCTGAGCATTGACCATAGTGGCTAGGGCTTCTGGGAGCTGAAGTCTACAAACATCTGGGGACCCACAGGTTGAGAACCACTGCCCTAAAAGGTGTTAGATCCTGTCTGATCTTGGAAGCTAACTAGGGTCACCCCTGGTGAGTACTCAGATGGGAGACCACCACTGAATAACAGGTACCATACTTTATATTTCAGAGGAAGGAATTCTCAAACCCAACTCTGAGTATTCCTTGCCTTAACAGAAACCTTACAAAATTCATAGGGTCAATATCATTCAACAGGTGACTTAAAGACACACATACACACCCATGATGTGAATGAGAGCAACACGATGTAGGGTTTGGATGTTGGGCTAGGAGTCTGGAGGCCAGAATTGAAATCTCTGCTCAGCCATGGAAACTCACTGGGTGACCTTGGGCAAGTCACACTCTTTCAGACTCAAGGAAAGGCAAAGGCAACCCCCCTCTGAACAAATCTCACCAAGAAAACAACATGATAGGGTGACCATAGGGTCACTCTCAGTCAGGAATGACTTGAAAACCACAACAACACCAATAACAGCTATATGAATGAAAGGTAAGCTGCTCTAAGCAATTGGAAGACTGTGCGATAGATCCCAATTCCCTTTTTCCTGCCAGACACTGCAAACTGAAGCTGCTTCCTTAACTCACAAAGAATGGTTGATGAAAGTTCCAGACATCTTGAAAAATGTATAATTGCCACATGCATTTGGTACATGTTACTATTGAGACACGCCCATTCCCCCCAGTTTTCAGTTTTTCTCTTCCTGTCTCAGATCCTTTCCGCAACTCACCCATTTTCGGCGCTGGGGTGCGGTGCTCGTGCGAGCAGCCTCCGGAGAGAGGCTCTCACTTCCTTGCTTCTTTGGCTCTGCACGAGCTTCCTGCTCATGTGAGAGCCCTGCCTCTTCCTTTGCAGTGCAGCCTGGGACCTTCCCAGGCTGCACTGAGACAGGAAGCGCGATCGGCCTGGCTCCCGAGGCTCTGTACGCAAGGGGTAAGTGCACGTGGGGCCCCAGAGTGATGCGTGACCATGCAGCATTTTTGGCTTCAAGCCGAAAATGAAAAAAATGTGTGCACGGTCCGTGTCAGGTCCCGTGTCACGTGGACCGCTCCTCACATTTGTGCGACACTCAAGAGGCCCTTTCACATCGAAAATGCCATACAAAAAGGGCCTTATTCTCCTTTTCTTAAAAATGAAAGGGATTTCCCTTACACTTAAAAAAAGACAGAAGAAGATAAAACAATTGCGGCCCCCCAGTTAAAACTCAAATTCTTCCAAGTTTAAAGGGATTTTATGGTAACATATTACATTTTACAGTTTTTCTCAGTGAGGGTTTTATCAGCTTTTATGCTAAATCTCTCTTCCGCCAGTACTGAAATAAGTAGTGCAGTGTGGGATACTTTCAAAATTAAGGATGCATACCTCTGACAGACAGCTGGCGAATCCAGCTACTACTCTGTTCCCTGCTGAGAAGGCTTATAAATTTCTCTCCATCCCAGCTGCCAAGTTCTTGGTATTCCAAGTTAGCCGATTTTGTTTCTGTATTAATTCCAGACTTGGCAGAGGCAACGTCAGTCCTCTAATTCTCTCGCAAAGTTCTCTTCTGTGGTGGTTCTCGAAATAATGACAGTCGACATACTAACACTGAGATCCTTAACAGAAGGCCTAGGCCTTTCTGCACTACATTGTTATTCCACTTTCTAGGCGCCCTGGTGGTGCAGTGGTTACATGCCGGTACTGCAGCCACAAGGTTGTGAGTTTGATCCTGCCGGGCTCCAGGTTGATTCAGCTTTCCATCTTTCCTCAGGTTGGTAAAATGAGTACCTAGCTTCTTGGTGGCAATTAGCTAACACATTGTAAACTGCTTAGAGAACACTTAGCTGATAAGCGGTATAAAAATACGCAAGCCATTGTTATTGCTATTGCTACATCCTACGGGATCCTGGGGATCCTGGAGGGGACCTTAGAATTCTCAGTCAGAGAGCTCTTTGGCCTCAGGAAACTACAAACCCCAGAATTCCACAGGATGTTGGAAGTGGAGTAATAGCACTATTACAGTGTAATGCGGAAATGGTCCTTTTTTCAGTTCCACTATCTTCACAGACAGGGGCAGGTGGGAACATAGATGGATTTTCCTTATCTAGGTGTTAGATCTCATTTCCATGGGAGACTCAAATGCCAACCATTGCTGTCCTCCCATTGTCAGTCATGGATGATGGTGATGATGATGATTTTAAATCCAGCAAGCTTTTAGAATTGGAGGTTTCTAAAGAAAGGGCACGTAAGAGGATTTGTTTTTGTTTTAATTGTGCTGCTTTTAAACAGCTTCTTTTTTCCGTCATTTTTGCTTGCAGGTTTTCAATTGCTTAAATATGGTTTACAGTTTAATTCTGTTTTAATGATGATTTGTTGTATGTTTTTAGTTACATAATGCTCATTTTCATTTGCATGCGGCCTTAAGTCCAAGTTAGGAAGAAAAGGTGGTATTTAAATAACGGTGATGTTGAGGAAAATGGCAACAATAAAGCAGAGCACATTGGTCAATTCTTTCGGGTCATTCCATTTGAAAACCACTTCTCCTGTAGTGGGAGAGAAGTGGTTTGCAAAGGCCAGTGAACTCTTCTATGCCCTCATTGCATTTGTGTTTCAGTTGTATAATTCTCTGGGTTTGCTTTCTTGCACTTGAAAAACTACAATGCCATTAACACCACACAGTTTTCTCCCTCTCCAGCTCCATGTTTGGACCTATTTTTTTTAAAAAAGGAAGCTGTAATTGTGCAATGGGTGTAACAAAGGGAGTTGCATAGTAGCACAATTCTGATATAATCTTATTAAGGCTCAACACCCAGAGAAATCATGTGGTTCACAAAGAGCCTTATCACAGCATACCTTACTACCACGTTTTCCCATTGGAATCCCACTATAGCCATTCCCGTGATGGTATCAGGTTATTAACGCTCTCTCTTGCACCTTTTTGACATCTGCAGATGAGTAGCTTCGTTCACGCTCTTCTCCCCTTCGTATTGCAGCATTATTTTCAAGTCCTTTTTGCTGCTGCACACCTCAGGATTGGTTATTGGGCAGAGATCTCCTTGGAAATAGCGGAAGGAATAGCTAAGGGAGGGACAACCTGGGGACACCCATAATTTACCCACTACTGGAAGCTACGGAAGGAAGTACTACGACCATTTCCACACTACACTGGTGTAGTGCTATTATTCTACTTTGAACATGCTGTGGAATCTTGGGGTTTGTAGTTTACTGAGACCAAAGAACTCTCTGGTTGAGAATTCTAAGTGCCCTTCCCTAAATTACAAACTCCAGGACTCCATAGGATGTTGAAAGTGAAATAATAGCACTATAATAGTGTAGGGTGGAAATGGCCTAAGTAGTGGGAAAGGGGGTCACTAACAGATTATTTGCAGTGTGAAAAAAGGGCTAATTCAAACAGGTTGTAATGCAACAGCTGCTGGTGAGCAACAATGTCATGCAACAGGACTGATTCCAAACCAGGAATAACACATTGCTATGGCGCTCTGACATCTTTGTGTTATGAGGCCCGGAAAGTTTGAAGAGTAAACAAGCAAAAGTTTAGAGAGTAATATACAACAGCAGCACTGGACAATTGTTGGTTCATGGCGGGGAAGAATGGCAGAAGTGATGTGGGATGTGTTTGTCTTCTCAATATGGGCAGCAAATAAGTGTGGTTCCATTCCATAATATTGTTATTTCATAACTGTACTATTGTGTGATTTTTCTGGGCATTAATCCTTCATAGAATTACATCAGAACTGTACTATTACACTGACTATCACTATCATCCTCCTCCTCATCCTCATCATGCTGGACATGCTAGTTCTTGACCACTGTCTATGTTCATGGGGATTTCCAGGAACTGAAGTTCAAACCATCTAGAAGGCCAAAGGCTGAAAAACCATTTATCTAGTGTGTGAGTGACTATGGGCAATATCTTATTATTTTACATAGCTACTATATTTCTGTACTGATCTGGAAATACAATGGAGGAAAGACACAACCACCTCATAAGGCATGTGTCCCACTTCTTTGCTACCTTTTTATCCTGAACAAAACAACTTGACAAGCTCTGCTGAGGATATATTTAGGTTTTCTTTCAGTGGCAACATCTATCCACAAAGCACAGCACGTAAAAGGAACGCCCACACTAATCTTTGCCAGGTAATATCATTACAATTTTTTTCTCTCTCTCTCTTTTTTTCCCCTTGAAATAAAGTTGCTCATGAAAAAAAGATCCACCCCCAGTAAGCTCTACAAAAAGAACTTCAATTTATCACCCTCCGGAAGACAAAGCGCTGAGTCAACTTGGCTGGGATTCCAATAAGGGAGTTGATCGAATCATTGAAATTGTCAGCTTCCAATGTGCAATGGTAATATAATAAAACAGCAATTTGGGGCTGCAATTCTACAGTGCATTCATTGCTTAGAATCCTCAGAGCTTTATGAAAAGCTACGCCAGCTATTTATAGGGGTTCTTTGGCAGACAAAAGGCACGCAACTACCTACAGGGATGAATTATGGGAAGCTGTAGACATCAGCATTATGTTCCAACATTCCTCATGCTTCCTTGTCTTTTCTGCTCACTAGAGGAAAGGGTGACACTAGGGTGACATCAGGCAAGAGAGAGAAGAATTGTTGAACAAACTGTGGGAATCATTTCTCAGCAACTCACGTGACAAGGCAAATACCCCCAGCTGGACAGCTGAAAATTCTGGTTCAGATAAAGTGAAACTGGGTACAGTTAAGACAACTGGTTTTAAAGAGAGTCACACAGGATGGTAGTTTCAATTTCAGGAGAGAACGTCCTTGTCATCCATCCTGGCTGATGGCCTATCTCTCCTGACACATCTACAGTAAACCATGTTTTCCCCACTCTTCTTCAAGGAGATAGGAGGCTTTCTTTCAAATTGACCACAATGGCCTATCACAATGCTTTGTTGTTTGAATGCAATGTCAGTAATTGCAATGGTAACACCGTAGAAATGGTGCCATCATTGTCACTATCATCACCATAGTAGTTGTATTCAAAGGCATAGCCATATTAGCCTGTATCATTGCACAAAGAGACCTTGTAGCACTTTTGAGAGTGAAGGAAAGACATTCATAGCATATGATTTCATAGACTCATTCTAGTCCATCAGTTACTCTCAAAGGTGCTATGAAATCCCTTTGTATACCGTCACAACCAAGTTCCCCTGCTCTAATAGGCTTGTTTTGTCGAAATAGAAATCAGGGATTTTCTGGCTATAATGGAGGACATCAAAGGGCCCCATATCAATGGTCTCCTTGAAGATGGACCTAGCTGGCCACAAACGTCTTGGCAGTATTCAGAGGGCTACTTTAAAAAGTTACTTTTAAAATACAGTTGACATAATAGCCTGCCAAAGCTATCCTTAACTGAGCAACGCTCAGTTACGAATGGCTCAGCACTGTCGTATTTCTTCTTCTTAAAAGTAGGCAATGGCTTCAGCCATTATTATGTTATTATTAACATAATAAATTACAGGAGCCATCCATAACAGAGAAATTTTCAATGATAAATGGCTTCAACATTTTAATTCCATTTCCTCTTCTTAAAAGTAATGTCTCAGTGTCGTTAAATGCCTTCAAGTTGTTGTTGTTTTTCCGCCTGATTTATGGCAACTCAAAGACAAGCTTAGATGGAAGACCACCAATGAATACCAGAGGTTGAATACCTTTTGCCAGAGAAAGCAATTGGCAGAACTATCTCTGATTATTCCTTGCCTGAGAAAATCCTATGAAATCTATGGGGTCATCATAAATCGACAAGTGACTTCAGGGAACACATATACACAAGGCAAGGTCTACTGAAGACAGCCTAAATACTCTAAAGGCACCAGACGCTGTCGGTTCTTGCAGACTAAGCAGGGTTAGCTCTGGTTAATACACAGATGGGAGAACAACAATGAATACCTGATGTTGTCAGCTATATTTTAGAAGAAGGAACTGTTAAAAATCACCTCTGATTATTCTTCGCCTCAGAAAACTTGATGAAATTTATGGGGTTGTCATAAGTTGGCAGGCAACTTGAAGGCTGACTTGAAAGCCAGCTGGATCTCCCAGGCTCTGATCATTATCTTTTTCAGAACAGACAATTTTTGCTTCCTTCGCTGTAACTGTCAGAAGGACTGACCAGATTCTTGACATCTTAAGTGACCTATGAAGTATTGCAAAGGTCTCAGTGCTTCATCTCAGCCCTAACATGTTCTTCTTGAAAATCCTTGTTCAGTTTCTTTTCCTGACTGTTCATCTCAAAACACCTCTGAAACAACAGCAACAACACCCCTGACCCCAAAAGAAAGCATTTACCAGACAGAAATGATTTCTTTAGGAGTTCTAAGTCATTGATGCCAACTTTAAGACTGGTGGGTTCTTTTGTAATTTAAACTTACTGGGAAGGATTACTCATGTGCTGTCTCCTTTGATTAGCAAGTTAGCGTCCTGCCACAGGAAGAATGATAGAGGCTTCTGAAAGGTTAAAAGAGAACTTTTTTTGAAGGACTAGAAAATTTTTCTGTTGTTCTGTCAAGCAACTGATTGGCAACACAGAAGAAAAAGAACATATACGCATACACACGCTATGCAACATATTGCTGTCGGTGCACAGTTCTATTTTCTTTATTCTACATTTCACTCCCTCCTCCTATTATATTCTTTCACCCTGGATTACTACTCCTGCTCAGGAATCCTGTCAGCCGCTACCTTTTCATATCCTGTTCTGCAAGCAGAACGCAAATAACATGACAGCTTTGGGGGGCTGCTCGTCTTGGTGCTCAGACTCTGCTCTGGGCAAAGCCATATCCGGAATATTACATCTCACCTTCTATTTGCATCAACCAAACACTTGAACAATAATGCAAATCATATCGGGGTGTTGATTTCACTTCCAGCATTAGAGAGAGCAGAATACAATTATGTTTCCCTTTTCGCCTACGCATGTTCATCCAGAGTTGGCATCTCCAGTGCTGCCGGGTACACAGAACTGGCTGGAACCGCATGGATTTATGCAGGCTGAGAGTCAACAGGAGTCACAGTTTTATTTATTTATTTATTTATTTATTTATTTATGGATCGTGATGTGGCTCTTTTTCAGGGTTGCTAAGACTGGCAGGTTGAGAGAGGAGATCTATACAGGAAGCAGCACTTTCAACAACATCTGGTCTCTGTCATTACATGGTTTTTCAGGAATAGCTAAATATACTGAAAATATTTAATTGTTGCAAATTTCTGGATTAATATGTAGGTTGGATTGCATTTATCTTCTAGCTTTATTATTGCATCTCTGGGCAATATTAAAACAGAGGTAACTACCATGTTTAATTTTTGAGGAAAAAAAATACACAGAAGCATCTGTTTGGAAAGAACCTAACCCTCCCCTCCCCAAAAATATAAATTTTGGTGGCTCCCCCAGGCTGTGGAGTTCACTTCCAAGGAGAGGACTGGCTTTCCCCATCTCTGATGTCTTTCTCTTTGCAGATCAGCTTTTGCAGGTTGATTGGTTGCTACTAAGGAACAGCCAAGGAAGGGACTTTTTAATAGGAGAAGGGGTATGGTGAATCTTTATTGATGTGCTTTTGAAATTTTCAATTCAGTTATGCTTGGGATTGCCAGGTGAAATGGTTTTGTAGGAGAGGGTATCTCAGCAGGCATTGCTGGAAGGGAGGCGGGGGTTGCATGGAAAACTGCATCAACACCGATTTATCATTTTCTGTGCAGAAAGTGTTGTTCCTTTCCCAGAAAATGTTGTCACCAGCACAAAACTGCACATGCAAATTTTGTGCAGAAAAAATCCTGAAGTGGGAATAGTCTTCAAGAACTTCAGACTTTTTTGCAGCTGGATGGACATTGATAAAATTACCCAATACTTCCCTTGAGAAGGAAATTAGAGAAGAATTACATCCCTACGGTAAATATATGAAAGAAATAACAAATGATGCAGAAGAATTTTTCCTGAGATCCTAAAGAATCATTGCCAATCAATGAGAGAATATTGGCCCAAATGGATGAATTTTCTGAACTGGTGTAGGGCCGCTCCCAGCGATTCTGCTGATCCACACTTTCGACAGCAGACCTTTCATCTTTATGAGTGAATACTGCCTGAAATTTTAATTGGGGAGCAGAGAGGAGCGTCTGTGCTCTCTATTTGATGTCTGGAAATGACTGTTAAAGTCAAAGAAAATTAATAAAAATTATTGGAAAAAAAAGTTGCCAAGCCAATTGGCACAACAGCCTTTGAGAAAGTAGGCAGAAAAGTAGGTGCTGCAGCAAGTTGTCTTTCATTAGCCCTCCTACTCTCCCTGCACAGATGTAATTTGTTAAGTCAGATTCTAAACGAGTGAAGGTTAGTAAATAATGCATGCACCGCTTTGCCTGGAGTGAGAGATGGGACAAATGAACAACCAGGTAATTTTCTGCAGGCCAGCAGTTTCTTGTTAGAAGAATAATGTGCAAAATAAAATAAAATAATTTAAAACTGAAATATATAGAAGGTCACCGGGGTGCCTGATTGTGTCACCTTTTTTATCCTCAGTCTCGGAATTGGTTTTGGAGGCTTTCTGGATTGGTTTGCTTCAAAATAATTCCAGTGGATTTGAATGGAATTTATTTCCAAGGGGCTGTGTTTAAGACCAAGAAAAGAATAGAACAGAAACTTTATTACAGTCATAGACCAGCACAGGTATTTTAAGAGCAAAGATGTCTATGTCAATAACAGAGTTCTGTGCCACCAGTCGTATGCACTCGTCAAACAAAAATTGTCATTTTTTGTTATTTTATGTTGCCTTGGTTGTTGTGTGCCTTCAAGTGATTTATGACATATGGCAACTCAAAGGTGAATCTACCATGGGGTTTTCTGGGGCTGAGAGTTTGTGACGCACCAGAGATCAGTGGGTTTCCATGGCCACGTGGGGAATCGAACCCTGATCTTCCAGGGTTGTAGACCAACTCTATATCACACTGCCTTTAGCCCATCATGAATGCTCCTAAGATATTTCTAACATTCTCACAGCTGGGAAAGTGCTATATTATTGTAGCCTCTAAAGCTGGTTTTGTATGTGATAATTCCTAGTAAATACAACACCAAAAGCGACAATTATGTGTTTAGGTTTATTCTGCTTTAGGATGCCTACAATGTCGGTGAAATCTGAAGCTTCTCTGAGGGAAAAAGGGTGATTTGGAGAAAGATGATCTAGATCTGAGAGGGCCTGGGGAGTCTTATTTTCAGGGATGTGGCTACTGGAGGTGCATAAAAATGAAGACATTTTCCCTCCACTGCAAAATTTTCCTTTAGTCCCCACATTTCTAGCTTTATAATAACTTAACATTTTAGCTGAACATTTAGAAATGCAGTTTTGACACCCAAGAAAAGGACCTGGCAGAGTTACCATAAGGAAAAGAACACAGAAAATGTAAGAGTCCTAGGCGTGAACAATTTTCAGTCTCACTCTCTGCAATATTAGAAATTTGGAGACAGCAGGAAAAGAATCATGGTGGGGCAGAATTCTCATTTGGAGGAGCAATGTCCTCATTTGCCTTCCCATAGCTACCCTCAGCTTTATTTCTCAGAACAGCAAATTATTGGCCAATCTGACTTTATTCAAAAGAAAGAAGGAAGGAAAGAAGGGGAAAAAAGTCTGTTATGAGAAAATCTCCTTTTCTCTGAGTTGCCCCTGGATGCTGAGAAACTGTAATGGTGGCTTCCAGCTATACGGACCTTTTTTCTTTGCTGCATCTGCAGACTTCCTTGTTTACATGATAACAGAAGAAAAGCCCTGAGGGATCAGACCAAAGCCTCGAATTAGTCTAGGGATGTAGAGAATACTAGCATATTTTTTTGCTTGACGAAAAAGGCTGCCTCAACATATGTGATAATGGGTTCCACCATTATCTGGAGCAGCACAACTCTAGGTAAGCAAAGGCTTAATGACATTAAAGTTAGATTACATTTGACTTGAGATTGTCAAAGATCAGGAGGGGCCAGCACTCAATGGGGATGACCAGGTCATGAAAGAAGTGAATGCTTCTGAATGCTTTAAGATGAGAAGTTCTAAAGCAGTGGTTCTCAACCTGTGGGTCCCCAGATGTTTGTGGACTTCAGCTCCCAGAAGCCCTGAGCACTGACCATAGTGGCTGGGGCTTCTGGGAGTTGAAGTCCACAAACATCTGGGGACCCACAGGTTGAGAACCACTGTTCTAAAGAGAGTGAGGAGGCCTTTGAAACTCTCTTGAGACTGATGCAAGGGTAGGAGAGGTGCTGCTTGTCTCAGCTGTCCTAGAGAAGTTTGGTCACAGGCTGGACAAGGAGCTTCAGGGTTCCCGGTTCCCCTTGAGCATCCAAATAGTGAGAATATCAACTGTATCATGAGTAGTATAGGAATGTTTTGACTAGACAAAGTGGAGATTCTTTCCTTTCTAAGCTTGGTCCTTTCTACACCTTACCTTATCATGTTGTCCTACCAGCAGCGCCTCAGCCAGAAAAGGAGCATGATGGGAACGCTCTCCTCCACAGGGAACCAGTTTCCTGAGGAAGGGTGGTGGATGTGCCTCTTCCTTCCGCACCACAACTGGGCACTTTCCCATGCTGCACTGGGGCAGGAAGCACCTCCGTCATGCTTCCGAGCCTTCCACAGGGCAGATAAGCATGGTAGCATTGCGTGATCAGGGGTCATTGAGGGGGAAGACCCATAAATGATTTACCCCACTATTGCAGTTGTTGGCAACAGGTAAAGGAAGAAACCACAATAACTTCATGCAGAAGTATTGTCACAGTCCCATTCCTCTCATGTCCCCACACCTGGAGAATGCTGGTCTGTGTAAAGGGCCCTAGTCTGAGCATGATTTATGACTGTTCCATAACTTTTTAACTACTCCTAGGTAATGCCTGAAGAGAGGTGTCTTCAGGTACAACTTTTTTCTTTTTCTTTTTCTTTTCTTTTTTTTTTTGCTAAGGTAGGACCATTTGTTTCAAATCTCCTCCTTTCCACCCTCATCCCTGTGCCTTTGCTCAGCATGTGTATGTGTGCACAGGATTCTCACCTTCTGTTAGAAAAGAAGGGAAAGTCTATGCATAGTCAGAGGTAGGGAAAAAAAAGGCAAGTTAGACCCCCTCAGTGGCTTCCCACTAGGTTGCTAGCTCTTGGAGTGCAAACATTAAATAAAGAGATAAATAAATATAAACATAAATATAATGTAGTAATACTTGTTGAAGGTGTCAAAGGATGCTACAATATTAGTGAGACATTTGCATAAGCCTAGGTGATTCATCTTCACCAAGGGCATTTCTACACTAGACTGTTATAGCACTATTATTCCACTTTCAACATCCTATGGAATCCTGGGGTTTGCAGTTTAGGGAGGGGTCATTTGCCCCTTTCTAAACTGCAAACTTCAGGATTCCGTAGGATGTTGAAAGTGGAATAATAGCTCTATAGTAGTCTAGTGCGGAAATGGCCCAATTCTTTTTCTTCTAACTTAAGGATAAAGGAAAAAAAAGGAGGACGGGGAAATAAATAGTCTTCCAGATGTTGGTAGATTGCAATTCCCATCCATGCTAGCCAGCCCAGCCAGTGGTTTGCACCCAATTAACTCAGCAGGGGGGAGAGAGGACAGGAGGAGGCAGAATCTTACCCTTCCCTGTAGACACAGGCAAAATCATTTGCTGCATCCTCTGCTAGGGTGTGTGTTCTTCTCCATTAATAAATCTTGTCATATTTACAATGCTCTGGTGCTGCTTGCCCACATGTGTCCCACTCTTTTTCCATTAAATATTGGAAAGTATCAGCCATGGGGTTAAAAGCAGCATAGGAGAAACACTGAGTGATCTGTAGGGAGTATTATGTGCTTCCCATCTCTGTGCAGAATCTCAGCTATGATCCGGGCCCTATTCACACTATGCAACTACAGCATTCTCATTCCACTTTAACTGCCACTTTATCTGCCATAAACCATGCCCTATGAAGAACGCCTTAGGGAGCTGGGTATGTTTAGTCTGCAGAAGAGAAGGTTAAGAGGGGACATGATAGCCATGTTTAAATATTTGAAAGGATGCCATGTAGAGGAAGGAGAGGGCTTGTTTTCTGCTGGTCCAGAGACTAGGACAAGGAGCAATGGATGGAAGCTGCACGAAAGGAGATTCCACCTGAACCTCAAGAAGAACTTCCTGATGGTCAGAGCTGTCTGGCAGTGGAATGTGCTGCCTCAGAGTGTGGTAGATTTTCCTCCTTCTTTGGAGGTTTTTAAGCCAATGCTGAATGGCCATCTGTTGGGAATGCTTTGATGGGTGTTCCTGCATAGCAGGGGGTTGGACTCAATGGCTCCTGGGGTCTCTTCCAACTCTATGATTCTGTAATTCCATGATTCTACTCATGTGGAATTCTGGGATTTGGAGTTGAGGGAAGGGCGTTTAAGATTCTCAGCTAGGAAGCTCTTTTGCCTCACCATCTACAAGTCCCAGGATTCCATAGGCTGTTGCCATGGCAGCTAAAGTGGAATATTGAACTATAATTGTGTTGCATGAATAGCCCCTAGTATTAAATGATTTGTGTAGTGCCATGCCTTCCATCTTCTTGGGAGTTCTCAATCTTTTGCCAAGATCAAATATCCTCAACAAACCAAATAATACCCGTAGCAAGCATATCTTCATGCACACATACACACATAACCCCATTTGTAGCAGAATATCAATAATTATAAATTACCTGCCTTGTTCCCTTGGAAAACATATCTATTCAGAAAAGAAAAGCAAGTGAGAGGGGAAAAAAAAGAACGGAAGGGTGATTTCTTCATATTATCTCTGAACAACTTTATCAGTTTGTGCTTACATTCTGCAACCCATTTATCTATTGTTAGAGCTTTGCCCAAGGAAGCCATTTCCAAAAGTATAATTCTGTTCAGTTAATTACATTCCCTTTGTGCTTGCTACCTTTATCTTTCATTGATAGTGAAACTCTATTTACTCCCTAACCTTTTCTCATATGCCTCTGAACCAGAGCTTGGAAGGAACTAGTTCAAATAACTAATTACTTACAATTAATTTCTTTTTCAAAGATCAAAGGCATAGCAAACTGTGCTATGACAGCTCTTTTTATGTGTTTATTATGTAACTGGTGATTACAATTTATGCATGCTTGTAAATTAGCTCTTTTAATAGTGCAACTATAACTTTTTGTAATGGTAAACTGTATGGGACAAACAGTAAAAATGCTCTGCAGGTGCAATCCTGCAATTGCTAAACAGGGCCCTAGATGTTCTGCTTCAGTATTCCTCATGCTGTGCTATCTTGGCAGCTCTAAACCAACCCAACCCAGGCCAATAAGGTCAAATGGCACAAATTAACCCCAGTGGGGTACATGCAGGGCAATGAATTGTTGGAAAATTCTGGTATTCTTTTCCCCCTCCCTTGTTCTAGGACAAATGGGTCTTAGCTAGCATGACGTTAATTTTCCTTTCTGGCCTTTCAGCTAAACTCTCAAGTGTTGCTCTGTGTTATTTAAAATGATTGGTTATGGTAACCAGATTTTGTGATCCAGGATACACCCTGGAATCAGTCATTAGCCTTACATAGAAGACCATGCCTCTCTCTCTTTTCCCCTTTTGCAATCTTACTTCTAGCACCTTTTTTCTGCTGCTAGCCTCTCCACCAAGAAGTTGGTGAGTTAAGAATGAAGCTACTTCCCCCCCTAATCCTTTTCTTAGTTAGCTAAGATCTAGTTTCTCCAATGCATATGTAACTGTAAAGTTTATTAGTAAATCTTTGAAGTTTGGAACCTGAAACTGCCTACCTTTCTTTGCTTTCCAAGTCAGTTTCCTTTGAGGGAAACCACACAGAGATTGAAGCATGCTTTTCTGCAAGTCTGCTAAAAGAAGGCTAATTCCTAACAGCTTTAGCTTTCATAGAATTTCCCCAAAGGGCTAACACCCTGGAAAACTCTAATTCCCAACATGAACTGCCCACCACCACAAGCTACCTCTGGCTCCAATATTGCTAAGCACAGCCAAGTTGAGCAACTTCAAAGAGAGAAAAAAACCTCCCCAAACTGCAGAAAAGAAATGAAGAAAGTAAAGAAGAAAAGTGGGGTGTGAGCCTTCCAGCAAGATGGCATGCAAAGGATTGCTGTCACAAAACTGGGCTCAGCCACTGATTCCCTGTTAGCTGATGAAGATTGCTGCTCCAAGTGCTTGATCCCATGCTATGAAGCAGCTCTGAATGTTCCAGAAAACCAGGACTGGGAAGGTCAGGTTGCAAAAGGTGCGCAACAGTAACCGAGACTCCTCAAACAAACAAGTCAGAAGGAGGGAGAGCAGAGGGTAGTAAGATCTTAAATATGCTCAGCCTCTGTCTCCTGCTCTCATCATCATGGCACACAGCTCTGTGACCAGGTTATCACAGCCTCCTTCATTGGAGGCCAGCAAAGCACGTTCTCTTCCCACCAAGCTGCATGGGAGGGAGGGAGCTGCATTCTGAGAGATAATGCACACACCATGTTGTGAATATTTTAAAAACCAAACAGCTGAACTTGAATACTATTAAAATGTACAAAATGCTTTAATCCATGAGAAGGCATGAATATATTAGGTAAAATGTATCAACAAAGCATTAAAGCTTGTACGAGTGTTCATGAAAAAGAATAAACAAAGTTTTGCAAGCAAGTACCAGAGAAGAAAATGAAGGCTAGAGTCAGGCGGGAAAAAAATCTTCATAAAGGTGTTTCTTGTTCTTAGAAGAAAACTATTCCAGAAAGGAAGGAAAAGTATTTCTTCAGAAATGGGACCTCTAGACCAAATGAGGTCAACCAAAAGGAATGTAGATTAATGCTAGGATTTCACTTGGGACTTACAGAAGTTATCTCAGTTCTTCAAACTGAGAGCAGTTCATATTTTTTCCCCAGTCACAGGTAAATCTTCCTCTTCTTCTTCCTCCTCTTCCTCCTCCTCCTCCTCTTTATTTATACCCCACTTTTTTTCCTGACTGGGGCTCAAAGCAGCTTGCAACACTTTTTTTTCAAGAAATAGATAAAAGTCACAGAATACAAAAGTCAAAACACAAATTAGAGGGTCAGATGAGAGTTAAAGTTAAAATACACAATTAAAACTCTAACTTCCCTAAATTCAAGACAGTTAACAATACCCAGCACCTTTTAGACAGGATTAATGCTTATCACTCATCATTAAGGCTTGAGAGTTTGCTTGCTTCTAGAGCGCCAACCAGGCAAACAGTGGCCTTGGACAACCATTTCTAGAGCAGAGAAAGGCATTTTTCTACAAAATTTGAACAGCTGTTTGGCTTTGACAAGTATCCAGCAAGCACAGTTTGATAGGTTTATCAAGGCATAGCAGTCCTCCTATGTTCTGAATTTACGTCTTAGGGGGAAACATGTTAATCCTTTCTTGGAACCAGTGCTACAGGCAGTTTGGGTGTCAATCTGACTGTTTCTTTCTCTCTGCTTTAGTGAACTCTAATGAAGTTATATAATGGGAAGTGAAATTGCATGGAACTCTCGGTGTATGACTGATTGGGTGGTAATGTGAAAAAATGTACTTCTCGGGAGAAGTCTCTGGATGATTTGAGCTGCCATTGTTTGTCTGGGTGAACAAATTGGTATGTCTGATGTTGTCAAGGCATGTTTGTCATGATATGGAGGAAAAGAGAGGAGCAAAAGTGGGGTTTGAACTGTGAGTGAAGCAAACAATTTATAATTAAGATACTTTGATCTTCTAAGAGTGCTTTCTAATCAAAGCAACATCATTTTACAAGTCTTGATCTTGTTCTCAGATTAGAACTAGGTGGAAGAGAAGGCACAAAAATATTCCACAAATAAGAAGATGGAGATGGGGCAGGGCGTAAAGAAATATCAAAATCCACTATGTTTAGCAAAAGAATTTGCCACATGTCCAGCAAAAGTCTAAAAAAGTGGTCTGCACAAGATTTCTACTGGATTTTTCATTAGATGTATTGAGTTAAAACCTTCATCTGACCCAATCAAAGTTTGGAAAAGTTAGTTTTGGGAGTACAGCTCCCATAATCCCCAGTCTGCATGGCCATTAGTAAGTAACTTTGCCAAGAAGCTTTCCCAGATTATGTTATATTACACTATACTATTTTGGACTCACCAGAGTTTTACTTAAACAAAACAACTACAGTGGTAGAAGGCTGATCTTATCCACCATCCTGCTTGCAACAGTGGTGGCCAATTGATTTGGTCTGGAAAAGCAATACACAGAATACACTGAAATTTGTCCTCCACCATCTGATTTTCAGATGTTCATTGCTTCTGAACATGAAAACTCCTAAAATCTATAAACTTTTGGACCCCATGTAAGGCAGTGGCCATGAATGGATCTTGTAGGAGATAATTCCTGATGAGATTGAATGACTTTATACATACAAAACACATCCTCCTGCTGAGTTACAGTAGTCAATTATTTATTGACTAGATAAGTTAATTTATTCCAGAAAAGGTCAAACAATGGGGGGAAAGCTATTTGTCATATGATGTGTGTACTGGAGTTCTGTTGTGGGTCAAGGAGCAACTAAAAAGCCTGCAGAAGGTCTGTATGTGGGTCGTGGTTTTGGACCACATACAGGTATTCTTAACTAGCTCTGGACTTTGTTGTGCTGTCACACATTGCAAAGATTAAACTGGGAGCTCTATACATCAGATACCAAATCTTAATTGTAGGAGTGGACAAGAGCTACTCACCCCAAACTCCAAAAATGAATTCAGAAGTGGTTGGAAGTCTATTTACAGATTTGTAAAAATATTTATTGTGGGTGACAAAGCAGACAAGAAGGAGACCTGCATGCAGGGGTGTATTTACGAGAGGGGAGTAGGACATTACTCCCTCAAGTACTAATTCTGCTTTCCCACCACCATGAAATATATGCCCAAATGTGTAGCATTGCAGAGAGTGAGATGCTGAAAATTGTCTAAAACCTAGAACTTTTGTATTTGCCATGTCTTTACTTCCTTGATAACTTTATCTGCCCCCTTTCTTTGGTTGACTAAACTGTGTGTCTAAATGTTCAACTGAAGCTTTAAGCTGCTGCAATGCTAGAAAGATGGGGACTGAGGGAAAATTTAATTGGGAGATCAGAATTCTACTTTTTTTGGGGGGGAATGTCCTTACTCCCCCCTCCATAGACACACCCCTCTGTGCCACTTTTAATAAGGGGAGTCTGCTCAGCTGGAAGCTTCCAGGAGCAACAATTCTCCTTTTCATAGGATGCCCCCTCCCCGAGCAATAGCAATGGTCTGAAATATTCTGGGACTGGTTTAGGGGCCAAACAAGGGAGCGATGGAGTTCATGAGATCTATAAGTCATATGCTGACCATCTCTGTCTGACCCTAAGTATCACTGGGATTGTTGATTAGGGAAGGCTGTTGCACAACTACCAAAAATTCTAAATACTGGAAGACAAATTCAAATCCCTGCGGCAAGTCAAATATCACATATTTATTAAAGTATTACTTTTTTTATTTATTGTTTTAGAAAAGAAATAATTCTAATGTTATACTCTTCAGCACACTGACACTCCATTTCAACAGCAGGTTTTCATGGCAACCTCCTTGTTCATTTTGTAATTGAGTTACAACTACCCATTCATACCTTGCCAAATTATAGCAACTTTTATTGTAGCGACACGGCGCACGCTGATATGTTGCATGTTCTTTTGGCAGACGGCAACGTTCCGAGCTCCGTTCTATGTGTTCTGTGTCTGAGAAATGAATTTGTCAAACTCAGTGTCTTTTTTTTTTAAAAAAAAGTCCCATTCTTATAATTGTTTCTTCCATATTCTGCTTGATGTTACAATTAAAATCCGTCAACAAATACGCAATCTTATACGCACCCTGTTGCATGATATTTTACTTAGTATACACCATTTTGTTCAGCCAACATTCCCGCATAGAGTACATCTCAAATTCCATTTTTATGTGCACCTCTCCTTTATGTACACTTTTCAAACTGGAAAAAAATCCATGGTAAAATTAGGAAAACTGGCTAGCTAAATGAGATAGGCAATTTATATGCACAAGAGAGAGAGAGAAGGAGAGAGAGAGACCCTTTCTTGAAAAAGTGAAGGGATGGTGCCACCTTGTTCCACCCATGTGTTTCTTTCACCAAGATGTCCCTCTTCTTTGGAAAAAAGAAAAAAAAATCATCAGAATGTTCATCTTATTTGGAGGAAAAAGAACCCAAGCATTTCCTTTTCCTTTGCACTGAATGAGAACAGTAAGGAAAAGATACAGAAAATATTTTCAGTCTAGCATTGACTCAAAATGGAAACCCAACATAGCTTTCACTGGGCGAAAAATCGTACCTAGGATACACACCAGTCCAGAATGAGCTTCAGCTGTAATATGAGAAAGGAATGGCCATTTTATAAAACACAGCACCTGGGAAGGAGTTGTGTGAGACGGTAGGTGTCCAGATGAAGGATAGACTCAAACATAGCTTTTATTTCCCACATCTGGTATTTATCCCAGAATCTTGCTTTGGGCTATATTTTTAAGCCAGCATTAATGGGAGCTTGTAGAAAGCTCAGTGCTCTGTGGTGAGAATACACTACTAAATCTTAGTTATGGCTTAAGTCATTGTCACGCAAGTGCCCCTTTAGAACCTCGTTGGTCGGTTCATTTACAAGTGTAAGAGATGCTGGCCAATTTCTATCAGTCCTAAGTGCCAATTACTGCTGCCAGCATCACTGCTAAATATTTATTTAGTGCTGGTGGCAGTGATGTAGTAGAGAAGGAAGGTAGGCAGATGGAGTTCCAGGTTTTTTTGGTGTTTTTTTTTTCTTTCCAGAGTAGGAGTAGTGATTTTATCTGCCAGCGTGCTCCATAACAGATAGATCTTTCTTGTTCTTGCAAGTGAATGAGGTGATAATAAGGCTTTCAACTTAGAATCATAGAATCATAGAAATGTAGAGTTGGAAGAGACCACGCGGGCCATCCAGTCGAACCCCCTGCCATACAAGTCCTTATAATATAATACTTATACTATTGTGCACAGCATTGGGATGTATTATTTAAAATTATTTGTGCCTGCAGAGGAAAACAAATGATATAATTTTTTCCCCTGTTGTGGGAACATCTTCAAAAACTCTGCAGTTTTTTTAAAAAAAGATTCCACCCACCTGGTGGGTAGAATCTGCCCCCAATTCATATTTGTGTGTGTGTGTGTGTGTGTGTGTGCCCGTGTGCCCCAGCCATGCAGTGGATGAGAGGGAGCTAAGCAAGGACTATGAAAGCTATAGGCTTTGATTATTCTTACCTAGCACCTCCCACTCAACTGCCCCCCACATGACATTTCAAGGATGGGGGAAACCAAGCAAGGAGAATCGTGGAATCAAGACTTCCACCATTCTAGCTGCCTCCCTGACTGGTCACCCCCTGCAGAATACCTGGATGGTGGGTGAGGGAAGTCAAGTGAGAAAGATCATGGAGGTTGTACCCTTTTGATAGTCTTCGTTTGGCTTCTCCTACCAGGTCTACTCCCATGGCATCAGGAGGTTGGTGAACAGCTAATTAAGGACTATGGATTTTGATGATGCTTGCTAGGATTTCCACCAATCCACCATGAAACCTTGGGAGAATGAGGGGGGAAGCTGGCTGGCTGAGGTCTACCCCATATGTTGCAGCGGTTGGGAGGAATGAAGAAAGGAGGTGGGGAAAAATGGTACAATTACTCATTTTTGCCTGCTGGAATAAAATTAGTGAAATTTGCGTCTCTAATTCAATACCAAAATGCCCAAGCAGCATGTAGGGAACTTAGCAAAGTGTTGGATCTGCTTGTACTGTTTCTAGGCTGGCCACCTCAGTCCTTCTTCATTAGCTGCTTGTGATCTGGCTTAATATGGCTGCAGAACGTTTTCCTCTGCCTATTCTTGGTAGTACCTTGCCTTAAGGTTTTACCCGTTGGAATCACTGCCTTGGACTGGGAATCTAATTCTTCACTAATTGTCTTCTCAAATGTAGGAATGTGTAAGTTTCACTATTTTCTCCCCATTGTGAAAAACTATTCCAGAAAAAGTAGTTTTCAAAGCCTATTCACAATTCACAACTTGGTCTTTGCAAAATTTGCTGTTTTGTGCAGAAAACAGCACTCTCTGTACAAATCAAACCCATCTGTACAAATATTCAAAACCATTCGCGAGCAGACTGCCACTTTTTCCCCTCTAATATGGACTCCAGAATGGGGACAGTTGACATCAAGCCCACCTAAGATTAGAATGGGAACTGAGCCAAAGATGAAGACTCCCACACCATAAAAATTGCCCTGGCTCTATGAATAGATATGTCCACCTACATTCTCCCCCATTCCCTCGTCTAGACCCTAGCTTTTTCATGTGCCAATATTGCCTTCGCTTTTGTCCTAATGATGAGCTTGCCATGGTGGCATTTGTGACTGGGCAGGAAATAGATGTCCAGGCTTTCAAACCACTTCTGACATGCAAAAAATGAAAAATGAACTGTATCTTCTTCCTGTGCTGCTAACACAGAGATTTGACTTTTTGCCTACAGATCTTAGGAAGAACAGCAGTTCTCTCAGACTTCAGCTTTTACCCTCAGACCCAGCAACTCTAGCTGACATGTTGGAACAGAGAAAAGAAAACAAGAGTGCGTGCACACAGAGAGATGCATACAAAATAACCACAAGTCAGGGGACGACGGAGAGGGAAGATGGTGTAGAACAACAGCTGTCAAATAGGAAGATGTGCAAAAAATGAATAAAGGGAATCCAGAGAAAACAAAGAAATTCCCCTTTGAGCACTGAAAATCCATATGCTGGGAATGTAGGAAGCCGACTTACTGCAGGTGAGGATGTTTAACTGAGTCACGTATAGATGGATTGATTGTTCATGGCCTTCATGTCAGTGGGGCAATGAATCCACTCTGGGTTTTAGTCTGAAATGTAAAGGAGCTGTTCTAGGTATCAAACCCTAATCTACAAAAACAGATTCAGCACTTTGGACAGCACCGTTAAAGAATGGAATAAAACTTGCAACAGATTCACTGGCCATTTCTGCACTAGACGGTTATAGTGCTATTATTCCACTTTCAACATCCTATGGAATCCTGGGGTTTGCAGTTTTGGGAGGGGCCTCGAGGGCCCCTCTCAAAACTGCAAACCCCAGGATCCCATAGGATCTTGAAAGTGGAATAATAGTGTTGTAACAGCCTAGTGCAGAAATAGCCACTGTCTTCAGCAGCCACCAGCCACAGTGTCTCTCCAGGATTTGAGGCTGGAAAGGTTCCTTCTGATTATCAGCTACCTGATCCTTTTAACTGCAGGCTTGGGGACAAAATCAGAGACCCTGGCATGTGATGCCTTTAATGCATCACTATGCTATAGACCTTCATTAAGCAATTGGACTACAGAACCAAACATGTAACACCCCTGGAACTCAACTAAATCTCCTCCTTACCTAGTCACAGCTTGGCTGCTTCTTCCTGTTGTTTTAGTGCTAAACCAGGGCCTTCTGTTGGTGCTAGACTGCACAAAGGCTGAACAATGTAAAGAAGCTATCCAAATTACCTAACCCTCCCCTACAAAAATAGATGCCATTTAATGCAAGTAAGACAGGGGTGTTCCTGGTCAGTCATAAGGCAAATCAGGGAATATTGATTCAGACTGTGTTGCATGGGGTTATACTCTCTCTGAAATCTCAGGTCCACAACTTTGCTGTACTCCTGGACTCGGACCTGAGCCTGGATGCCCAGATCTCAACAGAAGAAGGGCAGGATATAAATAAACTTAATAAATAAAAATAAAACAGTGAAATAATGCATGACCCATTTTATGAATCAGCTCCGTTTTGCACCTTTAAGTCCCTTATGCATTCACTTTGCCGCAAAGCCTGCATCTGCTTTCTACTGTAGGTTTCTACGAGTTGGAAATCTAATCTGAATTTTAAAAGAAGAGTGGTTCCCTTTCCTTGCTGCATCAACTATGCTTGCATATATCAGTAGAACACCTTCTGCAGGAGGAGGAAAATATGTTGTGTACATCACATGTCAGACAGGAAATATGCTTGGAAACAGTGGTGTAAAATTGCAGAAAGATGATGCTATCTCGATTATTATTTATTTATTTCCTTTCTGGAGAGGTCAAAACACGTAGCTTACATTCACTGTTTGATTTCCCCATAGGATGAGATTACTTTTTGACACTTGATTTGTCCTCGGGAGGCTGATCTTGCCAGATGGCTGGTAGCATTCTTCTAGGTCTGAAATGCTGTCAGTTAATTTAGGAGGATTTGGAGACCACTGAACGGGTCATTTCATGATCCCACAGATGTACCTGCTTCCGATAACGTTATTGCAGCACTTACAGCAGGTAACTCTAGTATTTCCTTTCGGCTCCTGCTAGAGATTGAATGTATTTATATTGGCATGCTCACTTGTCAGATTTAATTACCGTAAAACTAAAGGCATTATTAATACAATTCATACACAAATGCAAACTGTTTGGAGTGGATGGAAGGAAATTAATATGTAAAGAAATCTAATTTGAGTGCAATTCCTCTGATGCTGAAGGAAGGTGGGGAAGACTGCTAATTTCCAAGTGACGCCTGTGAGTAATGTTCATGATTATTTTGCTGAGGAAGGGAAAAAACTGGAAAATAAGCAGAAATGGCAGTTCAGGAAATTGTGCCCTATAAATTATGCTGATAAAGAAAGAAAACATAGCAGTCTGTTCCTCCCAGCATTCTCAACGCTAGAATAGAAAATAGGATGGATAAAAATGAAAAGCACACAAGGTACACCGCTGGACTTTTTTCAAGTGCTTATTTCTTTGCTTTCTTGATGCCATATCATATAATGAGAATGAAATAGATGTTGGCATGCTTCAATGAGGTCAAATGGTTTATGCAGGATATCTTACATTGTGGAAGCAATTGAAAATGAGCTGTAACCAACTTCTGGGTCAGGTTTTTTTTTTCTTTCTCTTTTTTCCCTCACCTGGAAGAGTCCTAACATCCAAGATGAACAGGTTGGGGACTCTTTTTCATCAATCAGGTGTTGACTGTCGATGAAAGGATCTAGAGTTTGAATTCCTATAAAAATCAGCAGGTAGAGGTTACTCAGCTGAACTGATCTGGAAGTTTTTATGTGGTGATAAAATATTGCAATGTCATGGAAACCACATTCTTTCCCTCCCTTCCTTCCTTCCTTCCTTCCTTCCTTCCTTCCTTCCTTCCTTCCTTCCCTCCTTCCTTTTATCAAGAACAGGACGCAAAGCAAACCCCAAAATATCCCACTGAAATGTTTTTGAAGTATTAATTTATTCACTAAATTTCTACATGGCCCTCTAGGAGGCTAATAAATAGCTGAACCCCAAAATATTAATTAGCACAAGGTTTTAAAAAATAATGAAAAACACAAAATCAACAAACAGACGTGATCCATCTAATTGAAAACCCCTTCAGCAACAGACCAGAAATATGGATGTGTGCATACATGTACATGCACACGTAGTTCTCAGCTCCTTGTAACAGTGTTATGACAACCATTACCAGTTGCTGCAGTGGGATGTTACCATCCCAATCCTGACCTGGCTTGTGTTTGGCTAGGAGACCACTGTTACCACCGTGAACTGGCCTGGCCTTTGGTAACCTTTAGAGATCATTTCGATATCATAATTCGGCCCTGCTCTGCCACCAGCCAAGTGTTTGTGGGACCACCGAACAAGCACGACGCTAGGCATGGCTGGATAGCACTCCGGAGCGGTCTGAGGAAGCTGAGGAAATGCTGAATCATTTCTGTTTACACCTAAACAAGCCAGAGACTGCCAGATCTGCTTAGGAGACCTCCAGAAACAAACACCTTCATCAAAGTATGCACGCTAACACCAAGAGACCTCTGCCCCAAGCGGGCAAGCTGGCGAGTTGGGTGCTCAACTGCCAAGCTAGCTGCATTTGCATACTGGCCATACTATTGTCAGTTCGGACCTTAACTCAATCATGTAAATCCTGACCTTTCAGAGACATTGTCTCCAGCCCAAAACTCATTGTTTTCACCCAAGACCAGACTAGCCCATGGTCATACCTTCCCTAATAAAAACCCCAAGCTCTGAGAGCTTCCTCGGACCGCTCCGGAGTGCTATCCAGCCTTGCCGTCGCTTCGTTTTGTGAGCTCCCCTCGGCTGCCACGCCGGGTTTCCTTCTCTCCATTAGACTTCTTCAGGACCATGAGAAAGGTGGTGTATCACCCATTTCCCCCAAAACTCTTATTCCTATTTCTAGTTAGCTGAGTGGTTGTGTTTTCTTAACAATTGCTATCTGTTTAATAAAAGTTATTGTTGCCATTTTAAACTGTCTGACTGCTCACTGACCTGAACCTGTATACATAGGGTAAAAGATTCCCGCTAAGTTACCCTGCCTCTCGCTAGCTAAGAGAGCATTCCAGCTGATTTCCCCATCTTGGCTGTGTTTGTTTGTTTGTTTGGGAGCCCCTCCCGGGACCCCCAAGTCATAGAGTAACACCATCAAGGAATATTGGAGATCCACAGGTAGGCCTAGTCTGGAATCCAGTCTGAAAACTTGGAGAGCTGCTACCACTTACGAAGGACAAGGTATGGATCAGTTGTCTGACTCAACATAAAGGCAGCTTCCTAAATGCTCCTGTGTATCTCTGGTGAAGAAAGTGCAGCTGGCAGGTTGAAAATGGCCCTCAAAACAAAGACCATCAAGGGACCCGACCTTATTTTTATTTTCATTCCTGTAGTATTGGGGGTTGTGGAGTATTGGGGTGGGGTGAGATAAAGCACTTTGAGGTCAGTTCAGGGCTGTGTGTAGAGCTCAGGTTGTTATATATTGTTAAATGTTGTTGCTCTTTTGAAGGGTGTTCTTTGCCCGAAGTTCTTTGTTTATTTAAAAAGAAAGGGCTGAAAAGAAGTACTCCAAAGTGTGATTGAATTCTCAGCGTGTACTTGCCATTTTGCTGAAATAATCTGAGAAGCGGATGTGGTCTTTAAAAAAAGAAGTTTCCATCCTCTCAAATTTGCCAAATGTCTAAGCACCTGCTTTTCGTAATTACTCCAACTATCTGCAAGCACCACATATCTACATTCGAAATCCAAATTACCAGGTTGTTACTGTCATCATGCTTCTCTGGGTGCTGTTGGCGCACCTGGTGCGCCAATTACTTTTTCAACAGTATAATTTTAAAACATAAATCAGAAGGTATTTTCTAATTTAACATTAAGGGCAAACTTTTTTGCCTTTTCTTTATGAATCCCTGCATTCAAAATATGGTATCTTTGTGAACAGAGAAGGTAATGTCGGCAGCAGGCAGAATGACAAATCCTTCCCCTGCCAATGGATTTTTCACTAACAAAACTAAAGAATAACACGATCGGTGCTGTTTCTGAAACTCATCTGAATTTTTCCCAGTTTTCTGGAACTTTGAGTTATCTAAGCCCAGGTACCCATTCCCCCAAATCCATATGGTCATAGAATCAAGTCAGTGGGAGATGGAGAAGAAGTTTGCTATACACTTGATGCCCGGCCTCACAACCTTCCATGTGCCAGGGGTAGGAACATTAATTCCTATTTCTCCTTTACTGTCCAGACATACATTTTCTGACATTTGGGAAACCCAACTGGAAATCACAATACAGAAATGAGAACATTGTGCAATTTTTGTCTCCTGTTTGTACAATCTGAAGTTTTAGAGCATGATTCTGCACAAAAATGCATGTGGTTTGTGCCTGTCCTTGCATGCACACATTCTTCCGGAAAAATAGTGGGTATTGTAGAAAGCCACACATTTTGGCAAAGAAAATAAAAATAAAAAATGGATGTGTTTTTGGTACAAAAATGCTAGCTGACATCCAGTTCAGCAGTTACGGCATTATAAATTTGGACGCACAATCTCCTAACTTCTGGGGATCAATGTTTATTTTCATAATGTACTAATGTGACTCCCAAAACCTACTTGTATAGCCTGACAGCACCCCAAACAAAGCATTTCTGAGGTTTTGGAGATTTGAGCACTGGAAAATGATGTCCACAGCATGCACCTGGTCATGGGGTACTTTGGGACAAGCAGTTGTGGCAGAATCCTGAAGGGTCTTTCCAGCTGCCTGTTCTCAAGGCATCTCATGACTGGGAGAAGATGCAGGTACCATTCTCTTGCACCTCTGATCTCCAGTGCCTCAGAAAAACCTCATTCAGGGCACTACCAGCCCGTGAAGGTGAGCAGAGAGCATCATCAGTTGAAACCACAATGAAGGAGGTCTGCCATCCTAGTTGCAATGGCAATCCAGAATTGGGGCTGGTGTTTTTTGATCAAAATGCATCAACTGCCATGTCCTGCTAGGAGAAGATCTCTTTGGACAAGGACTGGTTAAAAAAATATCTCGAGACAACAGAGTGCAGATGGAGTCAAGAGTCTGTCTGTTTTGTCATGGTACTAGTATGGGCAGAACCTGATTCAAAGCAGTCTGCAGCTGACGATCAGAAGAAGGAGGCAGAGGCACTTCACCCTGTTGAGTGATGCAAACTAAAATGCTGAGAACAAAGAGTCAGGAAACACCCTGCTCCACTTTACATATAGGACTGGCTACAGATTAGCTCAGCCCAGGTCATTCTGTGGCTGCAGACAACAGCTCCAAAATTTCTGTTCAACCCTGTTTGACACCAGTGGCTTTTTTTTTTTAAGTCTACAGATTTTATTCTTGACTTGAATACATTTCTTAATTTTAGATAATTTGATGTACATCAGATCTATATACACACCCACTACAGATATGGATATTAGCATACACATACACAGACAACACAACATTTACACTATTTAGCATATATTACTTATTCTCTTCACTCCTTATGCCCTTCATGCTCTTCAACCTGGCCTAGGTTCAGATTAAAGAAAATTGTCTGATAGACATTAGCACAAATCAAAGGTGTGTTTGGAGATTAGAACCCTATACAGAAAAGTTTAAAGACTATAGAGGATGAATCCTAGGGAAGGTGCTAACCTTACATCCTGGATAACATTCTGTATAACTGTTGCTAATCTTAATCTTAGATGCACCACAGTTATTGCCCATTTCTTTTTTTTTTAAATGGTTTTATTGCAGTTCCAACATATAAAACAAACAATTATCATTGTATTCTTAATTGTCATATTACAACTGTCTTCCTTCCTTTCTGGATTGCAATTTTTATCATTCCATTGAACGGTTATCAATGCATCACAATAAATTGTTAGTATTATCTGCTTAATTCGTTAGTTCCTGTTTTTCTACTCAACTTTACTTGTTCCATGATATTCTCTGAATTTTATCTTGTAAGAACCTTTAATACCATGAAGACACCAGTGGCTTTGTGGCCTTCTGACCTTTGGCACATGCTTTCAGACTCATCTTTCTGATAACTCCGTTCTTGGCTTTGTACTCTGCTCAGAACTTTTTTCCTTTGAATCTTGGACTTCCTAGACGGTGTTTCTGATTGTAACCCTGTGTAAGCTCTGGCACTGGTTTGCTTTCTTCTTGCCAGTCCCTCTTGACTGTAGGTATGGTTATCTGGGTACTTGCCAGTATTAAACAGGACAGCTTTTTGTCCATGTGCGTGCACACAGCCACACCCACACAGCCACACCCACATCTATTACTATTACCAATACTTTTGGGCACAAAAATTAGGAATGCAACACTCAAAATCTGTCAGCCAATATGACCCATGGCTCCAACCTGAAGCACACACACACACAATTTGAAACCTGGCTCTGATTTCTGAATATTATAGTTCTGTTTTTTTTATTTTTTTTAGAGAAAAACAAGGTACGCCTTTCTAACTTCAAGTCCTCCTATCTCCTTCCAACTCCATGATTCTATGGTTGATAAGAAAAGTTAGCATTTGATGAAAATGACAGTTTGTCACACAAACTTACTAGGTTCAGAATTCCTTAAAAAAGTCAGCCGGGTTTCACAGATGTAAATGGGAAAAGAATTTGAGTGATTTCTTATCTTTCTTCTCTTCTTCCTCTTTTTTTTTTTCCTAGACTCTAAATTTGTATTTAATGGAACCACCTCATGAGACATCTCATTTGCATTTGGGCTTATCTGTCACTCCTAAATTAATTTAAAACTCAGCTTGATTAATTCAATTTCATCTCTTTTAGAAACTTTTTTTTTAAGTTTAACTTAGTTGAGTTAAATAAAAATGGGCACCCGGGGGTGGGGAATTGTGTGAGAATCATCCATCCCTCTCCCCTTGTCAATTAAATAGAAATTCACTAATTTCCCAGTCATTTTAACTTAAAGTGTAATTATTACAGAGATGACAAAGGAATGGCACAGATCATTCTCTTGAACTTATGAGCATGGCCAGCACAGAGGGCTTCTGGACAAACGAGCAATGTGTCATCGCAGGTCTGGGCTTCATTCTTCTGCCAGGGAAAATGCTAAACTTAGCTCAATTGCCTTGAGTCCCCTTGCCTGCCATACTGGTTTAGAGAGAAATATCTATGGGAGGGATTTGACCCAAGGACTATGTGTGATGGAAAGCAGCCTGTGCCAGACCCTTTGAGTCCGTGTGCAGAAAAGAAGCAGAAGCAAATAAATTATAGTCTGGTTTCATTTCACTTTGGAGAGGCCTCGGTGAGACCTCATGCCCTGCCTTGGTTCATCTACAGGCATCCCATGTGTCTGCCACAATTAAGGACATGAAGAAAATTCACTTAACTTACAGGACTTCAAGGAAGCATCCACAGAATATCGTCCTGCAAATATGATGCACGTTTTCTCTTTTCTTTGGGCAATGCCGCTGTGTGGAGTAAAAGAAGACCTCCTCCCCATGACTCACATAATTTGCCTTTACCAAAGAGCACTTATGTAAGATATAGCAGTTATTTCTATACCGCCTATCAACTAGTGTTATCTAAGCAGTTTACAATGTATTTTAGCTAATTGCCCCCAACAAACTGGGTACTCATTTTACCGACCTGCGAAAGGATGGAAGGCTGAGTCAACCTTGGAGCCTGGCAGGATCGAACTCACAGCCTTGTGGTTGCAGTACTGGCATTTAACCACTGCGCCACCAGGGCTCATAGATAATGCTTCTATCTATCTTTGCACAGACCAAAAACTTCTCCTGGCTGAGTTCCTGCATAAGGCGGACACAGACCCAAATCCAACATCCTTTCAGCACAGTGTGAATTAGGCCTATGCTATGGCAATCCGTATGCCCGCCCCACAACTAATGGAAAGGCCCCTGAAGCCACACTTAGTGGCCATTCTGTGCTGTGCATCAAGTAGGCAGGATCAGAGAAGCATCTTGGTATACCTTCATTGCCAGACACACAAGGATTACAGTGATGATGAGACACATGGATGACCCCAGCAGTTTCTCAATGCTGATGTCATCATTTTGTGTCTGGCTATGGGGATATGGCCAGACACTTCTCCAGTCCTGCCTGCTTACTGCAAAGAATGGCTATGCAGGGCAGCTTCGTGGGCTCTACAGTATGTTGAATGGGGGGTGCTTTGGGGTGCTGCAGAGGGACAAAGGGAATAAAATACCCCACACCACCAGAAAAAAAGACATCTCTGCACGTGTCCTTAACAGGATTCCATCCAGAGTGTAACTTCATCCTCATGGAGTTAACATGGTAGTTTCACAATATTTCTTGTTAGTAAATAGCAACATTGCACAATCAAATGTTCACACATTCCTGCATCTTCAAGGCACACCATTGCTCAATGCATTTCTGTGCAGAATGTGCGTGTATCACTCTGCAGAATGTGGATCCATGGATGAGAAGGTGGAATGGCACCATACGAACAAACCCACATTCACAACTTTGAACTGATTGCGGGCATGCTGCAATGGGAATACATACCCAGCTGATTCCATGTGGACTTCGGAATTGATAAGATACCAGCAGCTTTTCTGTCTCTGTAATTTTGGGGAAGTACCTATGTTTTCTTGGGCAAGAAAACCATTGGGCTATCCATTCATGGTAAATCACTGTTTCTATTCCATTACTATTTTACCCTTTGTCAGGGTCCTTTGCTAGCATTTCCACTTTCCAGCATCCATCTCTTAGCTCAGCATCCATCTCTTAGCATCTCCAGAAATTGCATTCCAGTATGTGGTGGCAGAAGATAATTGCAAATGCACACACATGCATATCAGAAAGCACCATGCAGGGCGCAGACACTGCAGATACAAAGGCATCCTTTGAACTGTGAGAACATATACTCAGGAAATTACATTTATTTCTCATCTATCTTTAACCAAAAGGGGCAAAAATCCTCCTTTGTTTGCAAATGTATAAGAGATGGGAAGGGTGCAATGAATCCTGTATTGATGTTAATTGTCATCAAGTCAACTTCAGCTAATGGCAACCCTATGAATGAGAGGGGCCTAAACACCCTAAAGGTACCAGATCCTGTCTGAGCTTGGAAGCTAAGCAGGGTCAGCTCTGGTTAGTATTTGGATGGGAGATAACTAACAAATACCAGGTTACAGTAGGTTATATTTCAGAGGACGGAACTGGTAAAAACACATCTAATAATTCCTTGACTAAGAAAATACTTTGGAATTCATAGGATTGCCATAAATCAACAGATGACTTGAAGGTACATGCACATACCTACATAGGAATATATATAAACACACAGGGATTTGAGACTTCCAAGTTTTCTGGGGAAAATTCAGGCTGCTGAAATAGGAATCATATAGCTCTCTATACTGTTCCAGTAGTGCTGTGCTGCTGAGGGCTTCTGAACCATGTCATCAAACTACACTGGGAGGACCACATGGTTCTCATCCCTACCATCTACAGACAAAGTAGAGCCATCAGCAATACATTGGCATTGTTGGAAGAAAGAGGATAGACTAGGGAAGCGATATTTCATAGAAGAATAGGACAACCATGTTTTCCCTTTAAAATCATCACCTTCAAGTATAAACAGTAAAGCCTCTCAGGCGGTTTCTACCCTACACCGTCCTAGTGCCATTATTCTCCTTTTAACATCCTATGGAATTCTGGGGTTTGTAGTTTCCTGAGGCCAATCGGCTCTCTGGCTGAGAAATTCTAAATGCCCGTCCCTAAACTGCAAACCCCAGGAATCCATCGGAAGTTGAAAATGGAATAATAGCACTCTAACTGTGTAGTGCAGCAAGGTCCTAAGACATTTCCTTCTCTAGCACAATTGGACGGAATACAGGAAAGGGATTTCCATATGCACTCAGTGTTCCAAAGGACTTGTGGCCACCCCTCATAAACTTGTCTAAATTGGGGAGTGGGAGAAGAAGTGTTATGGGACATGGCTGGCCTGAAGGGTCTTTATAGGGTCTTTATAGGACAATGTGGATCAGCAGTTTGTGTCAGATCCTATTTGCAATGTCCATCAGTGAGGAGTTTATCAGAATGTGAACAATATTCTCCAATTTTTCTCTGTGTTCAGGATAAGGCTGAGTTCAGCTGTTATTGTCATAAGGGTAGTACGTTACTAAGGTTTCCAGTGTGCTTAGTTTGTAAGGAAAAGACAACCCCTTCCAGAACATATTTGAAATTTTCCAGTTTAGCTGCATCTACCTCTGTGAATGAACCACCGCATTCCAAACACTGGGACACAGGAGATCGTAAGAAACTAAGTGTCACAGTGACTTTCCTTTTTAAGTGATGTGCCTGCTATCCTTTAATCTAATGGCTTAAATCCTGAAGGCTTTGACTTATTCTAGATGAGGTTTGGGCAACTGTGTAAGGCTAGGGGGGCTGTATTAGCAATCAAGGAGACTTTGGAGGGCTGCCTCCCACCAACATACCTGCTCCGCCCCCCAAAATTTTTGTTCCAAAATCTTGGGCAAAAAAGGAACATCTTTTTCAAGGGCCTTTGGGGGCCCCAAGAGACATTTTGAGTCATTTTGAGGCATTTTTTTTAAAAAAAAATATATGAAGGAAAAAATGTTTGGATCCATATTTGGAAGCCACCTGGACCTCCAAGTGTGGTAGAAATCCTGCCACCACCAGCCCCTAAAGATCATTGGGGGCCATTTTGAAGAGTTCTGACCCTGGGAGGCCCCACGGGCCACAATAACAGCCTTGGAGGGCATATTCATTCCTTGTGCTGCACTTTCCCCATCCCTGATCTAGACAGAAGGGAAGAGTTTAATGCCATTTGGTAAAACATGGATTTATGAATCTAATGAATGATCTTTTTCCTCTTCCTCCAAGCTCCTGGAAGAAGAGTATGTTTCATTTGTGCTACTGAAGGCCCTTCATGGGCTGTGTTAAATTTTCTCTGTGTTAAAGCAAGGCTGTTCCCTGCAGAGGGGAGAAACCAAAATAAGGGAGCAAAGCAAGAAATGTTAGCTCCCGAGCTGAACAAGAATCAGGTTGTAACCAACATTGGTACAATATAGGGGGCAGCTGCATTATTAACGAGGAACTATAACAGAGGCACCTTGAACAAATGGCAGAAGGAAATCGCTTTTCAACTTCAATAGCGATGGAATGGTAAATATCAAGGGATGCACCAGTCTGTGCTGAAGTTTGTTTGAAAAACTGAAATAACAGAATGAAGGAAATGCATTTGACTGGTGCTGGGGAATTACTGAGCTTGTTATGTGGGCCATATCTGCAACAGGTTTAAAAAGGAGTAGCTTAGAGAGTAATTTTGAACGTGGAGACAGAGCGGTGTGCTGGTTTGAGTTTTTGACTACGGTTTTGGAGACCAGGCTGTGAATCACTGGTCAGCCATGGAAACCCTTTGGGTGACCTTGGGCAAGTCTTACTCTCTCAGCCTCAGAGGAAGGCAAAGGCAAACTCTCTCTGAATGCATCTTGCAAAGAAAAACTCTATGACGTGTTCACCTTAGTGTGGCCATAACTCAGAAACAACCTGAAGGCACATGGCAAGAGGCTTAGAGTGTTAGACAAGGTTACGCAAATAACTCTTTAGGAACAAATCCTGCCTGTTTACCTGATCCTTTTTAAACTGTTGGTGCCAGGCATGGGACATAACACTGACCTCTCACACGTACCTGTAGTGAAGGAAAAGGTGCAAATAAATACAAGGAGCCAAACTATTTGTCTGTCTGTCTGTCTGTCTGTCTGTCTGTCTGTCTATCTATCTATCTATCTATCGAATCTTTTAATCCCAAATGGGATCCATAATGCAGACTGTGTGTGCCCTAGTCCCAAGAATGCCTTTTCACAATGCTTACCTTTATATCAGGAGTATGGTAATGTGACAGGTCCAAGGACCAATTTTCTATCCCTGGCACCCTCCAGGGGCCACACAGATAGCCAAAAATTCCAAAAATAGGGGGAAAACCTCCACAGTGACTGCCTTTAAAAAAAAAAAAAGATTTTCTAACAATGTTAAACAGTACAAGGGAATTTAGATCTCTCTAAAAGGTGAATGTCCACTTCTGGAAGCTTTCCTAAACTCTCCCCCGAAACCTTTTCCCCATGGAGATGGAAGCTGCAGCCAATCAGGAACGGGAATCAATTGGTTTGAGAGCTAACCAAGATCCTTCTGTCTTGATTACACTTCTATGAAAGAAGGTGGTCAGCAAACTCTCAATGCAACTAGATTAGCATCTGATTACAAGCTTCTTATTGCTGTACCTTCTGCTTCCAGCCAACTGGATCCCAATCTATCTCCCCTAAAAACCACCAGGTTATTTTTACCACATTTCTTCCCTGAACCACTAGATCCCGACACCTTGTGAGATTCCTGCCTCAAAAGGGCCACCAGACATCCATCCAAACTTATCCAGCCCCACTTCTTGTCCTGTTTTTTGCTCTGCCTAGGGATTTGGTATCATCCAAATGACAACTTGGCAGCTCCAGAAATAGCAGGTAAATAATCAATGCAAACATTATGGGAAGGAAAGGCTTGCGATACCGGTGTGCTACCTCCATCCACAGCATGCCTATTGAGATTCAGCTGTGAACGGAGCCAGATAATAAAACTTTAATAATTGTCTGCCATTCCCTGTAAGCAGTGAAGAAACTACGTTGTTCTCTAGCTTATATCTGAAGTTTGATGCCGCTGAATTTATTCCATTTTCAATCCAGCTGGGAAGCCTGTGCAATGAGCAAAAACTGAGCCAGAACTTCCTTGCAACTGCTGCAATTAATGCTGGCAGAAATGCTGATAGGTTGGAGCACTCTGTGGATTCTATTTCATCTAACAGATTAAATCACACACACACACACACAGAGTGAAAAATTGTTGGGCCTTTCAGATGTGGATTTTGTTCCATTTCAGCATTTGCACTTGGTGGCCTAAATTGAATTGTTTGTTCCAACCAGAGTAGACCAATTGAATCAATTGCAACATGGTATCAAAACACTTATGTAAATCCAATTGATTCAATGGATCTACTCTAGTTGGAACTGACTTTAAAACAAATCAATTTTTTTTAAAAAAAAAAGATAAATTTCAGCAGAACACACTATAAACAGCACACCACTGCTATTGCCAGGATTTGTCATTAAGCCAATTTTAACTTATGATGCTGCTGCTAATGAGAGACATTCCAGAGGCACCAACTGCTCTTCTAAAGTTTTGCAACTCAGAATCATGGCTTCCTGGGTTGAATCAAACCACCTATAGTGCAGTCTTTCTCTCTTCCTGCTGCTTTCTACTTTACCAAGCATTATAATCTTCCCCAGTGAGTAACCTTATTTCATAGTATGTCCAAAGCAGGACAGTAAGGCTCTTACCACATAATGGCCCCATCCCAGCATGGGGACATGTTGCTGCTGGTCCATGATGCGTGCCATCACACAACGTTACAGTACCATTCCTGTTGCATCCTCAGCCATTGCAATTGTGCCGTATTACATTAGCAGAAAAAAATTCTGTAATGGCCTCCCTTTGTGAAATGATCCCATCAGCTGCAGGCATGCGGGAAGAGCAGAAGTGCTTCCTTCCTCAGTACAGTGCACGAAGAGGCCATCTGAACTGCAGGAAGAAGGGACATGTTTCAAAGACTACCCATCCACTGGCAAACAGCCGAATGTGGAGGGAGCATCCCAGTCCCTCACCTACCCCAGCAAAGGCACTGCCAGGATCCTGACAGGATAAGGTGGGATCAAGATACAGTGCAGAAAGGGCTTAAGTTATCTTTGCACGATTAAAACTCCCCAGTTTCTGAGAGCCCCATCAGAACACAAAAGTGATAACTTGCTGATGGAATGACAAGGAGTGAGCCACCCTAGCTTCCTTAGCAAGGGAGATCCAAAGTGTGGGAGCAGCCTCCAAGAAGACTTTCTTCCGTGTTCCTACCAAATGGGACTGAGAAAAATGCCTTCCATGAAGATTCCGTGAAGGACTGGATGGCCCGTGTGGTCTTTTCCAACTCTACATTTCTATGATTATAGGGGATGAGACTGCTCACATAGGGAGGGAGACACGATCCTTCAGATAGCCTGGAACCAAGCCACATAGAGCTTCGTGGGTCATAACCAGCATTTTAAAATTGGGCCCAGAAACGAACTGGCAGCCAAAGAAGCAGTTGCAACAAGGGTGTGTTGAGTCTTCTGATTTTTTTAGCTTTAAAATGAGCTTGCAACAGACAGCACATCAAAGGAAGGAAACCTTCAGAGTGGGAACTGTCTCAGGATCGCCCTTCAAACAGAGGAAAGTCCTATGCAAAGTAGGACTCGCTGGAGCACTCCAATCTGTCCCATCCTGAAATGCCATGGAAAAGAACTCTTGCTTTCTTTGCAGAGATGGCTAGGCCTGCAAACAATGGAGGGGGGAAAGGACTCTGATTAAAACAGAATAACAACCCACAAAAAACACATCTCATTTCTTTTCAGAGTTTGAAAGGTTGCTTAGAAAGCAGGTATTTTGGGGGAGGGGAAAACCCTCAGTAGTTAAACTTTCCTAATGAGGCCTCATTTTAAGGACACAAAAGTCTTTTGAAAGGTTTTGGGTGAAATGTAAAATGCTCAGTCTCTCCAGTTACAGAGGAGTGGCAGTGCGGAGAAAGACAATGAACTACATGGCAGGGACTTCCAACCTGAGAAGAAATCCAGACAAAAGAAAGCTTTGTGAACAGAAGTAGTGAACAAATGCAGGATTGCTTATGAACCATTCAGACTTCTATAGAATGATCAACAAGTCATTAATCAGCTCATGAATAGCAAAGGGTTGAATAGCAAGGGAAGATTTTATTTTATTTCATTGGAAGATGTTTAACAGGCTGGCCTGAGGCACAGCCCTAGTTTTCAGAAACTGCGGATTCGGTCATAAACCACAGTCAGGGGTCGTTTTCACACCCTACCTGGTATTGGTGGCATCCTGTGTGGATCCCGGTAGCGAGGGGGAGCACAATGGGAGCATTCCCCTCGGCACCGGCTGCCTCCCCAATCTAGGAAGCACAATAGCTCTGCCTCTTCTTGCCGTGGTGCACCCGGGTACTGTGCTGGGGACGGAGCGCAGCCATTGCACTTCTGGACCCTCTGCAGACCTGGTAAGTGCAGGATGGAGGAGTGATTGTGGGTCATTCCTGGGGAAAACCCACCGATGATTTACTCCATGATCGCACCACCTGGGGATGGGAAATAGATGAGACCACAACAACATCATGAAGAATGGACATCATGGCCTCATCCTTCTCCTGTCCATATGGCTCATCCTAAAACCAAAGGTGGATTCACTTGTCCTCCTGACATGAAAGCCACCAGCTGGCATGATGATGAAAAGGTGAAGTTGGACTTCATACATTAAAGGCTACTGAAGAAATCAAAAGTTATAACAGCAGTTGTTTTTTTTTCCTCCTTCATATGTCCTGCAATTACCAAGATGAGCTTGTATAGATGTAGGTTTCCTGTCTTGCCATGGAAACCTACATCTATGCAAGCTCCTCTTGGTAATTCCAAGAATATGAAGGGGAAAAAATATTGTTATTGCTTTCCATTTCTTCAGCAGCCTTTAATCTCTGTTTCAACCTTTTATCACTCTTTCTTTTCACATTAACTGTCATGGCTGCATCCTATGGAATCCTGTGGCTTGTGGTTTGGTCTAGTTTTGTATAATTCTAAGTACCTCTCTAAGCTACAAGCCCTAGGATTCCATAGTATGTAGCCATGACCATTAAAGTGATATGAAACTGGTATAACTGTGTTGTGCAGATACATCCCAAGAACAGGAATAAACTTGGAGAAAGCAAAACATCTATTTGATGAGCAAGATGTTTTCTCAGTGCTGAATAGGAGGAAGGCAATAGACTTTGAAACATGATAGCTGTAAAAATTAGAGGACACATGGTATTGCTTACAAGGGATCGAAATTACTAATCCCAAATTAATGATTTTAATTGTTGATATAATCATGAAGCAAAACTCCCCTAGAGTTTTGCCTCTTTATGTATGCCTATAGAGTATATACAGATGTTATACATATATATAAGAAAGATGTAAAAGTAATGACCAAATAATGACCTTTTTATTCAGTCAGGTCTAAAAGCAAATTGATGTTTTGCTTTCCCCAAGATTATTTCTGTTCTTGGGGTTTTATGTTATCGTGGCAAAATGATCTTTTTTAACGGAATGCATTATGATTTTCATCTTTTTTCCCTCCATGTTTAATGAGTTTTTAACTGTTCTAATTTCATGTTTTTAATAGAATAATTCATTTTTTTCTTAACTGTTATACCAAATAAGTGTGTTTGCATATTTTGTTTTTAATGATATGAGACACCTTGAGCTTCATGATGGGGAAAAAGGTGAGATATAAATAAATAATAAATTATATAGTGATCTGTCAATGTGGTGTAGCTGTGTTAGTGTTAGATTAAGACTCTAGTCTAGGAGACTAGGATTAAATCTCCACTTGGCCATTGAAACCCACTTTGTGCCCCTGGGCAAGTGTGACATACAGGATAACTCCGAGTTCAAGGAACTGAGCGTAGAAGATTCAAGAGCTTCATTCTGGAACATTGGAGAAACAACAGCACGTCTTGGTGTTACCAAGACTAAAGGAATATTGGATTTGCAGTGCTACATAAAGCATTACATTCCATAATGAGTGCACGCTAACATCCCGTTTGATGGTTGACCCAAGCAACACATTCTCCAGGCTTTCTGTTCCCCACCCATTTCCCCACTCAGCTTGCCAACAGTCCAAACTTGCAGCTATGCCTGTCCACTTTCTTATCACAAGTCATTACACTAACATTCCCATGTTCCCAGCTTGTCCAGCATCAACAGGACCCATCATCCTTACAAACACAGAAGAGCACATGAGCACTAAAACCAAGCCAACTATCTAAAAACATAGCAGGGTCAGCTCAGCAGACCTGACAAGAAGTAACACTCTCTCAAATTCAAATGAAGATAAGGACAACCTCCTTTCGAACAATCTCACTAAGGAAATCCTATGATAGGTTCTCCTTACGGTCACCATATGTCAGATATGACCTAAAGGCACATAACAACCAAGTGATCCAACCCCACACTGTTAATTTCAGTATTATCACTGATTCATTGATCTAGATATTTTTTTTTTATTCTGGCCTCCAGTTGACAAGTCTCCCAGATCAGCTTATGTAAAACCAGTGAAATCCATTACAAATAATAACATTTGACAAAATGTAAATCAAGGCAGTGAAAGGCAATAAAACCTGCAATACAGCCTTAAACAAACACACACACACACACACACACACACACACACACACACACACGGTGTTGATTAGCTTTTTAGAAAACACTTTTTAAGTGTTAAAAAACACAGCAGAATGACTACAATCTTAATACGAAAAGATCTCAGCAATTATGTGCGTTTGCATGGTGACAGTGATGATCCAAAATGATGTCGTTAACAGTAATGTATGTTGACAACAAGCATTAGATAATTCTGGGCATTTAAATGGCATATCTCTCTATTAATATTTCAAATTTTCATCTCATGTGTAAAGGATTACCAACTGTCCTTTCATATGTGTCTTCCCTCCTGATTTTGGCTTTTTTGTTTTACTTTGCTTTAACATAAACAGCAATATAACGTGTTTTGGAATCCCGCTGCTGTCTTAAGCAGGTATAAGTCCTCCCACAAAAGAGGCATTTTTGCGCTATCTGGAATGGCTGAATTTTGTTCAGTACTGTGGAAACAGTTGTGCATGCAGTACCATTGACACAACTGTACATGTGAACAGTTCCCCTGTGTATTTTGAATTGTTGCAAGAATCCACATGTTGTTTTACATGGTTGCAAGGACCCACATGTGTGTTTTATATGGCTGCATGGTTGCAAGAGTCCATGTGTGTGTTGTATGGTTGTTCCATGTATGTCTTTTGTGTGGTTGCCCACAGGTGTGCATTTGGTTGTGGAATATCAGGATTCACAAATGAAGCTGTGTCACACAACCACCTCCATGTGTGTAAAATTTCACATCTCTTCAATACAGCCCAAAATGGTACATGCCCCACACAACTACATTGAAAAACTTGAGGTGCCCAAAGAGGAGGAGCATATGGCCTCATTCATTCAGGAACTCTGATGCTATTAAAAATGCCTTTTGCTACACAGGTTTCCATAAGGCAGCTTCTCCTGAGTGCCATATTTTATAGTGCTACAGTGTTCTGTGCATTTTCAATGATTTAGTACTGCTGCAGTCGGGCAAACAAAGACATCTATTTTGTTGTTATGAATTGATCACTCGGTAGATTTTGATAAATCATTCCTTTCTTCTTATATCATAGCCTTACAGAGTGTTGAATATGCTTGTGGCACCCAATAATGCCCTGCAATATATCTTTTGTGTTAACGCTAATGCAGATTTTGTCCTAGCTGTTGTCTGTAGTGTAATTATTTGCCCTTTTCCAGCACATACTCACACAGGCGGACATGCAAAAATGCTTCCTCTATCTATTGCTTTATTGTCATGGAAAACCATTTAGGTTTAAGATTATGGCAATGTGCCTGAGCTCTTGAGGCCAAATTACTGAAAATATCTGGAGAATTAAAGTTATTAATTTAACAGAGCTAATAATTCACAGTTAATCAAGTTCATGACAGGAAATTAAGTGTCATTTTTTTTAAAAAAAGGTGGGGTCTCAGCTCAAAATATGTATCCATTTCTGTGGACAGCTCCTATTAAATGTGAAAAGGGGTTATGGGAATGCTAAGGAATCCATGCTAATGAGTTAGCATTTTCAAAATACCTTTCTTCTGGTAAGGAAAGAAAGAAAGAAAGAAAGAAAGAAAGAAAGAAAGAAAGAAAGAAAGAAGGCTGGCTCACTAAATTTCCAATGAGGATAATTACCAAGAAGTGTGGTGCCAGAACAATAATCTCAAGAAAGGGACTTGAAAATAGGTCAATGCAATTCACAAAGCTACTACAAGGAAGCAAAGATTTAATATTTCAAATGTAACACACTAGAGAGTTCTTCAGAATCACAGAAAGAGAAAAGACGAGCTCTAAAGCCTTACCAAATGGATAAGGGGTGAGCCAGTATCGCATGAAGGATGGAATCATGTTAGACTGATGGGCCATGGGAGAATCAATACCATATTCTAAGGGGGCTTGTGGATCGGGATCTTCCCAACAAGCTTTTGCTATTTAGGGCAGACTTTTTTACCACCCTCCTAAGATTAGGAATATTTTTTTTTTCAGTCGTGTTTCATGGAGTTTCATTGAATCCCACCTGGATTTTCCTCTTATCTGTCAGATCAGCTAAATTTTCCCTGTCATTGTTTGTGCAATAGCTTTTTCCATAGATGCTTTGTTTAGTAGGTGGGGTAGGGATGATGAGAGGTGGTGATCGATGAGCTGGGAACTCCAGAATATTATGGTACTAGTGGATGACAGAACAGCCAGATGCAGCTACGACCTCACTCTGCTGGCAAGCCTGGAGGAAAAACTGGGAGGAAGACAGTAAAGCCTGGGAGATATGTTGGGATCATAGTACATGCTAATTTTGAAATGCGGCGGCTTATATTGTCCTCCAAATCCAATGGTACTTTAGTCTTGGCAATTGCCAAGGTGTGCTGCTGTTGCTTCAGTGTCCCTAAATAAAGCTTTGAAACCTCTAAGTCTGATCACTTGAACTCACAGTTAGCAGCCACATCACACATCTTTGTTCCATACCAGCTTGCACCCTTTGTGTTTTCGTTATGAACTGAAATTTGTTTTTCTGTATTTATATATTTAAATGTGTTTTTAGTTGTATTTTATACATGCTTTTAGTTGTATCTATATTGCACCCAACCTTGGGAAATAAATAAATTAATAAATAATAGTCGTTATTGTTATCATCATTATTATTATTATCATTAACTTTATTGTTATAGGATTTTAAAGCAATGTCATACCTCTAAGAAAGTATTTTTAGTGTTATGTTTATTTGTTTGTTAAGTTCATTTCTGCACTACACTGTTATAGTGCTCTCATTCCACTTTCAACCTCCTATGGAATCCTGGGGTTTGCAATTTAGGGAGGGGCATTTAGAATTCTCAGCCCAAGAGCTCTTTGGCCTCAATAAACTACAAACCCCAGAATTCCACAGGATATTGAAGGTGGAATAAGAGCAATATAGCAGTATAGTATGGAAATAGCCTAAGCTTCCTGTTATCATGTTCTTAGCTAATAGTACTTTCAGCCTTTGTAAGCCAACTTGGGTCCCATGTCAGGAGAAAACTGATATATAAAACAAAGAAGCAAATAAAACAAATGAGACTATGATTGGATAGTGGACATATAAAGCTCTAAGCCCATCCACAGCTATATGTATCCACTTGAACAGACATAGCGTGTGTGTCGGGTAGCTAACTAGCTAGCGGTAATTCTTTTGGTGCGGCACAACCAGAGTGAACTATTAAATCAATTGCTGAATAAGTCAACACATGGGTAATTCTAACTGATTCAATGTCTCTATTTTCAGCTGGGACTTAACAATAGGATTTAGGCCACCTATCGATCTTCTCATCAAGCATTTCAGACAATCCAGCCTGAATATTATGGCCTGAATTGTGATATTCTTAAAGCACTGCTGGTGATCTATAAACTAATTTTGGCTGGTGACAGTGATACATCACCTTTCTGCCCCAGTCTACTTCGGGACCCAAGCTATTTAATTTCCAGAATGTGACAATATTGAACCTTGGTGAAAATCTTGCAAGCAGACCTCAGATTTCTTGATTATTTTACAGACCTCAGTGCCAGAACCCCAAGAACTGTCACCATGTTTCGTGTAAAACAATTTCTTATTTTTTTTCCTTTTCTTTTCCTACTGCGTTTGGTTCTACCTGCTAAGGAGAAACATTTGATAAATGGAGATGGAAGCTATATTGAGAGGTGGGGAAGGGAGGAGGGGAAGGAGAAAGAAGACTTCAAATAAGTTTTGCTTGCTTACGAAACAATTCTCAAAGATGGGAGACCTCTACAGATCCTGACTGTGTATCTTTAACATTGTAAAGCATACTGGAAAACAGAGAAGAAATTTTGGTGGATCCTGGAAGGTACAAAAACATCTCCAGATGATCGTGATGTGATTCAAATATTCCGATGACATGAGTGGAGAATGTCACATCAATGCAGGATATCCTGTTTGGTTGCGAGTCTTAGAAGAAATTATCAGGAAAGAATGTACCAAGGGATAAGCCCCGAGGCTGGATTTTGCTTTCCTGCCTCCCTTGAAATGAAGAGATGGGTTAATAGGGCAGAACTGTATTAACGTAAGCTTATTTAATCTTACTTCTCCAGATTTCCATAACCTGAAAAAGCTGGGAGCCCTACGTGGCGCTAACAAAAGCAAAATTAAACAATATGTTAAAATGTTAAATTGAAAGGGTCAGAAAAATCAGAATATCTTTATTTGGTGCCAAGAAGACATCAGGACCGCACAAGCGGATGCTACCAGTGAGAAAATTCTCTTTCTCTGTTTGATCAACCGCCACTTCACATTAAGTTGTTGGAGCTCTTGAACAACAGTCTTCAAACACAACTTTGGTGCTTAGACAGGTTGATAGGGCAACAGACGTTTCTTAGGCCATTTCCGCACTACACTGTTGTAGTGCTATTATTCCACTTGCAACATCCTATGGAATCTTGGGTTTTGCAGTTTAGGGAGGGGCCTCTTTAGCCTCAGCCAACTACAAACCCCAGAATTCCACAGGATTTTGAAAGTGGAACAATAGCAATATAACTTTGTAGTGCAGAAAAGGCTTTAATTAGATGATCAACCATGAAATAAAGAGACCAGACAGATAAATTGGGCAATAAAGGCATTTTATTTAATCTGACCTATTTAAAATTGTGTTGGCCTGTAAAGAAGTAACTAGAGGGACTAATCTGATGTGGGTCCAGATGAAGCCAGACCCCATCACATGACAATCCCTTCAGTCTTCCCTTGGGTGAAACATCTCAGCTCCGAGGGCAACCCAAATTGGCTTGGTGGCTCCCTGGTTCAGCAAAACTGGAAGGTAACCTGAGGGACTCCCCCTCAAGCCTCAACACCCTTCAAGTGAGAGCCCCACTCCCAGGTGAACCGTGAGATAAACTAGACAAACTCATACTGCAATGAGGGCGAGATGGTGGGTTGATCGTCAAAAGGGCAGTCTAGCTGCAAATATCACAAGCCCTGCATCTGGCATCATGTTGTGATCTGGAACCAACAATCTCAGTAACATTTTGTTTTTTTTTCCTTGGAGGCCATCACATTTTTACCCTCCCCATCAATGACTGCTGTTGTAAAGGTACAGGTAAGCGTTCTGAAAACAGATAGAAAACTAGACACTTCATGGTACCACCACAAAATATTCAAGTCAGGGAGAAAAGTAAACCAAAACACTGGGCCTTTCTGCCCTACACTGTTATAGTGCTATTCTTCCACTTTCAACCTCCTGTGGAATTCTGGGGTTTGTAGTTCACTGAGGCCAAAGAGCCCTCTGGCTGAGATTTCTAAATGCCCCTCTGTAAACTACAAACCCCAGGATTCCATAGGATGTTGAAAGTGGAATAATAGCACTATAACAGCCTAGTGCGGAAAGGCCCATTGTTCTGTGTATTCTGATCTCTCATGCGCAGAGGGTTCTTTACATGAGATAGCTTTCACACTTATAGTTCTTCACTTGTAACGTAAAGTAATCCAGCCCAGAAAAAATAGGAAGAGGACACTCTGATTCCACATTCAAAGATGTGTACTATTCCTTTCATTCTTTCTGTTTCCTGTTCCTTGCCAATACCAATACCGCCATCAGCAATAATAATAACACAATAGAGTTTTCACTCCAATTGCACACTTGAAAACTTTAGGATAGTTCTTGGCAAACACCACAGACTGAAAAACAACAACTGCACTTGGCTTCCAACCTCTCATGGCACATCAACAACAAAATAAGCCACTTTGCCTTTTTATGAAACTCTTATTATTGCTACTTGTCTGCTAATCCCAACCAATTTATTTCCTTTCATATGACAAGTAGCTCTGTGGCGTCTAACAGCCTCACACCAGCATTCAGGGAAAACTCGAAGTTAAACACTATTGTGCAACAATTGGAAATGTAATTGTATGATGTATCTGGCATTAAGGCTTTCTCTCTACCACTTGTACTGATTATCTCAACTCAAAAAAAAAATGTTGCTATGGTAGTCGCTGTTTACAGAAATAGGTACATGAAAGGTGCTCTGAGATGCTGAGAATTAATAATTTAAATACCTGCCTACTAGCAACAATTGCTTTCATCTTTGTTTTGCCTTGCTTTCAAGAGGACTAGGTACATTAAGGCAACCTCTGGCCTTTTAGATGTTTTGTACTTCAGCTCCCAGAATCCTTAGCCGTGGAGATCCTGACTGGGCCTTCTGAGAGTCTAACGCTTCTGAAGGACCAAAGGTTGAGAACCACGGTGTTAGGGATGGAAAGTGAGACTCTTTCTGAAATATTGAAGTGTTTTATTGTGTCTCACGGTTCTATGAACCAGGAGCCCACTTTGGCATTGCTATTCTGTCCATATGCTCAAGGTGATTCATAGCTTGAACTAATGCCAAAATTGATAGACAAGATCCAAAAGTAGATGTAGGCCTGGATTCTGAGAGCACACTCATTAATTCCATGAAATTTAGCTGTGTGTTGAGTCACCACCCAAGGAACTGAATCAGCGAGGCTACTCTATTCAGGACCAATCAACATGATTCAATAGGGGGAGAAAGACATCCATAAGCCTGTTTTGCTACTTAGGTCATACATGAAGTAGTTCTGGGAGAGGAGGAGAGAAATGCCATTTAGTTCTTGGAAACTCGGTGGAAAGCTGGAGACAGAGGGAACCTGGGAGTTGAAGAGCAAAAGGTCATTGGTCTTAGCTGAATTACTGTACACATGCATAAACACACCTGTAGAGGTAGAAAAAAATCTTCAAAAATTGATAAAGTTTTAAGCCATTTCCGCACTACACAGTTATGGTGCTATTATTCCACATCCCACATCCTATGGAATCCAGGGGTTTGCAGTTTAGGGAGGGGCATTTAGAATTCTCAGCCAGAAAGGTCTTTGGCCTCAGTAAACTACAAACCCCTACAAATCCTCTTCTTATGAGCCAGCAAACGTGCCTCCTTCCCATGGCTATGCCAGGTGGGGAAGGCAAAGTCTGTTAAGCTTTGAAGTGTCACCATTCATCCTTATTATTTCTGATGCCAATTAATTACCAAACTGTACTAGAACTGAAAACATGAGGGGGAAACCTATTGTTCCTGTGTTATATTCTTGCAAATTATATTTTTGTTTTTTTTGGGGGGTCTAAGTTTTATTGTGAGTCTATTGCTCAGGGAAAGTGTTTTCATTTCCCATCCCTGTATTCCGTAGAAAGAGAATAGGGCCTGATTTATGCAGGTCCTACCAAAACTAGATTATGAAGAATGCCAAGATGACACAAAGGCCATTTCCTCATGATGTTGCTGTCCCATGATGAGGACACATTGCTGGCAGTCTGAGACTCATGCTTTTGCATGATGTCATTGCGGTCCCGCTACCAAAGCATCCCCACCCTTTTTTCCATTAATGGAAAAAATCTGTTAATGGCCCCTGATCATGAAGCACTTCCATCGCTGGTGGCCACGAGGAACAGGTGGAAGCGTGATCTAGGTGCTTCCTTCCCCAGTGCAGCACAGGAAAGAGGCTGGTTGCATTGTGGAAGAAAGGCATCCCATCCACAAGCAGCCAGCCGGGGGCTGAGGGGACAATTGGGGACACACATACCAGCAGAGGCACTGCCAGGATGACACTTGAATGATGATGGAAAAAGATAAGGTGCTGAAACGGCCAAAGTCACTGTTGCTACAAGATGGCAATATATTGTCATACCCATTAGATGCCTGATACAATTTACTGAGTACAGATTGATGATATATGGATGCAGAAACAAGACAGCTCATGTCCCTTTGGCTAATAGAAGGAAAACTTCAATGCAGTCTGGTATGAATTTTTCATCCCTGATTTACACAGGATTCACCCCACAGGACTTCAAGTTCAGACCTGAGGCTGGCAGGCAGCTTTCTTCCACTATGGTGAGAAAAAAGAATCTGCTTTTGGTACATGTTGATTTAGCCTTCTCCTGTGTTTTAAAAGTGGGTTTGACAATGTGCAAGGAAAGGGGAGAAGAAATCTACCTTTCTGTTGAAGAAGAGGACTATACTGTCCAGCAACTTCTTGGCTTTTTCTTGACAGAGGAAAAAGAAATCTTCATTGAAGAAGGGGAGTTAGAAGGGGAGTTAGATTGACAGAGGCAGGAAGCAGGAAGAATGTTTACATGAGAAAATGCACTTGCTTGATACCAATTATCTTTACCATAGAGGCCTATAGGGCTGCCTGAAAGCTTCCATTATATTAAGCTACATATGTTTCTGTGGAGCCAAAGTGCTGTTCAGAATATGGTGTGAGCGCTCACTTAACTTCTTAATGTGTTCCCATAGCCAAGCCTTCAATATTCAGATTTTAGCAGTCTACTATACACATGTGAACCAGCCTGGTATAGTGTAGTTTGGATGCTGGAGTTGGGAAACTGGGGTCTGAACCCTGCTTGGCCATGGAGACCCACTGGATGACCTTGGGCAAGTCACACTCTCTCAGCCTGAGAGGAAGATGAAGGCAAAACCCTCTTCGATCAAATCTTGTCAAGAAAACCCATGATAGGGTTGCCATAGGTCAGAAATGACTTGAAGGCACACCACCAAAAGTATACACATATGTATACACAGCAGTCCACCCACCCAACTGCACACACAATGACACAGCCTTATTGATATTACTACATTTGAAAATATACGTGAGGTTTCACTTGGCTGAAGGTATCACCACATAAATACTCTCTTTATGATGAAAACTAGCGCATGTTTAAGACAGAACCTGCTTGATAAGCTAGTGCGGGTCTCTGTCATGTAACACAATTGCAGCAGTTTGGTAACGTTTTAAATGTCATGGCTTTTTTCTGTGGAATCTTGGGGCTTTTTTCTGTGGAATCTTGGGATTTATAGTTTCATTAGCCATTTGCCTCACCAAACTATAAATCCCAAAAATCCTTATGATGCAACCAAAGCAGTTAAAGTGCCATTTTGGTAAGAAGGCGGGGGGGGGGATTTAGAATTGCAAGCAAACCCCCGCTTCAGCCTAGGTCATTTCCGCACTACACTGTTATAGTGCTATTATTCCACTTACAACATCTGATGGAATCTTGGGGTTTGCATTTCATTGAGGAGCCTTTAGAATTCTCATCCAGAGAGCTCTTTGGTCTCAGGAAACTACAAACCCCAGAATTCCACAGGATGCTGAAAGTAGAATAATAGCACTATAACAGTATAGGGCAGAAATGGCCCTAGTCACAAAGACCTGCATCGTACTATTCTTCTGAGTGTGTCAACAGTTCGTACTAACCATCTCAAAGACTTCTTCCTCACTCTGTGAAGCTTGCTCTTGTGCGGTCAGAGAAATGAAAAGAGCAAAGGGATGGACGCATATGACCCTTCGGGGTAAAACCTAAAATGTCGGCATCTGTGAATTGATTTTCTTTCAGTTCCTGCTGTGGTGCAACTGTTAATGAAGTTGCTGAGTCTATTGAGATGGCTGAGATTTATTCGTTATACGGAACTTAATGTCAAGATGGAGTGCTATTGGTTCCTTTCCTCCAATGGTTTTATTCATGGAACAGAACCCCGGAACGTATGGCAGTGCAGCTTGACTCCATATATCACTCCCGAAACGTAGTTAAGAACATAATTTTAACTAAGCTTAAAAGGAAACAATTGCATTTTACATGCAAATATTTTGTAATAAAATGGGTTTAAAGATAATTTACAAGAATTATTCAGCCATATAATCACAGAGTGGAAATTAAAGGGCTATTTCTGATAACCAAATAATTGGATTCAGCAGAAGCTAACACAGTGGTAAAGCTTTGTGCTCTACCCTCCCCACTCACATCTGGTTGTGAAATACTTATGTGTTATTTCCAAAAGATTCCCCAAGTTAAAGTACTGGTGCCATTCTTTCTCTTTCAGCTCTTCTTCCTTTTCTCTTTCTTTTCTGGTTCCTGCTTCTCCAATCCTTATTCTTCTCCCCAGTCCATTTCCTCTTCTTTTCCCTTTCAGTTATTAATTTACTGGGACCATTTCCACCCTATGTTGTTACAGTGCTATTATTCCACTTTCAACCTCCTATGGAATCCTGGGGTTTGCAGTTTAGGGACAAGCTTTTAGAATTCTCAGCCAGAGAGCTCTTTGGCCTCAGTAAACTACAAGCCCCAGGATTCCATAGGAGGTTGAAAGTGGAATAAAAGCACTATAAGTATAGGGCAAAATAGGGCCCAAAATGGGGTAGTGATGCCTCTTGCAGGCCAAACATTGCCCCTTGTACCCACAACAGTTGTCCATCCATGATTTATAATGTTATGCACACTGACAGCACTGTGGGGGAGAAGGAGGTGGAAAAAAAACTATTACTTACAAATGGGCAACAGTTTCTCACTGCTGTTTACTTCAATAAGTTTGATCTAACAAATGCAACCCTTGGGAAATTTATCTTAGTTGCTAATAAACTTGTTTAGTGAATGTGAAATTGTGCAGAACCAATGTAAAATATTTATTGTTGTTTGATTACTGTTTATTTAAATTACTCTCAATTTCTTATGCGTACCGCAGTATCCGCATGCACTGGATAATCATCTAGATGACCTACTCGAATCTTCATTGTGCTCTTGAGAAGGTAGAAAAGCATGATTAGGACCCTGACCCCAAAGAGCAGAGTTTCTAACACTTTTTGTAATGGAATCCAACTCATAATAAATTTTCCCTACTCTTCCTCTGTCAGTATCCTTGCGTCTTTCCCTCCTCTAAAGAAATGTACTGTTTTATAATTAGAAGAATAGGTATTAACGCATACTGAAAATATTACCTGAGAGTGATTTCCACCCGCTGTTGACAGTGATACAGCTGGTGTTTGCTGTCACATTACTGGCAGAGTAGACTACAAGTTGACCAAAAGACCTGTAGCCTTTGGAATAAAAACCATTTACTAAGGACCACTGGGATTTTTTGTCACAATGTTATGAAACCTACCCTATCCTGCAGCTTCCCAAGTAACATGGGATGCAGACTGATCTTCTTCCTTTTTCCTGTGGCTGGATCATCATTTGTGTGTGTATGTGTATGTGTGTGTTGCTGTTCCCAGCAGTACAACCAAGAATGGGCTAGAACTCACTTGGTGCCATACACAGATACAATCATACTTGCAAATCATACTTGCACAAGTTTTTGTTTTGTTTTGTTTCTTGATGTGGATGGAGGAATTAATGGGTAATATGAGATACAGTGCTGTATTTAATAAGTGGAGTAATTAGCATTTGTAAGGAGAAGGTGAGCAACAACCAGTCCCATACCACCATGACCCTCCCCGCATAGGGTTTAGCAGAAAGATAAAGCAGGATTGGCATTTTTTATAAAAAATAAACAGATGAAGTAGGTTTAATTACAACTACTGAAGATTTCATAATATCTTATAGAGACAAGCTTTGCAACATATGCTTTTCAAATGTAGGAGTTCTTTAGGGACTAGTAGCTGTGGGCTTGTAGATCAGCATCTGTCCACGGACCACCACTTGAAAAACGCTACTGTAAGCTATATGCAATGGCAACCATCATCTGAATAAGGTCACCGTAAATTGGAGTCAATTTGAAAGAAGCGCATACCAACAGCAAAGTTATTGAGCCCTATTTGAAAGTGTTGACAACACACAGAAGTTGCATTTTTCCCCTAATAGCTTTATCATAATGAACAGACATTTGCCTGGTTTTTCAAACAGAACAGAAGGAGCCATTACAGAGGAAATTTAGATAGCCAATGACAAGTGGGTTGGACCCATCAACTTTGTGTATGATGATGGGGTAGAATTAGGGATGGAAAAAATAAATTCATTGGATTTGATAGCTTTCACATGAGCAGCCTTTTGCATAGTTTGCAAGAAGAAAAACAACGTGCTATGTATATATGAATATTTGACGGGCTTCTGGGGCTTTACAGAGAAATGAAATGTGCCCAATAAAACCAATGAGGTGTAGGGGTCTGAGCGCTGGTGCCGGATTCTGGGAGACCTGGGTTTGAATCTCTATTTGGCTGTAGAATCTCACTGTTTTCCTTGGGTGAGTCATACACACTCAGTCTCAGAGGAAGGCAATGGCAAATGCCCACTGAACACATCTTGTGAAGAAAACTCTGTGTTAAATTTGCCTTAGGTTGCCATAAGTTGGAAATCACTTGAACGGACACAACAGAAACATGAACAAAAGGTGCACAAAATAATTTCTTTCCTACTGCCTGATGTAATGGTTTTTCCAAGCATTCCCCATCTCTCAAATTCAGATGTTGGTCCTTCAATTATTCCGCTTGCAACAGACTTCCAGACTTTTGCTTCCTTGGCCTTTGGGTATTATGTGCTGCAGTTGCGTACAACAACTTCCTCCCCATTCTGTCGGCATGGGTCTGCTCCCTTAGGTCCCATTCCTGGAGAAAGGTGGAATATAAATACAATCTACTGTACAAAAGTCAAAGTTTGTGAGTGAGTTTGTCTGTTTGTCTGTGTCAGGCAGGAGAAGACCTCATATGATTGGCTGTGGGAGGCGAAGACCTCATATGATTGACTGGCTGTGAAGATTCTGTGGAATCCTGGGGTTGGCAGTTTGGGGAGAGGTCTTTAGAATTCTCAACCAGAGAGCTCACACCAGTTGCTATGGAGACAAGGCCTAGCATCAAAAAGGAGGGCAGTATATTCCCTCAGGAACCCAAACTCTGTATGTTAACAGCTCTCAATACAAATTGGATTGGGGAATATGGGGAAAAGTTAGAGGTAGTGGACAAGACAGTTTGGGGAATTAGAGACACAGGATCTCAACTCTGTGTATTTCAACCGCATCTAATTCTTAAGGTAAGGTGAGGTAAGATAATTCCCAGCCAATGCACAGGGGAATATGAGTAAGAGTTTAAGTTACTGGTCAAGACAGTTTGGTGATTTCTTAAGAGAGTAACAAAATCCCGGGCAACACTGGGTATATACGCTAGTAAATACATAAATAAGTATAAATGTTTAACTGCACACTGGTTTTGCTGTGTGTCTTGAAGTAGTTTCTGACTTATGGCTGGCCTAAGACAAACCTATCACAGAGTTTTCTTGGCAACATTTGTTCTGATGGGGCTTTCTCTGAGGCTGAGAGAGTGTGACTTGCTCAAGGTCACCGAGTGGGTTTCCATGCCGGAGTGGGGGTTGAAATCTTTTTCTCCAGAGTAATAGTCCAATGCTCAGACCACTACACAATTCTCTACATCAGACTATTGAGCAATAATTTGGAGACCCAACAATCATAGCCAAAAGACACTCAGGGCAAAAGAAGAATAAAAACAGAAGCTCACTAATGCCCAAACCTTAAGCCACACTGGATTAATTTTCTTCTATGAGAGCCGTTAAACCTTGAGAAGCAAGTGGACTAAAGAACCATTGACAGCTGATAGGGAAATTACTTAGGCACAAGCTCAGTAGAGTTCGCACACCTATTATGCCTGGGTGGAAAAAAAAGAGAGATAAGTTTGCCTTAAGCTCCTTCTGGGCTTTCTGCCAGAATTTGGCAGAATGTGCCAGAGACTCTGAGCTCCTGGCTTTGTACTCGTTCACATTTGGACTGGGTGTTTGACAATGGCTTGCTCGGCGTGATTGAGACAGGAAAGGCAGGCACCGCAAGGAGGGAGAGAACTGATTGACGTTGATTACAAAAACCCTTCGGGTACAGCATCTCTGCAAGAGGTAATTTAACAAGACAAAATTGTGCACATTCCAATGGGTTTAGGTATTCAAGGCAAGAGAATGGTGGGATATCACTTAGTGGAAAAATCCATCCCAGAATCTGGAGGGTCCAACCAGGGCCAGTTAAGGAGAGCAACTCTACAGCTGTTCCAACCTCCTCCTCTATTCCTTGTCTACTGGATGTGGTCCTATCCCCAGGCAAATGACTTCTAGCATCTTTATCAGCCTCATGGCCAAATGCTAAAGGCTGCCCAGCAGCATAAGAATGGTTGTTTGTGTTCTGTAGGTCCTGCTGGATGCTCTACGTTTTACTTTGACAGTTTGAGCATATCGGAAGAAGCACTCCTGTTAGCAGCTTGCTTGTACTGTTCTCACACTTGTTAGGATAAGAGCTAGGTCACACCTGTACTATTCAGTCTCTTTCATTTAGTTCTTCCCTACATAACTCCTGGCATCCATCTTCCAGTTTTCTCATCCTGGAGAAGTGCGCCCTAGCCCACAGAAGTGATTATTTAGCCACGGGGACCCGCAGTGCTTGGCCTGGGATGGCCCGTGGTATAAAATTGTTGTTTAGAGGTCTGGTTCTAGTACCTGCTGTGAGGGGATGCTGGACTCCATCAACTAGAGCAGTGGTTCTCAACCTGTGGGTCCCCAGATGTTTTTGGACTTCAGCTCCCAGAAGCCCTGAGTATTGACCATAGTGGCTGGCGATTCTGAGAGCTGAAGTTCACAAACATCTGGGGACCCACAGGTTGAGAACCACTGAACTAGAGGGTTGTGATGCTTACTTTGCTGTAGACCACCTGCTGGATCAATTTACCACTAGTAACACTTAGCTTACACAATGGACACCCAATGTGACACACAGTGTGCGTCAGTTGTTGATATCTAATTAAATCTTGGGGAAGATCAGACATGGGGAGCTCCAACCACCATCTATCAAACCCTGAATCTCCAAAAACAAGTGAAGGAAGTAAGTAGTGATGTGTGAGACATCTCATTTCAGTCCGAGGTACAATGGCTTTATTTGGGACCTGTTTACAGGTTGCATCCTAGATTTCTTCAGAATCGAAATGTCATACCCATTTGGCTCATAGACCATTTCCGCACTAGACTGTTATAGCGTTATTATTCCACTTGCAACATCCTATGGAATCCTGGGGTTTCCAGTTTCGGGAGGGGCCAGCTAGTCTATTTCCAAGAGTTCCCTAAGGATTATGAAGAAGTGTAAACAAAGATTCCGAAGAACACAAAGGAAATGAGCTTGGAAGTGAGGTTATAAGATGGCCAATCTCCTCTGGAGCCCTGCAAACAAAACAGCTTCCTATTAATTCTTCTTTTTTTTTCAACTTCTACATGAAATGCTGGTCAAAGACATCATCAAAATAGAATAAGAATCAAAGGGTTATCTACTCTAACACCCTGTTCCTGACCATGTATAATTAAATATCTGTAAAGGACTTTTCAACTCTCTGTACATGCTCCACCACTTTTATAGGCAGTTCTGATTGGAATCCCCTTCCAAAGGAGGTTAGAATGACACCCTCCGTTTTTTTCCTTCTGTTTGCAGTCATTTTTTTTTTCAAAGTCAGACTTTTGAGAACTGAATTTTGTTTTTAAGGAAAAGGCTTTGAATATGGCACTGTACGTTTTTAAATTATACTGGTTTTTTTATTTTTACTATTTTTAATTGTATGGTTTATTTTTTTTATTTTTTAAAAATATTTTTATTAAATAGAAAAACAAGTAAAAAAGAAAGATATAACATTTACATCAACGGTGAGAATAGAAATGCAGCAATAGTACAAGAAAAGTTGGCCAAAGGAGGATTCAGGATATGCAATAACAGAAAATGGTAACAATACAGCGTATTTCATTTTTAACTGTTTAATATTAAACTAATATAATGTAATCAGATCTAGGATAACTACTCTTTAATAAGAATACAAACTTGTAAATCTTTGAACAACATTGCTCTTACCTTTTATCCAACCAATAAAACCTGTAGAATGTTTACCAATTGGTTATTGGTTATTGGTTATTTCTGGACTAGTAGGGTTTAAATTGTTTTTAATGTTATTTATAGCTTAATTCTGTGCTAATGTTGACAAATTCAAGTAGACTGAATTTGTTTTAATTGGTAAAACAGACTGAATTGGATTTGCTAGTCCCAAATAGAGAAGACCCACCAAATCAAAGGGATTTATACAAATGTGGACTTACCATTCGGCAGTTGATTGAATGAATCTATGTTAATTGGGACGGAGGCTCTTGACTCTTCCTTCTAGAGCCACCTGTTCTAGAATTACACTTTTCCTTCCCTTGTAAGCAAGTGCTTCTTCATCCATCCATATAAGTACAGCTTCCTCCTTCTTCAGCCATGAGTATATTTCATATAATACACTTAAAATGAAGCACCATTGTTCTCTCTTCAACAGGGCCACCTTCTATGAAATCAGATGTAATTTGTTTCCACTGTTGGCAGAAGAAATGAAAACATATTGGGAGGCTTGTCATCAATAATGTACTGGATTCCCCTGGTGGGGTTGTTCCTCGTCACGCCATGCAGAATGTTTACAGAGCTGTATAAATGTACGACAGCATTCGCAGTAGGGGTGGGCTACTGTACTTTTGCTAGAAAGAGACAGATTTTTGCAGCAAGTACCTGTATGTGTTATGCATCATTATTTCATCCCAGCATGGAGGGGGAGAAAGAATAACCCTCCTGGGAAATTATTCTCCTTTCCAGACAACATCAGTAGCATTTGCTGTATTGACAAAACATTTATAAGCACACTCGACCAACTTGAAGGGTGGGTATTCCCTCCATATTGGTGTGTGGTGATTTGAAACAGCTTACATACTTCACCAGCTTTTAAGAATATGAGTTGAATTCCCAATTTGTTCCCCAGGTGTCAAATAGTTCAAGAGAAACAGCCAACTTGGTCTTTATTTATGAATCCAGATGCCTCTTTGTGGGACATATTTGTGGAGCACAGATGTGTGTACATGGAAGATGTTGAAGGAACCCACCAGAGTAGAACCTGAAGATCAGCCTTTTATTCCAGTAAGAAGGACGAGCCGGCCATGCTAGAGATGTTAGGAAAGAGCCCACTTGGCTGCTGGCCTGATCAGGTTAGTCATCAACAGCTTGGTGAGGGTGAGACAGCAGCCAACAAACTTGCAAATGAGAGCTGGAAGGCTGAGCAGAAGATGAGGAGCTTGAGTCAGATGGGTCAAAAGGTGGCAGGCTTGATCAGTGATGGAGGGGAGCTGGATCTCAGAGACTTGGACTTCTAAAACTCCAACAGAAGGTTTACCAGATTGGTTCTTTGCCTTAAAGGAGGTAAAAACTTGCAAGGGTCTGTGACATAATTGTGTTTTTGAAGAGGCTGTGATTGGTCAGAACCCAAGGCTGGAAAAAGAAAATTCTGATTGAAACAATCATGAAAACTCTTTAAAATCTAGAAACTGGCATATGCTCATGGACTTCAAAGACTGGGAAAAAGGAACTCACATTCAAGGGAGGACACAACAACACATTTAATTCTTCTTGTATCCTCTCTTTTAAGCATGCATTTCCTCCTTCTCCACCGCCACTTCCACTGTTGTCATTGCATAAGTGGCTACTCTGTCTCCAAAACAACCTTTGAATGACTCTCTGGATCTTCTCTTACTTTCTGCCATGTCAAAGTCCAAAAATGCTGCCTGCTGTACTATGGAGCAGCTGCCAAAATGGAACTTTGAACTGTCTCTATGTAAAGTTCTACAACTACTATGGATCTATAAAAGAGCATTTCTTGGGTGTACCACTTCCAAGGTGCAGATGGGGTTCACATAAATTGATGCTTTCCAAAATTCCAATTCAAACAATCCTGAAGAGAAAAGTGGCATCTGGGGATGAAATGTTATTCTATTTTGGACTTCAATATGAGTTTTCTAGGTACCTGATCCCATTCAATGGAGGAACCAGCTTTCATCTGACCTACTATCTGTACTGTAGAAGTGTTGTAGTCCAAACAGAGTTTTACCGTTAGAAAGAGAAAGATTTTTGTTTTTGTTTTTACCAGGGCAGTCAATGACTTCCTTCTCAGTGAGGTGATGAATTCCCTTGGGTTTTTTGTCATTGACAGTGCTATCCAAAGTACTGTGTTTATTTTGGCAGTGGTGTTCAGCCCCCTGGACAGTTCCTTCAAAGTTGAAACTCAACTTTGGTTTGAGTTTCAACTGGTTTCCCTTCTGCACTGACATGGAATCCACCAGCCAACTCTATTGTTTTATATTGGAAACACTGAAAATATACCAGTCACAACTACCCTCTTGTTATCTATAGTCCAAGAAATGTATGCCACCTACTCTAGTGAATGTTTTTGAGACTAGTAGAGAGCATGACATGAACTGTAAACCTGAAATGTGAGCTTGTCAAAAAGACAACTTGTGTCTCTGAGGGACAATTTTATCACCAGAGGTTTCACTTTAATAGGGCCCAATATCTTGATATCCCCTCCATTAAAAAAATAGAGAACTTGGAAGAAGGCTCAGCTCGTTATGGGAAGACATTTCAGAAGCTCCTTAGGAGACCAACCACACTCTTCCTTCTCATCCCAAAAAAAAGTACATTGTGTTCCTCCAAAGTTAAAAAATTAATGCCATTTGAAACTGTTTTATCTGTTTAAGCTGCAGTGACAAGAAGCATTTTTCAATATAAGAAGATTTAGGCACCTATTTGTGACCACTGTCAGAGAAGATTCCTATATTGTCAGTCTGAAAACGAGCTAGCAAGGCAGTGCCCCCCTGTGAGAATTGCCTGCCACTAATAAAGCAGTATATTTCCATCCGTTGTCACTCTGTGTCAGCCGTTGAAATATTTTCCAGCAAACCTAAGCTATTGAGTCAACATAGCACAGGTAAGATTTGTGCCACTGTGGATGGCTGTCTTAGAAAGACACACACATACACACACACATTCTATCCCTCTTTTCCCCAAAACACTGCAGCTGGGCCTCTAGAGAGAAAAGAAAACTGGTCTTTTCATTTCCAACAAAAGAATACCAGGAAACAGCTTACATTTGCCAGTCTTTTGCAGGAGCTCAAGTCCCCTTTAGAGGAGAAAAAGCCAAAGCTCTACAGCTTAAAATTCATTTTATAACACACTCAAGGGGGCAATATTTAAAGTAGGTCTGGGTTTTTTTCTTCTTCTTATGCTCTGCACATATTTTGTGCAGCAAATGCTGTTTTCTATGAAAAAAAAAAAAGATGTTTGTACCAAAAAAATCCCAAACTCCAGCATTTTCTGTCAGGTAGTGTTCCTTTCTGTACAAACCCCCCATGTGTGAATTTTGTGCAGAATTAATCCAGAATTGTGAATAGTCTTTGAGAACTGCACAGCTTTTGAGGACTTTCTCACAGCAGGAAGAAAATTTGCAAAAATTACTTGTTGCTGCATTTGGGAAAGAAATTAGCAAGGGATTACATGGCCAGATCCCAACAAGAGTACATATTGGACATTCTAGGAGTACACATTGGCCAATCTGGATCCCCTCAGTGTGGTGTAAATATGTGCATCCAGATGTTAAGCTTGGAATTTGGTACTCGGTAAATTGCTATAAAATTAGCACTTCGTATTGATTAGTATTTGGACACTCAGGACTCATCAAACAACCTTGCTTTGGAATTGTTTCTTCTGCCTTGTACATGTCAGTGGTCAGTATGTGTAAAAGGGGAGGACACTGCTAACATCAAAGACGCCTTTAGAGATGACCCAGGATGTTGACTGGAACTTGCAGACTTGGGAATGTTAAAGGTCAGATTAAATGGAACACGTGTACAAGCTATAAATTTGCTAATGCTGGTACATGAATGCTTTCTTTTATGTAATCATGAAAATGGTATAAAAAGGGAAACCCAAAAGAATAAAATCATCCTTCTTTATCACTACGGTTAGTAGGCAATACTGAACACAGCTTTGATACTTGGAGGGATCCTTTGGCCAAAGCTGTTTTGTGTGCGTATTTTCTTTGTTCTTTCCTTTCTTTCTTTCTTCCTACCTTGTGTTTGGTGTGTTCAAGTCAGCTCTGTGTCCCCCTGGGGATCGGATGAGATGTGGTTTGTTTGCCCACCCTAACACAGACCTACACTATGGTGAATTGTACACCTTCGCTCCGACTTACCAATAAGCCCCTGATGACACCCCACACAGCTGTACCATGGTTTGGAGCAAGCTGGCAGGATCAAAGAAGCACCTGGCTATGTCCCCATGGTCAGATGCAACATGATTTTCAGCAGTGCTGAGACCCCTACAAGACCTTGGCAGATCTCAGTGGTGACGCCATCATTTCATTTCTGGCTACTGGGGATCTAGCTAGATGCTTCTCCAAGCCTCTCTGCTCATCAGTGGTCTTGTGAGTCAGTATCAGGGGCTTATCAATGGAGGGGGAGACTTTAGGCTCTACACAGAAAAGAACGGAATAGCAACCTCTGCCGTGCCCCCAGAAGACATCCACATACATAAATGAAACTTAGTCATAGAGATTTCCCTAATATAATTCTGTCTATTGACTGATACCTTCCATTAAAGTGGAGTATAACCCTCTCCCTTCCCCTTTTCCTCTCCACGTTTAACTTGCTCTGTATCAGAAGCATAGTTTGACTGCTTGTTAACACCAGGAATGATCCCACAGTGCAGACTTCTCCTGGCCTTGATGTGTTTACTAGTGTCATAGGCCAAGTGTGTCAAAGTTATTGCTCTACACGAAGGTCTTGCACCTTTCTGTCCATTGTTGTGCGTGCACTGTATGTGAAGAAGGGTGTGTAGGGGTCATCTCACAGCATCCTGAAATCCTTTTAATAAACATTTCTTAAGAATTGTAAACAATACCTGAAATGCATTTGGACATGAGGAAGGAACAAAACCTCTGCCTTTATGGCTGAGTATAATTCCCCTTCTACTTTTTGCTTGCTATAGTCTATCATCCCTGTAACACTAGGCTGAACACTATATAATCCATGCATGATGAGAAAGTTAGGCTAGTGAGACAGGACTTAGCTTTTCTTCACTCTTATTATACTAGAACACAGCTAATCCTCTAATGCTGAATGTTGAAGATTCAGGACAGATGAAAAGGAAGCATGGGAGAGGAGAGAAGAAGGAAAGTGCTTCTCTGCTCAGCACAAAGTTAAGCTGTGGAATTCATTGCCACAAGATGTTAGTGATGGTTGCTATCTCAGGTGGCTTTCAAAAGCAATTGGATGCATTCATGGAAGTTAAGACCACCAATGGCTGTCCAGGATCAGAAACAGTGAATCTTAGTATATACTTGCTGGATAATGTAAGACGGGGATGCAGTGGCATTCATGTTCTGCTTTCAGGCTTCCAACAGGTAACACATGGGCCATTGTATGAACAGAATGTTTAATTACTTTGGTCTTTACATTGATCCAGCACTGCTGTCCTTGTGTTACTGTATGCTTAATCAAACTTAAAAATGTTTTTGCATAACTCTAAATTAAAGTAGAACTGACTTTGGTGATTACTATAAAAAGAAAAAGAAAAAAGTAGCCCTTTGTCAATACCTGTTGTTCTTGCTGTTGTTGTCTGCCTTCCAGTTGTGTCTGACTTATGGAGACCCTAAGGTTAACCAATCATGAGGTTTTCTGGGGCTGAGAGTGTGACACAACCAAGGTCACCCAATTGGTTTCCACGGATGAGCAGGGAACAGAACCCTGATCTCTAGGATTGTAGTCCAACAGTCAAATCACTACACCATGCTGTGTTGTGGCTTGTGATTATTCTATTATACAGCCACAAACAGAAACAAAAGTGAAGGAACGTGTTTTTTTGGATTTCCTCTCTCCCTTCAGGTATACAGAATCTGTCCAAAAATCTGCAAGACGCTCCTGTTTTAAAACTCGAGGTAGTTCTTTTGCTTGGAACAAAACATTATTCTCTGTGGACCACTGAAACTGTTTGCAAGGTGGAAAGGATGTATGTCTATGACCCTAAATATAAACAGTAAATAGTAAACAGTAAACAGTTGCTAGGGGAGCTGAATCTGTTTTCCTTCCTGGTCCTTTCCAGCTATCTTTCAAGAAGTGTGTGTATGTGTGTGTGTATATAAGAAAGAGGGAGAGAGAGAGAGAGAGTATCTTCACAGTTGGAGGGATGTATATCTTCATGCCAGCCATTCCCTGGTTCCTATTTTACTCCCGATAGGAAAACATGAGCTGAAGAATGTAAGCTTCAGAACCAACCTGTAGACCAAGGATGGGAAATGTGCAGCTTGTGAGCTGTAGGTGGCCTCCAAGACCATCTCTGGGCTCCTTTTTTAAAACTGCTTCAAAAAACAAAAGGTCATTTTGTTACTTTTGGAAACCTCCATAAGCAATTATTTTGCACAGCCACCCCAAAAATAACAACAACCTACTCTAAAACTGGAGAAAGCTAAAGAAAGTGAAATACATATGCTTAGAGGATTCTTCTCTAGCTTGGATTTCCATTCAAGATGACTCTGGGACTACAAATGGTTCCTCTTTTTTAAGGACATTATGTACTCTCAAAACTCATGACTGACATCTCACAAACGAATGATGTGTAAATCCTCACATGGAGTTATTCATTAATTGAACTATGCAACTGTGTGTTGAATGGCAGTGCTGCACAAATGAATCAAGACAACAGATGTTCCACAAGATGTACAACCGCACGTGGATGCACAAGGCATGTCCATTTCTGTAATCTTTAAATGAACACAGCCATTTAGCACTGGAGAAAAATGTCCAGCCACTTCCTCATGAGAACACCAACAGGAGTCCAACTCTTATTTGAGTCTGAGTGTGGTGAGCTTCACCCACATTTCTGCACAGAAGCCCTGAAAGAAGGGGTCAAGCTACTGAAACACAGCGCTGAAATGAGACCCTGTTCCCTGGTGCTTCCCGCTCCACAAAGCCATTGGGCCCACCAACACAATTGATATTTCAGCATGAAATGCAGCTTGCAGAGCTGTACCAGCCACTTCTCAGCTTTATTTATTTATTTTTATTATCGGGATGGGTACCAATGACAACTGCAATGAATCATCTGAGTCAGGTTCACTTAAAATGAAAGAGGAGCCCGACTGTCCAGAGAATTGGAAATGATGGACTTGTCCCTAAAGCCTTGAAATGAGTTAATTAGCAGGACAAATGCCACCTGGCAGCGCTATCTGGATGCACTTGTTGTGACACCCAGTCTTGTCTTTCGGCTTCTTAATAATTAGTGATTGGTGGCTGGCCAGAAGAAAGCCAGGAAAAAAAGAGGAGTGTGACAAAATGATTTTGTTCTGGAAGGAAGTCCAGACCATGTACGTTTCGTGCAGAAACCCTGGAACTCACATTTGAAGGTTGCTTACTGTGCCCGCTTGTACTTTTGACCTTTCCTTTTGAAAAAGTCACAATTTCATCCTTGATGCTCTTTGCTGGAGGAAGAATACTGCAGCTGGCATACGATCTTTTTCTCTTAGTGTGTCCGAATCCTATGGATCCAGACCTACACAGCATAAGGCTCTGCAAGGGAAGACTCACTTTTGCTGGCCTCCGATGGAGAAGAGGCCAGCACTGATGACATCAGGTATAATGTACCACAACTCCAAGCACTTGAGAGTGGAGTTAGCGGTTTTTTATTAGCTCTGTCTGCCCCTCTTCACTTCCTTTTGGACAATGCTTTTACCTATCCTCCCACCTTCAGTGCAGTTTAGTGAGTTTTGCAGGTCATTTTGAGACCAGGTAGGACTTTTTCTACCCCTTTTGCCTCCCCATCCCATCCATGCTGTTTTTTTGAGGAGTGCCAACTAACTTGGGATAATTGATTTAAATAGGTGGTCACTTCACAGGTAATGGGGAAGAAATAAGAGTTACGGTGAACAAGCCGGCACCCTTTTGGTTAACGGGAGGGCTCTGGTACTATCTCTTAAGGTGCTGAGACCCTGGGGTAGGGAAGAAGACTGCCCTTGGAGCTGACCTGGGGTGCTTTGCCCTCATTTATGTCCTGAAACTTGGGTATGGAGGTCTTTGGGTCTGCTTTCCAGTAGATGGTCTAATGGGGAGAAACCGAGCTATTGGGGTGCCCTCAGAACTCATGTGCTTCTTCCAGGAAAGAACTATTTTTGCATTGCATTTCAAATTGTAATAATTTATAGATTTTTTTAAAAAATATTTTATTTATTAAAAGTTTTCACAATACGTACAGGCTTAATAAAGAAGGAAACACCCCAATAAATTACAACAATTAAAGATAAACCCCCCAAAAAAGGGAAGAATATAAAAAGTACTAAACACTAAATTTTAAAAGGTAACTAAAGACAATAAAAGTATTTAAAAGGTGGCTTCCAGGTTTCATAATGCAGACTATAGATAACTATATTAAAACAACAACAACACCTGCTTTATTATGAATAACATTCAAATGCTTCAACTGCTAAAAAATACTAACTGTTGATTCCTACAATTTTCTTGCAGAAAACAGATTAAAGGTTCACAGTCTTTTGTGAAAGTTGCTGCTAAATTGTAATATTTTGCTTTGATAATCTATTCTAGTAAATAAATAAATAAATGAGATTCTTGTTCATGCAGAAGCCATCATCTCCTAAAATATGACAGAGATACTGTAAGGGACAGCATAGCTTTATAATTCTGCATGTGGAATTATGCTACACATTTCCTGTCAACATCTCATGGAATTACCATTCAGCTGCTGGATCCCCCATGGTCGTGGCTGGTTGATAGGGATATAAGTTTCTTCTTGGAGGATGCAACAATAAATTTAGTAATTTTCTTCCTTCCCTGAGCCAGTTTTTGAATTTTCAAACCCTATTCACAATTATGGATTTATATTGTGTAAAACTCACATGTGGTTGTCTTACACAGACGGAATGCTTTTTGTGCAAATCGCCAATGTGTGAATTTTGTGCTGGAAAAAGTCCTCCCTTACAACAGCTTCTGCACAGAAAACAACCTTTTTTTCTGCACAGGAAATAACATTTCTGCATAGAAATATTTTCTGCATACAAAATACTGTTTCCTGCCTACCAAATGCTGTTTTTTGTGCAAAGCAACCCCATGCAAATTTTGTGCAGTATCTGTTCCAAATTGCAAAGATACTTGTCAATCCAAAATTCTTCTTGTTGGGATCTCTTGACACTTAGAAAAGTTTTTGAAGAAGAAGGAGGAGAAGCAGAGCTCTAATATTTTCAATATTTTTTTCGAGCCCTACTGGTGGGACAGTAGGAGGGTTGGAAAAGTGACTGGCTCTGTCCCCATTGACAGATGTAGGATAACTTCACCTGCTGAGATCTGTTAAGGTCCTCCAGAGGTCTCAATGGATAATGTAGTCATTCGGCATTTGGCTAAGGGGACAAAGCCATATGCTGCTCGTATTTCACCCTCCATTAGCCACAGAATGGCCACAGGGGGCTGCAAGGCTCAATGGTGAACTGGGGAGGTGGGCCTTTGGTTGTGGCAGAGGTTGGAAGAGAATGCCATAATTCCCAATGACCTAAAAAGACATGCACAGGCGTAAGATGGATTTACACCCACCTATGTCACTAATAGGATGTCAGTCAAAAGACATTGAAGTAGCCTCACATGCCCAAGTGAGTACTTTTTGGAAGACTTAAAAATAAACGCCCAGATCTTCTGTTTATGTCTTCAGGTCTTTTGTGCTTGTAGATTAGATCATCAGGAAAGGCTAATTTGCTCAAGTGTTGCTATGTGTACCCAGTTACTGCTTTTTTGAGGGGTGGGGGGAATTCTTAATGAATTTAAACAGCACCCTTCAAGCAAAACCCCAATTAGTGTGTGATAATTAGGAGTCCCTAAGCAGGCCTGTTCAGGTGACAGCTTTATGCATTTGCCAGTTTTTAAAAAGTTATTTGGATTAAGATATTGGGTTGAATTGCTTTCTCTTCAGGCATTTTAAGTATATAATTAAAGTCAAGGCTGCAGGTGCATGCTCAATTCTTTCTTGGGGTCTAGTTCTCTGCTTTCCGGGAGGGCGGGTTGGCTTCCTGTCCCATTGTCTGGGCAAATGTTGAGCTGACAGGGTACAACAGGTGAGGAAGGATGCAAATTTTCTTGAATTTTGTTCACACAAACAAAAATTCTACCTCCTCCCTCTTACTGTGAGAAAGTAATCAAAAACTGTCCAACTTTTAAAGACTGTTCATAGCTTGGGACTTATTCTATGGGGGGAAAATGCACACAACACTCTGTGTGCGCGCGCGTGTGTGTGCAAAAAATAGCATCTATGTGAAAATGTTATTTTCTATGCAGGAAATGTTCTTTTCTTGCAGAAAACATGCCTTGTATGCAGAAAACAAAAACAGAGGCCATTTCTGCATTACACTTTTATAGTGCTATTATTCCGCTTTTAACATCCTATGGAATCCTGGGGTTTGCAGCTTAGGGAGGGGCCTTTAGAATTCTCGGCCAGCGAGCTCTTTGGCCTCAGCAAACTACAAACCCCAGAATTCCACAGGATGTTGAAAGGGGAATAATAGCACTATAACAGTATAGGGCGGAAATGACCAGAAACATCCACATGCATTTTTCACACAGAATAAATCCTGAACAAGGAAGATTCTTGCCTATCTACATTCTCACCATCACAGTTTCCCAACACTCTTGAAACATGTTTTTCAGTCACATTTAAAAATCTTTTCTGATCTTGTTTTTATCCCTAAGGAGGAATAGATTCCAGGCAAGGAGACCCGGATCAGCACGATGCAAGCCACAGGGGCTAGGTTACAAAGCTGTGCCAAGACAGTGATTCTCAACCTTTAGTCTTTCTGATATTTAGAACTCTCCCTGAGCAATGGCCCTTAAGGCTTGAACTAAAGGTTGAGAACCGATGGGTCAGGAATTCTCTTTATGCACCTGTATCACCAGCAGCTATCAAGAAGTCCCTGAGCAGAGCTATTGTGGTTTTAACTGCTCAGTCCCTTCCCTGTGAATTGACAGTGTCCTAATCAGAAATAGCTTATATTGCTGGATCCCTTCTGCCACATGGACATGCATCAAGGGTGACAAGATTTGTAAATGCTCTTTCCATCACAAATATATATGCAAAGACACAACTGTGGGCTTTGGCACTGATCTGTTATTACTGCTGCTCCTTATGGCAAAGGGTTCAGGACTGGGTGAGTTTTGGGGGTAATAAGGGAAGATAGGCCAGAGACTGCTTGGTGCTCTATCCTGATGTTATCCACTGGCATAGGCAATGGTGGCAGGAGGAAAAGATCGCAAGTGCAGCAGATGTAAAGGAAGTAAAGCACTGGAGAAATGATCTGGTCCAAGCCACCAGACATTGGCCAAGATCCTCCATTGCTTCAGCATAGTGTAAATGTTCCCTAACATTGAATATATTGAATACAAATGTAGTGCTGTTGCTGTTGTTATTATTATTAGTGTATATACCCGATGCTGCCTGGGATTTTGTTTTCTCGTAGGTAATACTTGTTAGAAAGATTTGAGATCCTGTATCTGTAATTCCCCAAACTGTCTTGTCCAATACCTCTAACTTTTCCCCATATTTGCAAATCCAATCTGTATTCAGAGTTATTAACATACAGAGGTTGGGTTTCTGAGGGAATACACTGCCCTCATCCTCCTTGCTGCTGGGTCTCGTCTCCATAGCAACTGACCTGAGGCCAAAGAGCTCTCCAGCTGAGAATTGTAAAAGCACCTCCCTAAACTGTAAACCTCAGGATTCCATAGAATCTTCTTAGGCAGCCAATCATATAAGATTTTCACCTGACACAGCGAATCATATGAGGTCTTCGCCTGACACAGACAAACTTTGGCTTTTATATATTAGATTATTATTATTATTGCTATTTCTTATCTATGGATCAAGACGAGGAACAAGAACAGATTAAAATGCAATAACACAGTGGACACATAATACTAGTTGAAACACACAGCATCACTTAAGAATACATAGGTATGTAGATCAATGGTCAATAGGTAAGGCTACCAATCCATCATGCAACCTCAGTGTATAATGCACAAAGATAGTGCACAGAGGCAGTGTGCATTCACACACTACTTCTGTTCACTTTAACACTGTCCTACATGCACAGTGGTTGTAGGTTCACCTATGCTGCCATCAGTGGAATATAACCATGGTTTACCGTGAAAACAAAACAAAGCACAATTTGCACATGTGCATGTCACTAATGGGATGCAAGCCAGGACGACCTCTGTCTACATTTCTGCAGGAACCTGGAAAAAGAGCAGCCACTAGCATTAACAAGGATTCCCTTAAGCCATAGCTTTATCAAGGAACAGTGTTCTGGGGGCGCAGAGGTCCTGGGCTGTCCCTAGAAGTTGTTAGATCCATTGGTACAAGTCTGTGCTGCAGCGGAGGCCTGTTTCTCCTTCTTCTTCATTGTTTTGGGACCCTGGAATCTCTCTTGGAGATTTAGCCAAGAAAGAATCTATGCATCTCCTGGAAATGGCATAAGATCTTGATGTGTGTTCTAGACAGGAAGCAGGAAGGATACAGATAATGTAGGGTTGTGGTTCTGAACTGGATAGAATCAGGGTCAGATTTCCAATTACTTTTGTAAGCAGCAGTGCATCCTTTCTGACCAGTCACTATCACAGGGCCTAACCTCCCTCACAGGATTCCCGCAAGGAGAAAAGGGGGAAGACATCAGTATTTCACTGACTTCCTTATAAGGAGAGATTAAACTGCAATAAAAGAGTAGTGTTAAAGCCAATCACTCTAGGAATGGAATAGGGTACAGGCAAATCCAATACTGTCTGTGTCTCACATGCACTCTTTCCTTAGGGCCTTTCCACATTACACTGTTATAGCGCTATTATTCCACTTTCAACCTTCTGTGGAATTCTGCAGTTTGCAGTTTACTGAGGCCAAAGAGCTCTCTGGCTGAGAATTCTGAATTGCCCCTCCCTAAACTGAAAATCCCAGGATTCCACAGGATATTGAAAGTGGAACAATAGCACTATAACAATGTAGTGCAGATAGGCCCTTACTTAATTATTGCACATGAGAATGGAAGAAAAAGTTTTCTCTCTGTTGGACAACACGACAAAGGGACTTTTAAATGTCCCATTTCCCCACATTTTCAGTGTGTGTGTTTGCAAGATGAAACTTCTTTTTTTGCAAAAATTGTGTGCAAGACTTCCCTCCCCCACACACACCACAAAATAAGTTTATTGTGCAAAATCCCACTGCAGCTGTCGTATTTTTAAAAGCTGAACCACTGCACGTTCTGCTTTGCCTCTTTTTGATCAACAGTCCTGACCTTCTTTGGCTGCCTGTGTGTCTGTGTTCCTTAACAAAGGGGAAAGAGACGAATTTTGCTCAGAGGCGTCTTCCACACATTACAGAGAACGTGGTAGGAAAATAAAAGGCACCTTTTCTAGTTCTGATATAGAGGTGAAAACAATCTTGCAGCAGGTTTTTTTTTTACTTTGTTTCGATTTTGGACAAAACATCTCAATAGGTCAACCCTTTCTCATGGACAATGACAAAAACGGTGAATATCCATAAAGACACACACACACACTTTTTGTCACTTTTGCTTCCTTCCCTACATTCTCAGTATTTCCCAAATGAGCTGAATTAAGCTTCAGTAACACTCCTGAGAAACTGATATGCTTAACTATAGCCCAGCTTCTTAGACAATAGGAAATCTTATCATTTTTTCCCAAGAATCTTCTTGGAAACATTCAGTTCCGAAATTGACTCAAAATGCCTACAAAGAAGCTCATTTGCTACCAACTGAGCCTGATAATGAAACAAAGAAGAAAGAAAGAAAGAAAGAAAGAAAGAAAGAAAGAAAGAAAGAAAGAAAGACTAAAAACCATGAATGAAAATTCTCTCCTGTTAATCCATGTAATTTCCTATCTTTCGTTAATCTTAGCTAGAGAGACCAAGATCGTAGATTACATTGGTGGAGTGTAAGGTCCACCAGATATAATTATGATCCATCTCTGCTCCCTGCTGTCTTTATTTACTGATTTATAGACACTTCCCCAATGGCTATTTAGTCACTTGGGGAGTCTGACTATGTTTCAGCAAGCTGCTGCATAAAACAAAGAATCCTCTTCATACCTCTTGAGGGTCTTCATTGAGAAGACAACATTGTTTTCTTGTGATTGATACAACCAGCCACTGCCTGGCTACTTTCCATCCAATTCAGACAATTAACGGCCAAGGTGGGTTGCCCAAGCACCAGATCACTAAACAGAAGACATGAGGGATTATTAGATACAAAGGAACTGAATGGTCACCTTCCTCATCGACCAGTGAAAGCCATGCACAGGTGTAGACTGCAACCCACAGGTAGGAATGGGATGAATACGCAAAAATATTCAGGGGGAAAAAACAATTAAGCAAAATATTTTTCATGTGTTGAGAAACACTAATAATGAGAATGGACTGGACTGATTAGAATTTTTGTAATTGAGAACTTATTCTATGTAAAATTTACACATATTATACAACTAATTATATTTCTTACTCTGTGTGAAGCTCCCAAACTGAGCATTATTTACAATTTTCACTTCGCTTGCCAATGTGTTTCATCCAATGGGAAACAAAATGGATTTTGATGTTTCCATGAAGGGAAAACACTTTTTAAAATTCAAGTTAAAGTAGCTGTCCAAGGTGCTGAACACTATCCTCAATATAGGATTGGCACTTTGGATCATCCATTCTAAGTTTAGACTGAAATCTGACATGGATGTATCACATATACTGTTGGTTATTGATAGATAGATAGATATTTTCCAACCCTGGCTCTCTCACCGATTTGTTTGTCTGTATGTCTGATAGAAGAAATTCATAAATCACTCTTTAAAAAAAAGTACTGCTTTTCTTTGAACTTTGAAGACTCCTGAAGGAATTTCCAGTTCATTGGAACATCATAAATGAAAGAACATAAAATACTAGGACTGAAGCATTCTGCCACACTGAACCAAAAATATTATAATTAAAAGCAACAGTGCTACAGCAGTAGATCACTACTGCGACCACTACTCGTAGCAACTGTAATGGAATCATGACAATTGTTGCATAAATGATTAATAGGTCTGAGATAATAAAAGCAAGCAGTTTGCTTTTAAACAGCACTGATATGTTAGAAGTCATAAGAGTGTGTTGCTTTGTGCACACACATGCATACACGCACAGGGTACAGATTGTAGTACCTGGAGCTGAGCACTCTCTATCTATGTTCTGCAGCTGTCAGAGGGGCAAAAGTCAATGGAATACTAGCAAGTTGTGAAATGAACAGTGATCCATCTAGCTGGTCGGAGCAGGCAAGAAGAGTCACACAGTTCAGGCTGATTTATACATTCTTAGAGTAAGACGAGGAAAGATTGAGGAATGTGATAACAAAGATAGAAAGGTAGGGATTGGTGAGAGGAATGAGGTTAAAGGAGAATAAAGAAAGAGAAAAAGGAAGCAAGGAAGGAAGGAAGGAAGGAAGGAAGGAAGGAAGGAAGGAAGGAAGGAAGAGAGAAAGAGGAAGAAAATGAAATTTGGGGACCCATATTATTATCTCAGACAAAATGAAAATAGCAAATTTAATTTGTTGGATATGGTTAACATTGGCCCTTAACATCTTGCAAAAATGATGATGAGATAGTGGCATGAAAACTGGGCACAATCAATAGGTCAAAGGGTTATTTCAGTGTACATGATTCATAATGGAAAGGGTGTGGTTTATTTCTTACCTGTTTGAAAAGTGTGGGATGAACACCCGTCAGAAGGGAGAAGACAGGGACTGGTTGTAGTAGGCAAGTAGAGGTTAAATGAAATAGTCAGCTACTGATACAAAGAGATAGATTGTTCCCTCCTCCTAAGAAATTAGAGACTGTGGAGAGGAGAGGAATAAGCAGATTTCCACAGAAAATGTGTGTATTAACATAAAATCAGGGGGTTTTTTTGGTTTGATATTTCAACAATGAAGTGGGAGGGCTAGACAATTGCTAAAATGCAATTCATCAGAAGACATTAGCTCAAACTTCTTGCAGTGAGGTGAAGACCTCTTTAAAAAGACAGTTACTTCCACAAGGGAGAAGAAAATTAAGAGTGTTTATCAGGCTAGTATACAGAAGTAAATTTCCATCATCTTAGCAGCTTCTGGGTTAGCTCTGTATCTTTGCTTCCAAGCCAAAGTTCCTGAATTTCATCCCAGGAGAAAGAAGGTATATACATTCAATAAATAATAGCTAGAATTCAATACTGGATATGGGCTTTCAAAAGTGGCTTTGCATGTGCAGTTTCTCAGTGTCCATAATGACTTTAGGGGCTGCTGTGATGATACCTCTTACAGACATCCGCCGCACGATGGTGAAGTCACTGATGCAACATGTCTCAATGTATATCTGTACACCGGCTAGGAAGTGCTAGAGCACAATAAAAGTGGCTGATGCACATCCAAAGTCTCCAATGTGAATCAGAAGTGCCCAATGTGAATCCAATATGCCCAGATATGCATCTTTGCTATTCACTAATGGAGTTTTGTTGTGCCTCCAAAAAGTAGCCAAGGAGTCTGTCCTCAGATCTGATGGTTTTATGCTCAATTTGAGTCAGTTGACTGGAGGGATGGATCTAGTGTTGGTCTTCCAGTAGTTGTCAACTGGAGAGCAATCCAGTCTGTAGGTTTCTCCTTGGAGGTCAGATGTCTCACCAGAGGGAAGCTGCAGTGGAGGTCTCAGGGAGACCCCTATCTCTGCCCCTTCTGCCCTAGGTCTCTCCGCCTTTTGCGTATCTCATGGAATAAAACCTATATAAGTGATAGTTAAAATAAAGCAGTCTATCTTTCAATCCATACTTTGTTGTCTGGTCTTGTTATTTCATGGGTTGGTCAGCAAGTATGCCCAGCAGGAAGAAAAGTTTTCGAATTCTTCATTTGTTCATGCAAGAACAAATTAGGGAAAGATTTACCGCCCTGCTATAGGTTGTTAGGAACCTCTTTGTGGATTGTGAGCATACTGGAGTTGCACTTGGCTTAAAGGAACTTAACAGTCTGAGGCCATTTCCACACTACACTGTTATAGCGCTATTATTCTATTTCTGACATCCTGTGTGATTCTGAGATTTGTAGTTTACTGAGGCCAAAGAGCTCTCTGGCTGAGAATTCTAAAGGTCCCTCCCTAAACTGCAAACCCCAGGATTCCATAGGATGTTGAAAGTGGAATAATAGCACTAGAACACTGTAGTGTGGAAATGGTTTGGGTATCAATGAGAAGAAAAAGATATATACTTCTGTGATGTTACTCCCTGTTATCACCAAGTATAATACCTTGGTGCTATGGCCCTCATTCTTTTGTTTAAAAAGGTTGACATTTTCCACTACCAAGATCAACAAAAAAGCCACATCTTACAAATGCTGTAATTACAAGACGCAGAAAAAGGTCTGGAAAATTGCACCATAAACATGATTTTTATAATCAACATTATTATTTAAAACAACATAGATTTATCACAGCCTGAACCTGCTGCCCTGGTTTTGAGCAAGAAAGGACCATCAAATGGTTTTAATTGTGGGAGTGGGAAGGAGAGGTGATGGTTGCTTGCCAGAATTAAATTGCATGCTGCCACTGGAAACTCATCTAAGGAAATTTGTTTAATGCATTACTTTTAAGTTAAGGTGGGAAAGATTGCAAGGTTAGTGTACTTAAAAGTCAGAAGTATGCAGCATGGTTAGAATGTAGAGTAGCCTCGCCTTCCCAGGTGACGGTGGGAAATAGCCCAGTGACAAGGAATAGGCATAAAATCTCATTCTTCCTACTAAAATCTTATTGCAACACTTCAGGAAGAATCAAAACGAGTCCAGCATTTCTTCTCTAGGTGACTGGCAGTGTGCAAAGGAAGTACAGCCAGTTAATGGGGCTTGGAGAGTTTGGCAGATAAGTGGGAAGTAGATACATCGGGAGAATTTTAAACAAAGATCTGTCTCAAATTCACATGCATTAAAAAGAATCTCACTGCCACTGTCCCCCACCTCTATCTGATAGTAGTGGTCTAGAACCAGAAGTTTTATTTCTTGCTGTATGTCCTTCTTTGATAATTAGGGTTTTTTTCAGGGGAGAGGAGAATGAGGTCTAATTATTTTAGCCAATTTGTACATGTCCATGGTTTTAACTGTTTTAGGGCCGAATGTTGCAGGTGTTATATGCAAGCGTAAGATGTGCTACGCGTGCAGAGTGGCTTTGTTTGGACAGTGCAACTGGTGGTGGTAAAACTGGCATTCCAAATGGGGAACCACTGCAGATGAAAAAGTGTGCACCAAAAGTGCATTGCAACACTTCGGGAAGAATCAAAACAACCCCAGCATTTCTTCTTTCGATGATTGGCAGTGTATTAATGTGGCACATTGTACAATGAATTGACAGCTACACCCATTCGTTATTTCTCCTGTATTTCATTATGGTGGAATTCAGCAGAGCGATTGGGTAGTGCTAGCACAGTGTACCTTCACTGGTGGATAATTACATGAGAGAACTGGGAATCTTGACCTTAAGGCTGATGTACAGTTTAACATGTTTTCAGACTGCAAATGGTCTTTTTTTTTACCTGTTTTGATGCTGAAAATGTTTGAAGTTGTTTCCATTGTAAGCCATCTTGAGGTCTTTGGCTACAGGGCAGGACAGAATGCTTTAATGCAATTAATGAAACAACTTGATCTTGTAAAAATAATAATACCATCAGTAGAATTCATTAGTTCATTAAATATTAATTGTTTGATTAATAAGTAAATTAACCAGTTAATTGTCAAGCTCATGGGAACTCGATTGATTGATTAAGTAATGTTTTAAGGAAGGAAGGCCCTCTTAATTTGTTCATTAGTTTTAATTAATTAATCAGTTCAAATTAAATATGATTGGGATAAATTGATTGTATATCTAGGAGACTGTTGGGGGGAGTCAAATACTGATTTTAAAAGTTAAGATTATAATTATTAAATACCAGGCAGTAGTTTGATAATGACAGACATACTAGAAGAAGTATATCTTGTAGATTATTTTAGAATCAAAAACTTGTGAGTTGGAAGTCATTTGAATATATTTTTGGCCCCTTTTAAGTTTAGTTGAAGTTTAGTTCCTTTGTCTGTTTACTAACTGCTTGTCTTTTAAACTCCTATATGTTGATTTATATATTAAATATATGTTCATAAAAAATGGAGTAATCAGTTAATTCATTAATAATCCAGCACGTAATCTGAAGAAAGGGTGAAACGATATCTTTGTATCTCAAGCACCATGTGCAAGGTTGTTTATACGGTTCAAGACTCATGTAGATTCTATAGACTGTCTTTTTTCCTAACAAAAAACAAATAAACAAAAAAGGTGAATTGCTTCTTGCAGAATCCTCCAGGAGTTGCAATTAATCTTGTGGTGGAAGAAGCTTGGCATTTTGAGACTGTTTACGCAACCCCAGCACGTCCCAGAGGCCAGAATTTTTCTCTTGCCCTGCTACTCATCTCTACCCTTGCAGCACAATATAGTTGATTAGTTTTGAGGACACCTTCTTGACCTTTTCTCTGGGATAAAAAAGGGCTGTAATCTAGATTGGCCATGTGATGACAAAGCATGGATGAAACCAACTGAAGAATGAAATCAATCGAGAGTGAGGTTTCTCTGACCTGGCTCGGTCACATAAAGACCTTCAAACTATTGAGAATCCCATTGTAAATATACAGGTGCAGTGATGCTATGACACCAATTAGATTTAGCCAAGTTCTGAAATCATTGTGGACAAATTAAGCCCATTAGGAGTGGGTCACACCTTACATCTCTTTTGAAGGCATTCTCAAACATCTCCAGGACCAAAGTTTGGGAAGCACTGATGTAAACCTTGCTTCTGTTCTGTACGCAGTTTGTCTAATTCTGCCATATCCGTAACTGTTTCTTTGTCTTTCCTCTATAAACCTCTGTAAAATTCCCCAAAAGCTTTTAACCTTGTTCTTCACAAGATGGTCTCTTTTCTTAATCTGTGTGACAAATTTTCTTGTCCTTTCCTGTCTCAACTTTTGAGAATGACGCTTCTCAGCCTTGTTTATGAATTCAAAATTCTTTTGTTTAATATACAATAATTTAGCATTCATCTGTTGGCCCAAAAAGAGAAAAAAAACTGTTGTTGAAGTTGTTTGCTCTTTTGTTGTATTGGTTGTATTTCTTTGTCAGATTTTTCCTTCCATTTCTCCTCTAAAAGTTGCATTTCTCAACAGTAAAAAAACAACAACATGCAATTTGACCATTTTGTAAATAGTTTTGAACAATCTTTCCCTCCCTACTACATAACAAGATTAGGAAACAGATTCTCTTTCTCTCTTTCTTTGTGTAATCGTATATATATGTATGTTTATATATGTATGTATATGAATATCTTATACATATATCATTCATATATATATACTAGTGTATATACCTGGCATTGCCTGGGATTTTATTTTCTCATAGGTAATACTTGTTAGAAAGATTTGAGATCCTGTGTCTCTAATTTCCCAAACTGTCTTTTCCAGTACCCATAACTTTTCCCCATATTCCCCAATCCAATCTTTATTCAGAGTTATTAACATACAGAGCTTGGTTCCTGAGGGAATATACTGCCCTCCTCCTTGCTGCTAGGCCTCATCTCCATAGCAACAAGCCAGGCTGAAGAGCTCTCTGGCTGAGAGTTCTAGATGCCCCTCCCTAAACTGCAAACCCCAGGATTCCATGGAATCTTCTTAGGCAGCCAATCATATGAGGTCTTCACCTGACACAGACAAACTCACAAACTTTTACACACACACACGAATATGTATGCATTTATATATCACAGACATAATCCATCTTCCATTCATTTTTTTCATTTTTTTTCACTGCCATCAATCTACTGTCATCCTTCCCCTATTTCCTATAGGTCTAATGAGAGGTATGGTTTGAGCAGTTCCTATATCTTCTAATGCATGTTGGCTGTAGGGAATCCTTGAAGAAACAAAAATTTTAAAACTCTTCTCCCCAGCCTTATTACTTTGTTCTTCTATAGCTTTGATAGAAAAAAATGGCAGTGGTTTTCGTACTGCCAAAATAATGGTTGCCTGAATTTACTGAATGAATTAAAAGATTATTGTCTGATCTCCCCAAAATCCACTTCCCTGTATTTTCATAGCGTATGGGATGAGAAGATTACAGTGATTAATTATTGCACCCTGCCAGACCAGAATTCCCCAGCACCCTGCTTTTAATACCACTCAGTTTATTTCCCATTACACCGAACAGAACACATTGGTTTAATACTCCAGAGAAGAGATGAAGTGCTAGAATGTAATTTATTCCACCACTGTCGCTTTTCACGGTATACTCCCAAGTCAAAAAATACAGAAAGAGGCACAGCAGAATGCCATCCTTGTTTGAGTCCCTAGGAGACCGCAATGAGTTTTTATTCAGCTGAAGAGGTCAGATGGGAGAGGTATTTTGGAAAGTCTACTGATAAAATAGGTGGACTTTGCCCCTGCTTGTTCTTTTTCGCAAACATATGTGAAGCTGGCAGTGATGGAGAGTGGAAAGGGAGCAGCTTCAGATAAGCAGGTAGGAATGGTAGGATGTATATCTAGACTTATGTTTAGTCAGGCTGGCAGCAATCCATCTGAACTATTTATTCCCCAAGTGAACTAAAATTAGAATAGGCAACTGCACGGTTATTAAGTACCGCCCCCCAATCCAAATGAAAGTCCTATCAATATGAACAGAAATTCCATCATGGTGTAGTGTTGGAATAGTACTCTGGGAGAACAGGGTTCAAATCCCTGCTCAGTCATGGAAGCTCATCGGGTGACCTTGGGGCAAGTCATATTCTTTCAGCCTCAGAGGAAGGCAATGGCAAACCTCCTCAGAATAAATATCTCCAAGAAAACTCCAGGACAGGTTACCATGAGCTGGAGTTTTCTTGATGGCACATACAGCAGTGACAACAAATATAAACTATGGACTTGAAATTTGGTGCATCTCTAATCCAAGACGTAATGATTACAGGAATTACAAAAATGCTGCATATGTCTCAATTAAAAACAGAGATGACAACTGCATGGCCCTTGGAATGCATAAGGCTGCAGACCCCCAGTGGTTAAACTCCAATTTTTGCTCCCCCCCCACAAAACACAAAAAAACAAAAACAAAAAACCACTGACTTGGATTTTTGTGGATTAGTCTCATACAAACCATTGTCACAAGGCTGGCTAACATGTACATAAATCCAATTGATTCAGTGGGTCTACTCCAGTAAAGATTGATTCAATGACTCTGCTCCAGTTGGGATTAACTATAGAATGTTTGTGTGCAATTTTTTTTCAAAAACTGATACCTAGCATTTTATGACTTTGAAAAAATGTTCTTTTGGGGATGAGGAACCCTAAAATAGCCAAAGCAACACTCCAGGTGGCCCCAAAGGTGACCAGGGATGACACAATTTCACTTCCCAATTGGGGCAGACAGAATTGTACTTCCATCTTGCCCAAATGGCAGTTGAGAGGGTACACTGGGGTCTTCCAAAGCTTTGGAGAAGCCCAGAACCAGGTGGCAAAGTTCACTATATTCTACAGTGTGACCAGCCATGATTGACATAGGAAAAATGCATTCCACAATTACAAAGCTGCTCCCACACTCCCAGGAGAGCTGAAAAGTAATTCATACACTGACTAACACCGATTGAAGTCATCATGAGCTTCCAGCCTTTTACAATTTTTGAATGTCATTTAGAAATGAGCTGATGGAAGAGAAATCCATCTGTGTTAGCTTTGTTCCCTTCAGTTATTCACATGGAACAGCTGACAAAATGACTGTAGGTGCTCTCGAAATATCTCCAATGTTTGTTTGAAACATTTGTCAAGGATTTGTTGCAGTTGAGCAATAGCGGATACAGCAGATTTTTTTTTTTTTTGGACAAACCATGGCTTGGTCATCATGCAGTGAAAGCTTCCACAGAGAGAGAGAGAGAGAGAGAATGCAATTGTCTTGTCTGTTGAGAACCAGCTGATAGAGACCGGCTTAGACAGCAGTATAGGTGATGTTTCAACTCATAAATTTGGAGCTTAGATCAGTAAAAGGTGGGAACGCTGTTTTCTAAACACAAATCTTCTGCAGATAGCAGATTGATTCATTAGCATGGAGACATTTGGGAAGTTATCTCTTAGAAGCCCGACCCATCATGCCCAACGATAAGGGGTACTGAGAACATGGGTTCAAAACATCTGGAAGTCCTAAAGTCTCTAATCCTTGTATTATATGTCAAAATTAGGATCAACATATGCTGATCAGGTACTGCAATCCCTTCTCCACCAGACTGCTGAAGAAGAGGAAGGGGAAGGGGAGGAGGAGGAGGAGGGAGAGAAGGAATACAGCTGGCCTCCTGAGAGGTGGTCATTGACGTGTCTTCTGAGAAGCTAGCACAGAGGATCACAAGAGATAACAAATTCTCTATGCTGTGAGTAAGTAACCTTTCCTTATACCTTTAACAACACTGCTCCAAGACTCTCTGAAACACAGAGGGATCACCATGAATATGAAGGTGCTGTTGCCCTCATAATCTCCTTGTGAACTTCTTGGAGGGATCTCTTTGAATCTTGTAGGAAGAGAATGTTGGACCATATAGTCATCCTCCTTAAGTTCTTACTTTCCTTATTGACTCTTCATGTCACATCCAGAAACATTCCAGTCCTGCTGGAATGTCTATTTTCTTTCAAAGATATTCAGCCTTACTTACTCTTACATCTCAGAACTATTTAAATCCTGAGCACCAGTGTAGTGCTGAAGCTATACTGCATGATCCTTGCTTGTTAGTGAACATTTTATCCAAGCAGTCCTCCCATCTTGTTGCTTGAGGAGCCCTCCAAGGAACAGTGTAAGGTACTCACCATTTCCTTCATCCCCATGACTAGCCTGAATGAACCAGTTTGGAAAGGGAAATATCCAAAACACAGCAAATGTTTGAGATTTCTTTAACTTTAATTGAAATGCAAGAATAAACTAAGAGCAACTCAAGAGTTGGGCATAGGCACTACTAGTTTCATTCTTGGTCACTTCCACATTTGATAGAGCATATTCACAATCTTAATACAGGTTAGGTCTGAAATGCTTATATGTCACTCAAATGCTTTCATATTGGGCAAAGTCGGTGTGCATTCCATCACTATGAAAGAAAGATCTAAGTTCTGGAGCTGACAACTGGTGGCAACCCACACCATTAAAAAAAAAAATGCCCTGCTTCCATGCTTCATAATGAAACGTAAGCTGGCAACAATGCCATCTAGCTGTGCATCTAAACATAATTTACAAAAATGACAACAGACATGAGAAAAGCAAGGTATGTTGAAGTAGAACATTTACATTAGTTGTGATGCATCATAGACGACATTTCATTTTACCAAAATAATTTCTCATTGTGCATTTCAATGCACATGCACAGGATTTCTAGCGTTTAGTTTGTGACAACAAAAAAGAGTGAAACGTTGTGTATCACCCAAAAGACAAGCACATTTATTACATCATATTTTTTTAATGAACTACATTCCGCTACATCAGAAACATGAAGTGCTATCCTCAGTTGCAGGCATATATGTATGTGGGCATGCTTCATAGGGAATTTGGGAAGCAAATCCCCTCCCAAAACATACATATATTCATCTGCAACCCAGAGTTCTACTCAAGGGACTCAAGATTACTAGGCATCCAATAAGGTATAAAATTTAGTGCACAAAAGTTTATGCCATAACTAATGTATCAGTTGACTTAGGTGACCCACAACTTTTGAATAAATAGAATTGGGAAAAATAATACAATGTTGTAATAAAAGCATGAGGTCCTATACTGCACTATGACCCTTTACTTCTAAGGATAATGCACGTTTTTCTTGGAATAAAGATGAAGAAGATAGACATTAGTATAGTACTTGTGATTGCAATATCTGTTTTGCATGCATTGTCAAGTTCTTCCACATGCATCTTCAGTGTCCACCCTCCATAGACCCCCCCAGATCTACCTCCCCCCACCCCCACCCCAAATTTACTGCATTTTCCATGTTTCTGAAAATCCACAATAGCAGCAGTTCCTGCATCAGAAAAGTCACAGTCCATACCCAAGCCATCCAGTACCAAATTAGAAGTATGGAGGTCTTTATTTCTCCTTTTCTTTTCTCCATTTTTGGGGGGGCAATTTTTTTTTCATTTTGGGGCCTAGTGCTGTCTATGGTAGGGTGCCAGTGATCAAAATTTGATATTTATAGCCTGGGAGATGAATCTTAGAGAGAGAGACTAGGCAAAGGCTATCTAGTTCATTTGGGGAATTTGGGGTCCTTTCTCACTACGCAAGTGTAATACGATGATTCAGTGTTAACTGCCATAGTTGCATATTATAGAATCCTGGAATTTGCAGTTCAAGGAGGAGTACTTAAAATTCCCAGCCAGAATGCCCTAGTGTCTGACAAAGGACGAATTCTGTTTTTCTATAATTTGTAGAGATGGTAATTAAAGTTGAATCCTAGTGCTATAATGATGATGTCTTTTTCTGATTCATAGATTGGCTTTTTAGCTATTTTTTCTTCTTAGTCAAATTCTATACTCAGCAATTAAGGAGAACAGGAAATCTCTGCCTTACTCTATCTCCTGTATACTGAACAGGTTGCCCAGATTGTTACGATTATATTTTTTTTTCTTTACTAACACCCTTTATAGTTTTTCACAAATACTTAGCAAGTGTCCTGCCACCTCATTACCGCCCAATCTGTTTTGTCTCCAAGTACCTGTTGGCCCAGGGACTGGCACATTGTGACTATTAGAGTCAATTCATTTCCTTTCATGATGTGCTTCAAGGATGTTTGTGTGCTTTCAACACACTACCCTTCCAGCAGGGCTGTTTGAAATGCCGTATGCAATCCTGACAAAGCAAAAAAGACAGACAGAGGCTCCATCAGCATCAATCAGCAGTGCTCCTTGGAAGTTAACCAAAGTTGGCCAGTTTTGTGCAGATAATGCATCTGACACAGAGCTTCTAAACAGTCATCCTTACAGTAAACAACATTCTGTTGATCTGCAAATATTCAATACAACATTAATCAAAGATCTATTTTTAGGCATGGGGAGAGAAATTGTTATCTGAGCTCATTTGGGTATTTACGAACATAAGCCCTTCTAGATCAGACAATTTATTTGTTTGTTCAAATGGTTTATCAGCCATCCTTTAAGCTAAACTTTTTCATGGATGGATAAGACATTTTTTGAAACCGCAAAACACAAGATTCAAACCCCCAATTGGCCATGGAAACCAATGGGTGACCTTGGGCAAGTCATACTCCCTCATTCTCAGTGAAGGGCAAAGGTAACCCCCTCCCTTATAAAATTTTGTCAAGAGAAATCCATGATCAGTTTGTCTTATGGCCACCATAAGTCAGAAACCACTTACAGGCACACAATAACAACAACACACGCACATGACACCATATGCATAGTGACACCCAAGAAAACCCACTCAAGAAAAAGCTAATATAAACCAAAACAAACAGGAAAAACATGCTTACTTGCTTGAAGGCTTGTAATTATGAACTCTATGGATCTAAGTAAGAAGAGTTCCATAAGCAGGGAAAACTACTGAGAAAACCCTGTTCTTTATGACTGCCAACCTAAAATCATAGAATCATAGAGTTGTAAGAGACCCCAGGGGACATCGAGTCCAACCCCCTGCTAGGCAGGAATACCCATCAAAGCATTCCCAACAGATGGCCCTCCAGACTCTGCTTAAAAACCTCCAAAGAAGGAGACTCCACCACACTCCATGGAGGCAGCATATTCCACTGCCAGACAGCTCTGACCGTCAGGAAGTTCTTCCTGAGATTCAAGTAGAATTTGCTTACCTGCAGCTTGAATCCATTGCTCCTTGTCCTAGTTTCTGGAGCAAAGGAAAACAATCCTGCTCCCTCCTCGACATGACATCCCTTCAAACATGGCTATCATGTCCCCTCTTAATCTTCTCTTCTCTTCTCTTCTCTTCTCTTCTCTTCTCTTCTCTTCTCTTCTCTTCTCTTCTCTTCTCTTCTCTTCTCTTCCAGCTCCCTAAGGCTTTCTTCATAGGGCATGGCTTCCAGACCCTTCACCATTTTGGTCGTCCTCCTCTGGACACGTTCCAGCTTGTAAACATCCTTCTTGAATTGAGGTACCCAGAACTGGACACAGTATTCCAAATGAGACATAACCTCACTCAAAGAATAGAGTGGTACCATTACCTCCCTCGATCTAAACACCATACTCCTATTGATGCAACCTTCTAGATTTGCTGGACTACACCTCCGTGTCTGCAAGTTTGTGGGATCTATAGCTCAACATATCTGAAGAATATCACGTTGGGAAAGAATGCACAGGACTTTAAACACATTTTTATATATATTGAACAGTCATGAGGTGCAGTAATCTACTTGAAACGTGGATAGCTGTACCTTCAGACTTCCAGAAATAACAGTCCACCTTTTTCTTTTCCCATCAAAAAAGATCTATTGGAGTGTATGTGCAGGAAGTTTGAGGCTGAAAAAATTAACTTTGTGTGATCTGTGTAGCTCCAATTCAATACTTTGCCCACCATTACAGTAAAATAAACTTAATGAAACAACCTCTGTATTTTGCCTTTGAAGCCCATCCCTAAACTGCAAACCCCAGGATTCCATAGGATGTTGAAAGTGTAATAACAGTCTAGTGCAGAAATGGCCCAGATAACCAAAGCCAAAAAGAGGTGAAACAAAGAGTTGTTAAACATAGCCAGCCCAGAGGTCAGGAATCTGAAGAAATACAACACTGAGAGCACTGCCAAATAAACAATTGTGAGCAAAAGAGATTTATAAGTGGTTGACTCTCAACACCGGGTTCTTGATGGATCCGTGATTGCTATAAAGCTTCTCCTTTCTCTCTGCATGTATTTCATAGGTTGAGGGGCTCTCTTCAACATCTCTCAAATCTTGCTGGGAAAAAAAGGGGGCTGCTGAACTGCTTCAGCCATCAGTTGCTAAGATTTGGGAAGAGACGCATCAGCAGAAGCCAAAAATTCTTCGCAATTCAATTCCTCAAATTCCAGTGAGGGAGTTACGACACAGCCCAGTACTGTTGACATTAATTGACTGTGGTTCTCCCTGGATTCAAACAGGAATTGTGAGCCACCTTTCCCTTCAATCTTGAAATACTAACAATTGAACTTGGGATGTCTAGTCTGCAAAGCATGTTCTCTGACGCTGAGCTACAGCTTCTTGAATGTCCCTAAGCTGGTGTTTCCTCATGTTGATCCCCAAGAACTGTATTCAATGGAAGAGCATATGTTATCTCCAAACATAAGAGATTATATTAATTATTATGGTTAACAGTCTTCATGCACAAATCTAACTGATCCATTTTTACATTGTCCAAAGTGAAGGAATGGATCACACATCCCCAAAAATAAAGTTCAGAACAGCATATCTGGGAGAATCCTAAATGAATATGCATATGTTGTAGATTGTTTGAAACAATTCAGCCGATTCCCAAACAATGAGGCAAATTGGGACGTTACAGATTGATTTGTTCTGTCTCTTGATTGGATCAGATTGGGTTAATTCCCTTTTTTGGGGGGAAAGTATTGTGAAGTGCTTTTGACCAGTCTGAATATTTGGTCATTAAAAATAAGAAAGACAGTGAATAGCATGCTTCCAAGATAAATGCCAAGATGTTCTAATGCAGAGAGGGGAAGGGGGCTGAATTTTGCTCATAAATAACTCTATTATGCATTCCTGGGCAAGAATCACACCAGGAATCTCCAATTGTGTGTTATATTTAGAGAGATTTATGTGAGGTCACTGCAGTTATATATTCTCCTTCATTTATTTGCTAGATGTAGCTGCATTAGTAGCAGATCAGCAAAGAGTTTTGGTTGGGGTAGGTAGTTGCAGATTTTCATTGGAGATGGTCTCTCTCTCTGTCTCTTTGACTTGTGGTATTTGTTATTATTAACTGCCATCAAGTCAGCTTCAACTTACGGCAACCTGATGGTTGTCTGATGTAAAGAATATTCACACTTTTTCCTCGATTCCTTGGTTCGTTTTTGACCAGACTGAGTGGGCAATCACTGTGACATTCTTTTTCCCCAGAAGAGATGAGACCTTTTTCCCTAGCAGTAACAAAACCATTGGGTTTTGCTGAAAGTTGTGATATTTTAAATAAAACTTTTTTGTTAAAAAATGCCAAATTTCCCCTTAAAGTGTCCTGAAATGTGAAGAAAGGAATCAGCACAAAACATACAAAGCCTCCTATAATCTCAGAGAACCCTTTCCCTTCCCTTTCTTGTATTCAGGAATAAGCAAAAGATTTACATCCCCACTCATTTGCTACTCTTGGGAACTCAACCTGTCTATCCCGCCATCCTAGAAGCTGTTGAATTGGGACAATCTCCATCTTGCAGTTCCCCATGGATCATTTAAAGGTGGAGATCATTCCAGAATCCACAACTTTAGCCTTTTTTTTCCCCTGTAAAGGTTGCACAGTGTGTAATTGTGCAATGAGGCAAAATACTGCTCTGTATCTGTACCAAACAGATTTCAGCCCTAAATGCTTTTATTGGGTGACAACAAGCAACACACTGATGAATGTTCAAGAATCAGGTTTCCAGATGTCTCTTCTCCAGTAGGTTGTATTGTAATGTATTTACTAGGATTTCTTCTTTAGCACAATCGTGCCTTTCCCAAGCAAGAAGTGTCCTTGACAAACACTGAAGAACAGTCTTGTCTTTGTAATAAATGTCATGCCGAGACAGCTTTCAAAATGAACTCATTGATTTTTGTTAGTCACACCAAAGGGTATTAGGTGTGTACAAAATGTACTTTTTAAAATGTTCTTGGAAATGTGTGCCCTCCGTAAGTTAAAAACCATATTATAAGAGAAAGGTCTAGATGCAGAGTGGTCTAGATTGCAGTGTTGTTGTTTTTTAAAAGATAATCAATCACGCACAATTCCAAAGCCACTCCATTTAGTTTGAATAAAACCTCCTTTCCCACGCATGCACATATGCACTTTTAGAGAGACCAGCTCTAAAATTGCTACCTGTCAGGATTAGCTGGCTGATCATTATCTTCCTTTTTATGCTGTAACATATGGAGACAAAATGTTTTGGTGTTTTTTTCTGCAGAATTGATTGCCAAAACTTGCTTCTCGGTCGAGCGTTCCTCTTGAGACCATGATGTGCTTCACAGGTCCAAAGATAGCAAAATCTGAAGGTGGTAGTTTTGGAAGGCTGTCTGTCTAAGATGGCTACATGACAGAATGCTTGAAAATATGTGTATGTTTATGTACATAAAATTTCCTTCCTTAGGGCAACAGAGATCAATGTTTGCAAATAGGTAGCTATGCCAGTACATTTCAGCACTGTTGCCTGAATTCCTGTTGTTAGTCTTAACAGTAGAGTCATTGGATTAATTGGATTTACCTATGTGTTGTCTTAGCATTCAACAGTTGAGTCAATAGACAAAGCATTCCAGGGTCTACTTCCAATGGATTATTTTGCTTTCTCCAGAATCAACAATTCTCCCTTTATCTTGCATATCTCCTGCATCCTAAAAACCTTCTGTTCCACAAACCTTTTCAGGGGGGCTGAGCAGGTTTTTGGCATAAGCAAAAGCTTCAGCAGGAGGAAAGAAACTCCAATTTCTGGTAGCACTGACTGCTAAAGTACACCATAGGACCTTGGCAAATGTCCTTACATCAGAAAAATAGCCCAGAATAGTTAGTTCCTTTTAGCTGTATTGTGGATAACTAGGGGGAAATATTCAGACACTCTCTCATTCTCTCAATCTCTCTCTCGGTTTCTCTTGGGTTTCTTGAGTGTCAGGAAGCACTGACAAAAAGAATCCTAGGTAGATGAGAATCTTCCCAGGCCAAGACTTAGTCCGTATGGAAAAAAATGTATCTGCGTTTGTTTGTGTGCATGCCAAAACTGGCATTTTTCTGTGCAGAAATGTTGTCTTGCAAGCAGAAAATGTCATTTCCCATGTAAAAACTATGCATTTTACTTATTTATTTATTGCACAGGTAAGTCTCAAATTGGCTTTGATGCCTTCCTTTCAGTGAGGAGAAAAATTGTCGCTGACATTGATTTATCATAATAAATTTCCATTCCATGAGGGATTTTTTTGGGGGGAGGCATATGCTTATACTTTAGTAGTAGAGAGCACATGTTTTGCAAAAAGGTCCCAGTTCCGGATTGCTTGATCTCCACTTCAGGTGGCGTGGGTTGGAAATAGTTCTGCTGGATTCTAATTGGTTGCTCTCGATACTAGGGTCCAATAAAGGCCAGACTCATTGGCACCTTCACTGAAGACATTGAATTAACACATGTTAGGAATCATTTTTTTCCCCATTTAGATAGTTCAAATGTCATTGCAACAACTGTAGAGCCACCAGTGGGGAGCCACCAGTGAAGCTAAGCTAAATAAAATTAATAGTTCCAAGCAGAGTAGAATAAATTCCTAGAAGCAATGGCTGTATGTTAAGTCAACATTTATGTAAATCTGATCTCAGCAAACTGGATTTGGGCTATTGTGATGTTTTCTACCTTCATTGAGTCCATGGAGAAAAGGCGATGGGTAAGGGAAAGCTTACATATAGTTCTAATTTGAGTTTTCTTGGAATAAGCAATAACTGAATCTATTTCATTTGGATTCTATAAATTAGCTCTTCCCCCTCCCTTCTTTCCTCATGTTCAGTCAACGGCAAATTGCAGATGGGTTAAATTGTGGTCAATTACAATTATGTTCTTACTTTCCCCAGATCAAGATAACTAACATGAATCCTTTCAACCCATTTATTACTTAATTTGGATGTCAACGTGTAATGTCACAAATTGAATGCATCAGACCGCTTTGTGGGTCGCTGGCAGATAGATGTGTCTTTCCCATTAACTTGCAGAATTAAAATCCTTGATGTATTTATTGCAAATATTTGGTTTTATGTTTTGTCATCCTTAGAGGCCAATATATATTTTCTTCCTCTTAGACCACTAACCTGAATATACAGTCAGTTGCATTGCAGCTGGACGTTAATGTTAGCATCCATTCATCCAAGGAAGGAGATAATAATATGCAATCATTACCAACCATGCAATCCATTTGGAATCTTTTAACAGATCTCATGAGGGGGACCAAAGACAAATAAAGAGATTTGCTTCCTTGGCATCACAGCAGTCTTCTGAGATCAGTTAAACCTTGCATGTTGTCATAAGAATTAATTTTGCATGGAATCTCATATCCCTAGTCTAATTCTAGGCATGTTTTCATCTTGGCAAAATTAGCCAAGGAGTAGTCAATATGAAAGGGTGTGGGAGGCAGGGACATATCACATAATATTTCAGTATGAATGTCTCTTTCATGGCTTTAACAAGTCACTTTATCTTTAGAAAATGAGACTGTTCAGTAGTTCTGCTAAAAACTCTACTGTGGCGGGGGGATGTCATTTGAAGACAAAAAAAAATGGCGATTAATAGATTCCTTGGAGCCATCCAAGGCTCTCCCCTGTTCAAAGTTTCCAACCTTTCTCTCTTGCTGTCTCTCATGTCTGGAAATCCTTCTTAAGATCAATGGCTAAATTCTGTTTTATTCTTGACTAGAAGAGGGCAATTGAGTCAATGAGATTTGCCTATGGGTTGACTGTCCAATCAATGATTTATTCAATGGGCATGCTTCAGCTGGAAGTAACTAGTAGGTTTCTGGCCAAGACCCTGGAAGATTGTCTTTTGGGAATCTATCTCACAGAAATTTTCAGCCAGCACAGCCAATTGTTATGAAAGATACTGATTTTACCATTCTGTGTCCAAGTTGCTAGATGTCACCCTAGTGACTTCTACAAAAAAATCCATATGAAGACTTTCAAATAAGTCCCTAGTTGGCACACCTGATTTTAACGTAGCCTATATTTAAACCTGAATATATCAACATGAATAAAATATCATTGTTATGTGCCTTCAAGTCATTTCCGGCTTATGGTCACTCCAAGGTGAACTGTCACTGGGTTTTCTAAGCAAGACTTGTTCAGAGAGGGTTTGCTTTGTTTTCCTGTGAGGCTGAGAGAGTGTGATATGCTCAAGGTCACCCAGTGGCTTTCCATGAATGAGCAGGGATTCAAATGTTGGTCTCCAGAGAGTTGTCGGCCAACCCTCAAACCACTATACCATGCTGGTTCTATGAAATAAGGTCAAATTTTCCACCATATGTTCCTGCTTTTCCTTCCTCTTCTATCCTTGTTTCTTTTGGATGGATTCAGAATGAACACAATTCGGAGGAGAGATCCTCTTGTTCTTTGTGAGGTACCATACATATAAGTGGCACTATATAAAAGACAAATAAATGAGTAATTGTTTTTATTGTCGCCATTCTTACTGTCTCGCTTATAGTTATTGTTGCTGCTCTTGCTCCAATACACTCCAAATTACGAAGTTCCTTGAAAGCACCAAATAGAATCTCTGTGGTTCTACCTGTTGAGTACAGTGACTGATAATCGTGCAATGTCACCATGTCTTCTTAGGCAAGAAAGAACAAAGTGTGCAGTTTAACATCTTCTACATAAAACATCTCCTATATCAATTGTTTTTGTTGCTTCAAACACAGCAATTTCCAGCATTTTTATCTGGATTCATAGTCTGTCTGCAGCACCTGGGAGAAATGGTACCTGTTAGACTAGGAATAAGTTAAATCAGCCCTGAACTGCAACTCTCAGACAGCAAAGCCAATGCTGGGGGCTGCAATTCAATTCAATTCACTTGCATCTTGGGGGGCACATTTTTCCCCTCTCATGTTCCTGACAGTTTCCCAAAGAAGTGATACCTGAAAGAAATGGCAATTTAGCAATGTTCTGAATGCCTTTGCAATCAGTGATTATGATGGTGCCAACCCACCTCTTCTAAGTAGTCTCACACTGATGTTGGAAAAGACATGTCCAAAATTCTAGATGAGATGTATTGCACATGCATAAATAACTATATGTAGCTCATCTCAGCACCCCTAAACCATCCTTTCTCTGTTCCATCTCCCAAACAAATCCATTCCCTAACTGGTAGAGATCAGGGGGAACTTCAGAGAGGCTTCTGGCTATTTTCCTGCAGCTGAATGCACAGCAATGACATCATCCAAATGTTAAGGATTATAAGGAAGAGATCTAAGTCTGCCTAGTTCTCCACTGGTAACAGAACAGGCATGTTGAAGGAGGGGGTGCGGCAAAGAATAGGTGGGGTCTTGAATAGAATTTGGTCTTTATGTGGTTGGTACAGATTCCCATTATCTGCAGCCTCCAAAAAAAAAAAAAAATTGTGAGAGTGTAAGTTGAACTGATGTCAATAGGATGCCAGTCTTTGTTTCATAGGCCCTTTCCGCACCTTACCTTCTTCCGGCGCTGGGGTGCGGGGATCGCACGAACAGCCTCCATCAAGAGGCTCTCCTGTCCCTGCTGCTTTGGCTCTGCACGAGCTGCCTGCTCATGCGAGAGCCCCGCCTCTTCCTTCCGCAGCACAGCCTGGGAATTTCCCAGGCTGCTCTGGGGCAGGAAGTGCGACTGGTGTGGCTCCAGAGGCTCTGCACACCAGGTAAGTGCATGTGGGGCCTGGGAGCAATGCATGATTGTGCACCATTTTCGGCTTCTGTCTGAAAATGAAAAGGTACATGATCAGCACCTACCAGCCCCTGGAGCGTCGCGCAATTGTGAGTGCATTGTGCAGATTGCTCCTCATAATCGCATGACACTCCAGGCGCCCTTTCACATGGAAAATACTCTGCAAAAAGGGCCATAGAGAGGATCCAGGTACTGGCAAAGGAACTATGTCTTCTTAGCTTTTGGATTCAGTGGGTGTGTCATGGTTACCTCGCTGTCCAGTGATCCCCAGCAAGAAAAGCTAGTCTCTATTATATCCAGAACAACCTGAAAAATGCAGGGAGATCCCCTTTCCTATCTGAGCAGCTCCCACATATTTCAGGTACTAGTACTTGTCCTAGCACAAGAATTCATTGGCTTGAATCCTGTTGATAGTTCCAACAAGGGTAGACCTACTAAATCAATGTGTTCTCCCTAAGTATTGAGTCAACTTTCAACAACTGATTCAGCAGATACATTAGTAATGGATGTGCAGATGGGATGGGTGTGCTATAGCTGGGATTTAGGCCATTGACTGCACTCTTGGTAATTTTATTAGTGGCCAAATTGTGCTGCATGCCTGTAGTCTTTGCTTATAGCCATCTTTTCTCATTCAAGCAGTTCAGGTTTTTTTTCTCCTCCCCTTGGACTTATGTGTATTAATCCAGACAGCTGTGAGCATTGTAATGAATGCAGATTGTCTCTCATATTCACTTCCTATAAAAGCTGGACCGTAAACTCCTTGAAACATAAATCGTTTGCAAGATAGAGTACACAGATCCACCCATCCATCCATCTGGACGTAGCAGTCAGTTAGTATAGTCTGACATTTTTCTTTGAATTTTTTTGATAAAAATGGAAAGGCTGTCTGGGTAATTAATTGCAACCTCTCTGAGAGCATCTCCTTTCTGTTTGCCATGACTCTGCAGCTCATTAAAGAATATTATCCACATGAATATTCATGGCCTTCTCTCTCTCTCTCTCTCTTTCTTTTTTAAGAAAAAAAACAGTTTTCTTCCAAAAGGTACACAGTTGGAGAACGGGTAGCTTCTGGTAGTTGCTGTTGGTTGACAATTAAGCTCTTTGCCTTGGTACTTCGTTCATTCTGCAGGCCACTAGCAAATGGAGACTTGACCAGTGAAAGGCATGACCATCTCCAATTAACCAAGTGAGCATTATGAACTTGTGGCTGGTTGTAGCTTCTAAGGCCCAGATGATAACTTGACTAAAAACAAGGTTGTTAAGAAGCCAGTGTCATCTCATTTAAGGAAGGAGCAGCTTTAAGGAAATCCCTGATATAATTTGTTGTCATTGCTATCTGCTATTGAGCCAACTTTGAGTTATGGGGATGTTCTGAATAAGAGACTTCTCAAAGAAGATGTGGTTAACAGCCCTGCTCAGGCCTTGAAAACTCAGTCATATCTTCCTCTTTTTTAAAAAAAAAAAAATCAAATAAAGTTTCACTCTTCTTTTCTTACTTTTTTTCAGCTTTTCAAAGCATAGCTGTCTTCTTCAATGAGTCACGTCATTTCATGATAGATCCAAGTTAAGAGCTTTAATTTCCTAAAGGCGCCAGATCCTGTTTGACTTTGTGAAGTTAAGCAGAGTCAGCCTTGGTTGATAGTTGGATGAGAGACTGCCAATGAAAACCAGGTGCTGTAGGCTATATTTCAGAGGAAGGAACAGGCAAAAGCAGCTCTGATTACTCCTCCCCCAAGAAAACCCCATGAAATTCATGTGATCACCATAAGTCAGCAGGTGACTTGAAGGTACATGCATACATACATTATGTCCTCAGTTTTGGCTTCTAGTAAGAGTTCAGGCCATCTTTTTATTATTATTATTTGGCAATCCATGGTACCCATAAACTCTTTTCCAGAATCACATTTCAATTGAGTTTCTTTTTTCTTCCAATCCAGATTGTACATCCATACAAAGACATTGGAAAATGCCATGATTTAGATGATCCTGATTTTTGCCTTCAAGAATATATGGCTTACTTTCAAGTTGGTGCTAATTTTGAAGAGTCTCCAGAAAATTCAGTTCACCCAGCAGCAAACCTGCTAATGAGTGGTCATTTTTGGGAGTCCTTGGCACCTTAAAAACAAAACAAAAAAAAAGAAAGAAAAACAACAACTACTACAACCCACAGTTGGTGCCTTCTAGTTCATTGGTAGATGCACACAAACACCAAGACATTTTACTGACCAAGATGGGGCAGCAATTACTTTGCACACAGTGAATAATAATTAGTGAATAATTACACCCGTAACTATTCATTCTCTCATGCAGACCACCTTATACTCTAAGACCTGCTCTGAGGAGGGCTAGAAAACACCCTAGAGGAACCTTTGGGTGTCATAGAGGGCCGCAGCAGAATAGAGGAAGAAAAGAAGGTCAGATTCCACTGCTGTTGGATATATCCAAGTACACCATTGCATATGCAAGTACATCAATGGATCCTGGCCTTTGAACAAAACTGTTATGTAGTTTGCTTAGTTATACACTGATAAAGTCATCCTGCACTATGTGACTATAGTGAAAAGGAAGGACATGCACTTCCTTTAATCAATACAACAAGCAAATTAAAACCCATCTTTTAAAATGTGTCATCAAACCTTCTGAACACAGGGACAGGGGGTCATCACCAGATCTCCCAAAAGTGGGTATTTCAAAGTTTTGACAATAGCATCAGAAAGTAGCACCTCCTGCCACAAATGCTCAAGCAGTAGCACCAGGGTCCAAAATAAGGTCAGTCGTGGTCATGTAGATGCACCAATATTGTGATCCAAGACAACAAAAGTCCCTTTTCCTAATTGATATTTGCTTTTCAGCACAGGCTTTGTCTGACAGACAGCCTGTTATTTCACAGCCAAAGAGCATGACATTGATGGTGCTGACTGGTTTGCTGGAGCCAGAAGTTTATAAAGCACTCAGCTAGAAAATCATAGGTGACGATATAAAGGGGAGAGACAAGGTGCTATCAGTCTTCAAAGTCAAGCTTTTAATTTATTTATTTATTTATTTTAAAATGGGGATTAGGGCCAAAATTCCTGTATCAAGGAGACAGAGTGTAGCTTTATGCTCGCTGAGCTATAAAGGTACTGCACAAAGCTACCTTCTTAGTGGGTTGTAAGGTTATACTACTGAATGTGCAAGCAAATGCTCTTCCATATGCAAATGTCACACGTCCACACTGTGTGCAAAGTGCTATTATATCCATGCATGACGTTTGCTGTTGTGTGCCTTCCAGTCATATCCGACTTACGCCAACTCTAGGGTAGACCTATCATGGGGTTTTCTTGGCATGATGTGTTCAGAGTGGGTCTGCAGAAAGACTCACTGCAGATTCTGGGTCACTGCAGAATGACCCAGAATTCTGCAGGCTATAGGTTTTAAAATTGGACAATTACGCAGAGTAGCTCCCTGCCCGCCCACAAAAGAAAGGAAAGAAAAATTGGTTAAAGACTAGCTGACTTTGAAAAACAATTATTTCTTTATTAAAATACAGAGAGGTATACAGCAGAACCCAACGGAACACTGTGTGTTCAATATAATGTGTTTTTTCAAAAAAAAATTTAAAAAAAGAAGGGGAGAATGGCATAAGTGCTAAAAAGCCTACTCTTGGCCAAAATCAGGTGGATAAAAGTGTGCGGCTAAACTTAACGGACTACAGACTAAAGTCCTTTCCACACGCGGGGCGAGTAAACGGGCGGGCGCATGCAGGGACAGATCTTACCGCAAAACGGGTTGCTCCATCCCTGCGGGGAGCGCGCGTTCGCCACTCCGAATGGCAGCGAATTTCGGTGGTGTTCAGCGGCGCCCAAAATGGTGGCCGCCGGCTTCCAGCGGCGCTCCGCCAATCAGGGCAGTGCACCAGCCAGAAGCCCGCCCCCGGGCAGCTCTGCAGAGATGCGCTAACGCGTCCCTGAAGTTCTAAACTGGGCGCGGCGACAGGGCAATGCGCGCAAGTCACATAAAAACCACTTGAGAAGTGGGTTTTATAAGACTCTCAGCGCCACCCCCGCGGCCGCGCGAGGGCAGTTTGAGGTTTAGAACCTCCCATTTGTGAACCGCCCTCGCGCGCCTCGCGGTGTAGAAGACCTCCTGGGGAGGTCGCCCTAGCGCGGGCAATATGCCCGTGTGGAAAGGGCCAATGACATACACATGGATTCTCTCAACGGGGAAGAAGAGTGGCTGAAGATTGGCCAGCAGGTTCTTCTCTTGGGTCACTCTCTGTGATTTTTCCAGGTACTTTCTGGTCTGTTCCATAAAGTCTCTGTTCTGGTGTTCTTCCAGGTTCATACTGTTCAGCTTTTTTTCTATCTGGGGTCCAGGTCTCCAAGTCTGTGTTTGCAAGCAGGCTCTTTTCTTCTCTTAAGTGAAGCAGCTATCTACCCAAGTCTCTCTCCCTCTCCGTCTCTCTCTCTCTCTTTATGTGTATGTATCTGTGTGCATTTCACCCTTTCCACATCTGTGACCTGGATTCAAATGGACACTTTCTGGGAGAGGCAAACATGACCTTTATTTATACTCTGCAGATTCAAATGTTTAGATCTGAAGATGACCTCTGGGTACTGATAATGACTCTCTGAGGAGATGCAAACAAGAGATTCCACACATATAGAGCAAAACCAGTCTGATAGACCCATTTCCTCTCAGTTTGAAATCAGCAAAGGATTTTCCAACATCTCTGGACATTGCGCATTACCTTACAATGGGAGTCTGAACCAGTTATGCAGGGTTTCCATTCAGTGGAAGTGAACGAGTCAGTTAAGTACTGATTGTTCTCCCAAACATGTTAAGGAGCCATTTCCTTGTCAGCAGGAGATGGTGGTGGGGAGTTCCAGCTTATATTTTAAAATGAGGCCTGACTTGTCTGAGATGGACGTGGGGTCCAAGCAGCCATGTAGGAACATGGGCTCGGGGAGGCAATTCGCCCCAGGTGGCAATGTTTCCAGGGTGTCCAGGCTCGTAGCCATGCCTCCGTGTGCCCTGGCCATGCCCCCACATGCCCTGGCCACACCCCCATACACTGAAGCCACACACCCCACACAGTGGCCACCCCACTCATGCCACAGCCCCCCTCCTGCACCCCCACACTCCAAGCTCTGCCACTGGGGCCAAGCAACTGCATATTGCCCTACCCTGCAAGTGTGCAGACTGTGGCAAGGGGAAACTCCCTTCCTGATATATTGAAGTGTACTTGCAATTAATAGTTACCAAGCAAAACAAAAGGAGGGGAAGAAGTAGCTTATAAGCTCTCTAGCTCCACTTCCTACACACTCTTTCACAGTACACGGTACCATGATTTAATTTACTCTAGCTTCTTCCAGGCCAGCAAAGATGTCTCCCTGCCCACGATGTTGTGCGTGGTAAATGATACAGATTCTTCCTTTCAGAGTCTAAAGTTTAGAAGAACCACTAATGCCTTAGAGATAACTGGGCTACCTGGTTCAATTATGTATTTAAAACAACTGCTTTCCAATTTTTTTTCTTTCTTTCAGTCAAGTCACTCAGATGCTGTTTAAAACCTTGATGTTGTTTTCACAAAGAAAATCTCTCATAAAAGAAAATAAAACTTGGAGATTGCCATTCAAGCTGCCTTCTTCTCTGCTTGCCAGCAGACTCACAAAATAATGCAGTTGTTAAGTTTTTTCTGTTTTGTTCTTTTTTGAAAACCAACAAACGTAAAGCCATTAAGTGTATAAATGTAGACATTTTAAATATTTCAAGGTTGTGTTTTAGATTGCATAGGCGTTTGCCACAATCATAAAAAAGCAGTGGATATCTATTTTCTTTTTTAAAAAAATCTACATTTTATTAATGTACGGATCAGATCTGTCTGAGCAATAATTTGCTAATATCATATCTTTCAAGCAGCCCTAAATTAGAACATTAACTGTATTTTCTGTGTGGGGTTATAAAATAGAGGTAGTTTGAAGAAGGAAGAATTTCAACAATTTTCTTCTACTGATTTTTTTCCCAAAACAACAACACATTCTTAAAATGTAGGAAATTGTGGGAAAATGCACAAAAATTCACAATGCTTTCTAGAAAACTGCTGAAAATTTTCATTCTTGGGCTCGGGAACAAAATAAGCAAGGATTTAAATCCCTATTGTGTTCTGAACTGACAGTAAAATCCAATGTTAGTCCCAAGTAGAGTAGACCTAGAAAAATGAGGAGAACTTAGATCAGTCTCATTCATTTTAATGCATTTCCTCTAATCGAGATTAATATAAGTTTTAGTCTAAATGTTCTACCATTATTTGAACTTAATTTCCTATTCCTCTTTCCTAACTGTGTCGCAAACATTTTTCATGAGCACCGGGGAGATTCATCATGATGCTAATTAAGGAGCATTCAAATAAACAGAATTAATGAACAGTAACCCTGAACGAGAAAATGTATGAAAAATATATGCACATGTGAAAATGAATGATATTGCAGAAATCCTGTTGGGTGGGTGAGAGGGCAAGCTAATTAGTTACGTCAGTTTTGCAAAAGTGAGGTCAAAGTGTCATCTGCACACAAATCACAAAAACTGGAGTACACCCATGGAAAGAAAAAAAAATAACATTAACAAAATACTGGATTCCATTGAACAAACCTCTGTAGTCTGAAGATGACTGCCAAAAGGTTGCAATTTAATCTCTAGTCTATGAATAACTGTTGAGTGATGATTGAAAATGAAATAAGAAGTCTATCAATATTTATATACTTACATGTGACTGACACCCTTGATATTTTCAATGAGAAGAAAGCCAGAAATCTAGAGAAATGTTCCAGAAGTATTTTTTTCCCTTTCCCCCTTCGTAACCTTTGCTGTTGTTCATACCCTGCATTTAAGCCAAAAAGGCTCCAAAAGCAGCTCACAAATAGTGGATTTGACTGTTCCTTGGCCTCAGACATTTTATTGTGTTTCTTCAAACCATTTCCAACTTCTGGCAATGCTAAGGTGAACCTATTATGGGGTTTTCTTGGCAAGGAGCAGGTTGATTTTGCCTCCTTCTGAGGCTGAGAGAATGTGACTTACCCAAGGCCACCCCATGGGTCTCCATGGCTGGATGGAGATTCAAGGCCTGCTGTCCAGAGTCAAACCACTACACCACACTGGCTCTGGCTCTCTTTGTAACAGCTCCACACAATTTAATGGAACAACAAACTTTGTAGAACTGTTGTGCCTGTGTGCCTTTGAGCAGTTTCCAACTTACGGTGGCTGTAAAGTAACCCATCAGAAGGTTTTCCCTGACCTTCCTCTTAGTGTGGGAGAATATGACTTGCCAAGGTCACCCAGTGGGTATGGAGTGGGGCTTCAAACTATGCTCTCCTGGAATGCTATTCCAACACTCAAGTCACTACACTACATTGGCTCTTTGTAAATCTAGCAAGTAAATGGGGAGACAAGGGTGTGGGTTTATGGATGCGTCAACACCCCACATGTATTTGTTTGTTGACAAGGTGCCTTTCAGTTTATAATAAAACTCTGAGAGGCCATGATCATGTATGTCACTGGTAGAAGATATGGCACTCTAAGGCATGCTTGTATTACTCTGGAGATGCTGGGGCAGACACACAACTCAGAGCCATCCTATGGCCAGGCAACAAAGGGGACAACCAGGCAGAACTGATGAGGATACAATTTTTCCTAGATTTCATCGTCACTGGAGAGAATAAATAATGTCACTATTTTTGTCTTCACTGTGAGAAAGTCATTGAGAACAGGTCAGTTTTTGGAGATAGTTTGGGACACGTGTCACCAATAAGATGTCTGCTGAAATTATTGTTTTTACAACTGTTCTTTTTTGAATCCCTTCTCACTTCTAGAACTCTCTTACTAACTTAAGCATTCTTCTCTCTCTCCTCCCTTCCCTTTCCAACCAATCCCAAGATGCTTGGGGATCTGTACCAGTAGGATATGATATTTACTATACTCCTGGATTTGAAGGGTGTGTATCATTCCAAAAAAAAAAAGGCGAGGAATCTGTTGTTTTGTGAACACTCACTTTGGGAAAACAGCCAATGGTAAACACACAGTTCTTGGGAAAATAAATTAGGCCAGTAGACAACAGAACACCTATTCAGCAGAGTCGACATATTTAGGTACCAGGGAAATTCACAGAGAAAAAAAAATCTTTTTCATCCCTTGTCCTAAGTCTGCCAGGCAAGCTACTCTACCAGGGTCACTTCTTATGTGACAACAGTGTCTCCATTTCTCTACTGTTTCCCTTTCAAGAGTTTGATTAACTCTTACTTTATTTTCCTTCTCTAGCGCTTCATAATGGATTTTCCATTTTCACATCCCCCAGTGCCAATTTGCAAACACATCTATTACAAAAATTATGTATGCCGATACAGAAACAGGCAGTCCTGAATTAATTCTTCTTGAAATGTAGACAACTCTGGCTGAACCAAATTCTTGCACATATTCAAATGGTAAAGGAAAGGAAAACTGCACGTTGCAATCTATATTGATTTGTTATTTCATGAGTTCTCAGACCAATTTGCATAAACCATGGAACTACTCTCCATGAAAAAATATCAAGCTATTAAAGAAGATTTATGCCCTTTCCTGTTGTCTTAGCACAACAGTTAAGTACTACGTGCGATTCATATTTGAAACTGGGAAGCAACTATTGATATCGGACTAATGAGGGACAATCACAGGATCTTCATACTGTTTATTTGTAAGAAAGTTCCATTAATCATGAGACCAAATCTAAGAAATGAAGTTTTGGCTCTCCACTGTTGTCATTTGTGGTTGCATTAACTTGTCCTAAATCCCACAGTGGATATATCGGTTGTGATCAGTTCACATTAAAGCTGGTTTCTCTTGAGCCTCACCATTTAAAATGGAGGCTTCTTGCATACCACATCTGTCTATCTCATAGACGTCCATCTCCTCCTACACAATAAATCTAGAAGGAATAAAATATGCACAACACTTGCAAATTGCTGCAGAATGCCAATGCCCATAACCGCTGTATTTTATTTGACTCTGTCACTTATTTCATCAGCTGTCAACTCAAATTTGCTCAGTACAGCATTTTTTGTGCTTTGTTTTGATGCAACATCTTTTAATTCAATTACACAATGGAAGCTTCAACATAATGAAACGGCTCTTCATGCATTAATTCTTTATATCAACCATGCTTGTAACAATTAAGGTTTCTGTTAAAGCCTTCTCTAGTCAGCAGACTTGGTGAGCTCAAGGAACATGCACTCAGAACCAGGCTACTGAATCATTTTCAGTGTACAGGTATGTAAATATATGCAAAATGGATTACTTTCCTCTTGGAACAGTGATTTGTTTTAGGATGTATAGGATGGAATTCAAGAGTAGACCTGTTCGCTTAATTATTTAGTGGTGAGTCAACACATAAGCAGAGCCAGTAGTGATACTTTACTTAGGATTCACAGCAGGACTAAGGCTATAAACTGAGATCCTACATTGAGCTGGTGGAACACAAAGCTCTGCCAGGCATAGTTTTACCTCTTCTCCCTCCTCTATGCCTGCAGCCTATTTCTCCGTCACTGAGGTGTTGCATATGGCCATTCAGTGATTAGAATGGACATTGGACTGCCAAGCAACTGGACGGATGAAAGTAATGTCTTCCTCTTTGTGTATCAAGCTACAGAATCAAAGCTGGACTCTACTTGGCTTCCCCCTTCTCCCCCTGGCCATCACTTTGTTATGGGAAGGGCATCACATCTCAGGGAGGCATATTGTGCATGTGGGAGGGGAAGTTATTGCACAAAAATTATGATGGATCCGTCCTCCAGCAAGAACTATAAAAGGACAGACAAAAAAGTAATGTAATGTTATCCCTATGACCAGTATCCTTTTATTGACAAATGCAAGTGTCATTCCATCTTAAACTTGCATATATATCTTGGGGGGCTTTGCAGAGGTTGGTATTTCCACCCATTTTCTGCAAGGACCAGCCCCTTTCCATTGTGCTGCTGAGAAAATTGCCACCAGTAGTCCATCCATGGCTAGTGGAGAGGATCAGAGAAGCATCTAACCAAGTTTCCATAGCCAGACAAAGACTGACGACATTGTTTACTGAGACCTCCTGAGATACCCCACACATCTGGGTAGATGATGTCCTCACTTACTATCTGGCTAAGGGGTCTGACCCAAGGCTTCTTCAATCCTCCCACTCTACCATTTATAGAATGCCCATGTTGGGGCAAAGGCTATCATACTAACTGGGAGATCGGTGGCTGTGTGGGATCCCATCTATTGTATGTCATTAAAATTATTCTATCCATTAAGTGCTGGCCACGTCAAAGACCCTGGCATTCTATGACTCTGACTGTCTCTGAAATGGTTGTCCCAGTCTCTTCTTCTTTCCATATTCTCTCTCCCACCAATGAAACAGTATCTTTCAATGATAGAATCATGCAGCTGAAACAAAATCCTTGAATTGCCCTAGATTTCTCCCTCTGTACTTATGAACTGTTTACTTTATCTATTCTTCATTCTCTGTCACAAGATGGGATCAGTGTCTATGCAGGATTATAGGATGAAATTAGGCAGAGGTGAAAGCACCCAACTAAAAATACAGCTTACTATCATTTCTTTTTTAAAATAGATGTTGCATATGTAAAGGATATAAGAAAATACTTATTAATCCTACCTTAAATCTAGGTTTTTCATTTTGGCAATTTAAAAGGGTAAATGTTCCAAGAGTTACCAGAGCTGATGAACTGTAGAATTCAGTAAGTTGTTCCAGTGCTTCCAAATGAGAAACATGAAGATCCCTGGGCATAAAAGTGCATTCGCTCCAAATGCTCTAGGCCACCTTCATATTATAAATTACGGCTTTCAAGTAATAACTTGAGCCTTACATCTTAATCTACTCTTCTGCATTTTGGCTCACTTTTCTAGTTCTACATCATCATTTTTCTAGGGATGCATCCAGTAAGGTCAAAAATATTCCGTATTATGTTACAACCAGGATAAACAATAGGCCAAATTTGTTTGCTAATTCCACCTAAGTTAGTTGGAGAAATAGATTGGGTACCACGGATAGCTCCTTCAGGATTTGAAACCAAAGTATATTCATCTCTGGCTCCCTGACACTGGAAGCACAAGCCACCACTGGTATAAACCAGAGTCTATTCACCTATGCACACTATCGTTTGATGTTCCAGAAACCAAGTCATGAATATGCATGCAAGAACTGGCCCTTTGATCACCACTGTCAAAATTCGAACAGCAGCAGACAGAATGCAACTTGAAATGCTCACTTTGTCCTAACACAATGTGCTACATGCAGGTGACGCATCTTGAAAACTCATCCTGAAAAACTGAAGTTGTTGTGAGTTGATGTTATTTTTTAAAAAGATAGTCTGAGATGGAACTATCTGAAAATTACCTTTTTCTATTCTTCCCCTCAGCATGATAAGTGTAGATTGCAACAGAGGACACACAAAGGACGCCTCTGTTAGAAAGGCAAAGCAGCCTTCTTTTCTGCTGGCTTCTAAATAAACAAATACACAGAATTACAGCCAGCAACACTCAAGAGGGCATATTTTAATAACAGGGCCTATAAAATGCCGTGAATGTCAACCATTTTGACTGCAAGGAGACAAAGGAATTAAAATTGTCATTTTTCTTTTCTCTTTCCGCATGATCAGAAACAAAGGAAAGAGATTCTTATCTACTCACTTGAGGAAATAACTCCTCTCAATACTTTACAGCAGGAACACAGATTTTGGTGGGTGAAACAAATATTGTAATACCGAGGCCATTTCCACGCTCGACTGTTACAGAGCTATTCTTCCACTTTCAACATCCTATGGAATTTCTGCCTTTGAGGCCCCTCCCTAAACTGCAAACTCCAGGGTTCCATAGGATGTTGAAAGTGGAATAATAGCTCTATAACAGTCTAGTGCGGAAATGACCAAAGTCTCTTATTTGGAGTCTCTTTAACTCTTCCCCTTTTCCTAGCAAATGTGGACACCAGGCATTTAAATATGAGGGAGGTAAAAATGAGGGTATTGCCCCTTCACATAAGAATTTCTTACACACATGCACGCACACACACACACACACACATGTCCTTCCGTTCCAACATATCTAGCATTCTAGTAACTTAAAATGGCATTTAGAAGAAAAATTTAAGATAGCAAAGGGCCAAGCAACATTACCGAAGGGATAGGAACACAGTAAATATGGGGGTTCTAAGTGTGAACTATTTTCAGCGTCTTGCTTTCTGCAATGCTAAAACTTTGGAAGGCTGAAGGAACATTTCACTGAGTGTCAGAATTCTTATTTGGGGACAACGCTCCCATTCTGCCACTTTATAGGTATACCCTTAGTGCATGTACACATATATACATATACACACATCACAAACATAGATAAGGTTCAGCACATGAAGTAATAGAAATGAAGGTCTAGATGTACCAAAAAGGACACACAGGTAAGGATTTAACTACCCTGAAAGATATGAAGAAGCCATTTCTGTTGTCCACCACTGACCAGATCAATGTGCATGAACATTTCTTTGTCTCGCTGAAGTGCTGAGATAACTTGGGATGCAAATCTTTATTTGTTTCCCATATGGAAGAATAGATCATTTCAGGAAATATCTTCCCACTATGTATGAGTGGGTTACTGTGCAATTTTCGAGCACTATTTGTACTTTTGAACTTGACTGGGGAAAATGTGCATTTAAAATGACATTTAATTCTCTGTGCAGAAAAATACAGAAGTTTTCCTGTGCAAACGTTTGTGGAAATTGCAGGTATTCCACGAGTTTATGCAAAGTTTGAAAATTTTACAGAAAGTGCTTGTACGTTAAGCAGTTTTCTGAAATACAAAAATTCCTACACATATATGTAGTATTTTCTTTTTCTTCTTCCAGAACAAGACATATATACAATTTGGAGCTCTGAGTAAATTTAAAAAATTCAAACAGAGGACTTCATAGATGCAATACAGGAGGGCTACCATAATACATCAGAGATTTAAAAAAAGTAAAGGAATAGAACAAAAATGAAAGGACCATATGAGTCACCGGTGATAAGACTCATTAAGTAGGAAAAAGTGGAAAAATATGAAAGGACTAAGACACTGATAAGATTCATGTGCTTTTAAAAAGGGTCAGAAAATGGCAGAGGTAGCTTGAGATTGCTGAGGTTAAAAAATAACTTTTTAAAAGAAGAAATTACTTAATTGCTTATGTGGTAAGATCCCTGATTTTTTAAAAAAGAAAATGAGAAGGGAGGAAATGAGATCTCATTGGCCCTTTTGGGAGTACTAAATATGAGGGCCGAATTTAATAACTAGGAGAACTACCAGTTTTGCCTGGGTTGGAAATGGCTTTTGTTCCCCTACCTGCTAGTTCTGAGCTCTCAGAAAGGAAAAGTACACGGAATATTCTACAGGCCTAATGAAGTAATGATCTCTCAGGCCTAAAACATTGTAGGAATGTTGAAGAGCTTAAAAGGAATACACCATTTTTTTAAAAAAAAAACTATGAGATGGTCACCCTAAGGATTGTAGTCTTAGTAGTCATGTCAAGTGTCAGTTGCCTAAGTTTCATGGTCTTTGATTTATACTGGACATAACACATTTTTCTTGTCCATAAAGATGAGAATAATGAGGATAGGGAAGAAGAGAAGAAGGAAGAGCTGGAAGGTACCTCAAAGGCCATATAGTTGAATCTCTTGCTGGTGGAGAAAACCTGAGAAGTAGACATCCAGACTCTGCCTGGAAACCTTCAGCGAAGGAGAATCCAATAGACTCCAAGGCAATCCATTCCAGCATTGAGTAGTTCTTATTGTCAGGGAGTCCGTCCTAATGTTTAGCTCAAATTCTTTGTTGAATGTGACTGAAATACCAGTCCACCCTTGTTTCCCTGGTAGAATAACATAGCTGAAATTGGACCTTGAATCAGGCTGGGAAGGAGTCTCCATACACATGCACAATTACTCTTGGCCAAAGGGGAACATCTTCTCGACCCCTGCTGTCAGCTTGGCTTTAACAGTAGTCTGATCAAACGGACAAAGCTTTGTTCAAACATCAGCATTTTTATAGAGCTTCCAAAGAGAGAGAAAATGTGCATGAGAAAGTTTACGCTTAACATAAATCGGGAAACAGGGGACAGAAAACAAATCACTTAGGCACCATTCTTTCTCTGAACAAACACACGTTCTCAGCAGTTGTCTTAACTGACTTTAAATGCAGTTCTTGCCAGAAGACAGAATGGCTTGTTCAGAACTGCTTTGGAATTTAGAAACAGAACACTAAATGGTCAGAAAACTTTTTACCCTCAACACTTCTTCTTGACATCTGCATTCTTTGGTTCAAGTCCTAGTACCTGGGGCAAAGAAAACAAATTTGGTTCATCATCTATGAGGCAACTCTGCAAATATTTGAAGATGACCGTTGTATCCACTATGCTATGAATCAACTTCAGACTCTTCCATCCAGGCCAAATATTGCCAGTTTCTTCAGACATTCCTCCTATGGCTTTTCCATGGCCATCTTTCTTGCTCTTCTATGGTCAGCTATTTAAGCTTTTTGTATGCCAGTTTTCACCGAGACAATACTCTTCAAGGTCTTGGAGAAGTTTTAGCTAGCATTTAAAATACTGAAATGAAGGTACTTCCTAGATCTGGGAAAGGGATTTCCAAGGTGAAGCTCCACCTACCTTGAACATAGATCATTGTTTGATTGCAGAAGGTAAGCAGGTTCAGCCCCAGTTACTACATGAATGGAACACCACCAAGTGATATCAGGGATCTCTTGATACAGCATGCAACCTTTGAGGAACCACTGCCAGAAAAAAATTGATAAGGTATTAATAAATAAGGCAAAGGGAGGTTGATTGATTGACAGAGAGAGAAAGGGACTATATAAGGGTTCGGATCCATGACTAAGTCCTCGCAAGATTCTGCCTGCAAGGATCCAGGCCTTGACCCTGTTCTTCACAGAATCCTGCCCAGTACGTCAGACCTAGCTGGCTCTCAGACACAGGACAGCTAGAGCAATCAATAGCCAACTATCTATATAAGGGCTGGGGTTATTCTACAGCCTTTTCCATAGCAACATGGTCTCCAGTGCTGCCTGTAGCTTCTCCTGACTCTTTGATGTTCCTGTCTGTGCTGACAGCTGATGCCTTGATTTGTACCTTGGCCTGTTTTCTGGACCTACCTCTGGTCCTGTGGACTCTGATTATCTGGTAGACTTCCACTGCCTTGAACCCTTGCTGTGCCTTGATCTTCTGCCTGTCTCTCAGACCTGCCACTTGCCTCTATGTTTGCCTGTTGATGGAAGGATCCTGTTGCCTCAGACTCTTGTGTGCTCTGACCTCCTGCCTGTCTCCTGGACCTGCTTCTTGCCTCTGCCCCCCTAGACTTGCTACCTTGAGGACTACTGCCTTGGACTCTTGCTGTCCCCAGACCCTCAGCTTCCTGACCTAGCCCCAGTCCCTAAATCCAGCTCTGGTGCCTGTACTGGTTGGCCCTTGCTGCTCACACCTTGGACCCTGACAGTTTGTACTAAGGTCACCCGTGAGTTAGACCTCTCAAGCCCCAGTCTAGCACTCTGGCAACTTTCCTGCACTAGCTTTCTAACAGAGAGAATTAAAAATCAAATAGAAAGCAGTTGGAACTGTAGACATGGATTGTTAATAACCACAGTTAAATAGTTAAATCTGATGAAAAGTAGAGGCCTCCCGGTCTTCAGTCCTCAAAAGGAAGGAACCAAGGAGGACTCCCCCTTTATCGCGATGTTATGGCACATGAGTTTCAAAACAAGTTCCTGCGGAGGAAGACTGGGATATGATTCGTTGTCTTACACTGTACCAAAAAGATAATGAGCCTAATGTCAGTATGGCACCAAAAAATGATATTAAGATATGCAGGGAATGTCATTGGTAATTACTGTGACATGACAAGGAGATTAGTTATATTGTCATAGGTGGCCAGAATTACTTTTACAACAGGGAAAGAAACTCCTTATTACAATGCACCTCTGAGGTCAGCATGAGTTATAAGATGATTGGAGGAGAGTGACTGTATCAAGCGTTTTGTAGGAGTCAATGGTTATTAAATTATACTCTGATAGTCCTGAATTATCCTGAGCAAAGAAGGGTGAAGCGTTCCTAAGGAATACGAGAATGCTTCTCTGATTAAATTTTGTTCAGTCCCTAAACTACGCATGGAACAAAGAAGTCTGAATGGGAAATAATTGGTGTGTGAGCCATCTAACCCACATCACCCAAGTAAATGATTTGAAAGTACGGCACAAAAAGGTAAATTCACAAGACCACTCTCTGGGCTTTTCCGTACTTTGGGGGAAACAGGGCAGTCCATTACTCACCGGACTGGCACGCTCCCCCCCGACGATCCACGACGCTCCGGAGCAGCGTGCACTCGCGCTATACACTCTCCGGAGACTAAAATGGAGGCTTCCGATTGGCGGAAGCTCTCCACCAACTTTATATATTTGTTATATTTATATATTTGTTATATTTGCATGCCACCTTTCTCCTGGTATGGGACCAAAGGCAGCTTCCATCAGCAAATTAAAACAGCAAAACATTTAAAAACAATTTAAAAACATTGAAAACATATAAAATCATAAAAACCTAAAACAATATTCAATTAAAACAATGAAGAGTGTAATTCTGTCTTCATTCCTACTTGGGGTAAAAGCTGACACCTAGTTCTGAAAAAGAAAGAAAGAGAAAAAACACATACACACAAGCAGACTGAAATTGCATTTAACATACATTCCACCATCCTGTCCCCTGGGTGACAATATTAACAGGAATTTAAACCTTGTGGATTGGTGTCAGAAGAGCTTTTAGCTGGATTCCAATGAAGAGGGCGTTGTTAAAATTATAGAATCTTAGAGTCGGAAGAGGCAGCAAGGACCATCTAGTCCAACTTCATATCATGCAAGAATACATAACTGCAGCACTCCTAAAAAATGCCTATCCAACCACCCCACAGTCTATACTTTTGTTAAATAGTTCTTACAGTAAAGAAGTTTCTCCTAACGTTTACATGGAATCTCTTTTCTTGTAATTTGAATCCATTGGTTTTTTTGGTCTAATCTATAGAGCAGCAGGGAAAAAACTTGTTCCATCTTCTACTTGGCATCTTTTCAGATATTTAAAGATGAGTACCATGTCACCTCTCAGGGCCCTATCACACTTTACTGTTGTAGCACTATTATTCCACTTTAACTGCCATGGAAACATTCTGTGGAATTCTGGGGTTTGTAGTTTACTGAGGCTCAAGGGTTCTCTGGCTGAGAATTCCCTCCCTAAACTTCCAGTCTCAGAATTCCATAGAACAGAACCGTGGCAGTTAAAGCAGAATAATAGTGCTATAACTGTGTAGCCCAATAAGTCCTTCAGTCTTCTCTTTTCTAAACTAAAATAACCCTCATAAGGCTTAGTTACCAGATCATGGATCATTTTGGTTGCCTTTCTCTGTTGTTGTGACCGGGACAGCTTTTGGAACAATTTAATGACCAAATAATAATTGTGCCCTGGAGTGGCAAACCTATTTGATGCAAATCTTAGGGCTTTTCTTCACTTTGGCTTATTGCATTGTTAATGATTTTTTACACACTGTCTCACTCTAGGTTTCAGTTACTTGGGAGACAGAGACAGGCGGCTCGTTCTGGGATCACAGAAGCTGTGCTGTTTCACTCACACTCATTAACCTCCTCACATCGGTAGACATTTCCTCTTGTGGGTCACCAGGAATGAGAGAAGATACCCAACATCCTGAGCTTATTATACTGCTTGGATGCAAACTGGCACTCTAATTTACTGCATGATATTTCTTTAAAAAAAAATAAATGTCACGTTGTCTAGGCCATTCCAAGCTCATGGGAAATGCAAGGAAAGATACCTAAGTGAATCTAATCATGGTACCTTCAAGGCAAATCATTACTGTAGGAAATGCAGGAATGTTGCCATTATTGGTCAGAAAATCAGAATAATTGATAGAACCTCCTTACTTGGGTAAATAAATGAATGATAGCAAAACTCACAGTGAATGATATTAATGAAAAGGAAATCACTGTTTAAAGAAAGGGTTTGTTTTTTTTTTAAAAAAAGTAAGAACAGAGGGATATAATTTTACGGACCTAAAGCAACAGCTAACAGCTTTTATAGCACACAGGCTCTGTCTGGACTACACCATTGTATCTGTTTCATACCACCTCAATTGTCCAGGCTTTCCGGCTTAAGGAATCTTGTAGTATGGAAAGGTACTTAGAATTGTCTGCAAGAGAGTTTGAGTCCACATTCCTGAACTTCAGTTCAGGATCTCTGAGTACCTCTCTGCACTAAGGAATTAAACTGATTTAATCCACAGATTTAAACTGATTTAATCCATAGTCCCCTGAAAGAAAAGGGAGGAAAAGTTGGATAGCAAGAGTTTAAGGCAAAGTGGGCAATGTTACCAATCCAGCAGAGAAGAAATGAAGAGATGTGGCTTAGACTTGGAGTCTAGGGACAGTACTCAGATGGAAATTGGAGTGGCACAGTGGTGACCACGGACCCATGTGCTGTAAATTGGCTAGCTCAGAACCAGGGTTTGAATACCCTTTTTCTGCCTGGAACACAAGGGTGCTAATGGCTCTCTGGCAGACCAAACAATGGGGTCCATAATGGACTAAAGGTCTTAGCATTAGATAACAAAGGACTGATGGGAATCATGATAGCTCATTGATTGCTGGATAGGAAAGGGGATAAAGGAAGACCTTTCCAAGGAGTGGGAAGAGGGTTGAAGATAAGTAGTTTAGCTTTGGGTTCTATTGTCTCTGAAGGCTGAGTCATTGATGGATGTTTGCACATCCATCATCGCTGGACTTTCCCTGATGATTTCCTAACTATGACCTGACCATGCCTTGAGGTCCTGCCTGACCTAGGCCATTTCCACACTAGCCTGTTATAGCACTATGATTCCACTTTCAACATCCTATGTAATCCTGGGGTTTGCAGTTTCGGGAGGGGCCAGCCTATGAAAACACATTTTCATACATGTTCAGCCAGTCCTTCCCTTTAACCAGCATGACCATGAAGCCATATAATTTATATTTATGCCAATTAATCTTTGCCAATTAAACCATATCAAAGAATGGGGGTGTATGACCTGGTAACAGTATCCTATCCTGTATTGGATATGCATTTGATATCCTGTAATGTTGATGTAGAAGAAAATATTTCAACCCTTTTTTTTAGAATTCCAGGCTGGGAGGTCAGTTGTATGAAAAATAGGCTTGGCAATCCATTAACCTTGCCTGTCCAATGCAAAAGGGAAGCTTTTGGATAGCTCTGAATATGTCAGAGAAACTATATACATCCCACAAACATAGAAGTACATTTCACTGCTACAGAATTCTGTTGAGGTGACTGTGAACCTTAATTAAGTACAGCTCATATTATGTAAAACAGTGGGCAGAAAAAGAAGCAAAAAACCCCGTCCTGCTAAGGGCTCAACAGGATTATGCTGATTAGGGTATAAATTGCAAAATCTAAATGTAAATATTCCGAGACGTTTTAATATCTCACTTTAATAGGAAAGAGGGGGGAAAAATCCATCTAAATTATGTTCTCTCAGTTGCAATTATGTAATGCTTATCCTTAACCTAAAACTAAGCTGAATAGTAATGCTAATATTTTTAAGTGAATCGTAAATGCAGAAATGGGTGGGGAAAGGAGGAGAGACTGAAAGGAAGCATTTATTTCCCTTCCAGGCCTCCTTGCATTTTTTAAAACCTTAAACGGAGCTCCAGAGCAGAAGGGAGACAACCAGGTTTGATCACAATGTTTTGAGAAGCATGTAGACAGAGCATAAGAGGTTCTGAACAAGGTGGGGACAACGATGGTCAATGCAACGCAAACCAAGTCCTAGGAGGAAATAACAGGAAGGAACCTTGTTTATCACAGAGAAAACAGAAGACTGATAGCACTCCTCAACTATCTAGAGAGGGTAAGGCTTGTTTGCTGCTGCCCCAGAGGTTAGGACTAGATCTAATGGCCTTAAATTGCAGATACAATCCTCCAGGTAACCATTGCTGAACTGCTGTTCCTGTTCAGATGTTTTCTTGCATGTTCCACTGAGATGTTCTCTCTTGCAAAATAAAGCCATTACTTCTAGTCCTATCCCCCGGGACAGCAGAAAACAGGCCTTTTCCCTCTTCTATGTGATTAGTTTCCCTCTCTCCAGGTAAACAAAACAAAAATACAAACTAAATCCAAACCCAGTTAGTTGTGAGCTAAAGAAGGGCTCCACCACAAGCCTGTCTCACAGCCTCATTTACTGGTGGGAAGGGTCTGGAAATGTCATCCTCTTTGCATCACTTTTGGAAGCTGGATGGGCCTCCTTTGCCCAATCTGGCTGCTGGGTCTTAAGGTGGGCTGGGAGGCAGGCTGGTCTAGGGGACAGTACTTAGGCCATTTCCGCACTAGACTGTTATAGTACTCTCATTTCACTTTCAACTTCCTATGGAATCCTGGGGTTTGCAGTTTGGGGAGAGGCCTTTAGCATTCTCAGCCAGAGAACTCTTTGGCCTTAGGAAACTACAAACCCCAGAATTCCACAGAAGGTTGAAAGCAAAATCATAGCACCTCAAAAAGGCCCCTCCCTAAACTCCAAACCCCAGGATGTTGAAAGTGGAATAAGAGCACTATAACGTCTAGTGTGGAAATGTCCTTAGTAGCTGAGGTAGAATATTGGCATGTGTCTTTTAAAGCAACCTAAGTGGTAACAACGGTCTCAGTGCCAGCATTTTGAAGACTTTTGTGAGGAAACAGTAAAAAGAATATATGGAAGCAAGAAGATGGGGGTGGGTGGGATTAGATCCCTTTTCTGTTTCTCATGAACTCCATCTTGCCCCCAATCTCTGTCACGTGTATTTCCCTCCCAACTTATCAATTGTTTGACTGAGGCATAGAGTAAAATAAATCTTCCCCAGCTCTCTCTCTCTCTCAATCTCTCTCTCTCTCTCTCTCTCTCTCTGTGTGTGTGTGTGTGAATTGTGTCATCTCTTGCATTTGGCACAGGAAGGGTTATCGCATCCAGGCAGGTGGCAAACATTTAGGTCTGTTATGCTGCCACCGACAGATGAGAAGCTGATATTCAAAGAATTAGACACAACAGGTAGCACATTTTCAAGGGATTAGTCTATGCTTCAGGTACACCATAATACTTTTGGGCTGAAGGTCAAGTACTGAGAGGAGAAATAATCCCCCTGGAAGAGCATCACCTGCAGTGATTTATTGCTAGTTCAAAAAAAGGGAGAAATTATTCAGGTGCTATTGAGAAGCACAAGGAGAGAGAGAAGAACAGTACACGCATTTTTCAGAGTACACACACACACACAGGATGACATTGCACACAGCTTAGTCAAAAAGTTTTCAGAAGTCATTATTCTGGGAATACTTTTGGAAACTTTTGGAAACAAAAGTAAGGCACGTGGACAATTTAGCACATGAATGGACAATTGTAGGAGGCTAGGAAGTTGCATTAGCCCCTGAGGAGACCTTGGATAGTCACAACACAATCATGTATGGGGTATCATGTATGTATAGGCAGTTTTGTCTGCTATTGTTTTTGGGAGTGCTTACAACTTACAGCTTTGAGAGGATTATCTCAAACCCATCAGCATCGTGCTTTCCTTACTAATCTTCTCTGAACTTATGAACTGGTCATGTCCGAGGTCATCCTGACCTGGCATATGCTTACAGCCCCTGAGCTTTCAAACATATATTCCAGCCATGAAATATGTCCAATTATGAAATAGCAGATTCCACAGAGTGGGAGTGTATGGCAAAGTAACAATATATAATGGTTTGATTTCCTCAGAGAAAGAGAAGTATAGGAACATAACAAATACATAAATATGTTACCCTGTAAACTGGGGGCCCTGGGAGGGGTACCCAAATAAACAACCAACAACAAGCAAGATGGGGAAAATTAGCTGGAGCAGTCTCTTGGCTAACAAGAGGCAGGGCAACGCAGCGAGACCTTTTATCCTACGTATACTGGTTCAGGTCAGTGAGGAGTCAAGCAGTTTGAAATGCTAACAGTTTTTATTAAGCAAAGAAAATAATAAAACTTAAACACACCTAACTAGAGAGGAAAGAAAGAGAGTTTTTGGAGAAATAAGCAATACGCCACCTGTCCGAAGTCCTGGAGACACCAATTGGAGAGAAGGAAGGAAACCCGGTGTGGAGACTGAGGGGAATCTGTGGAGCCGAGCGGTGGCGAGGCGAGGGCGAAGATCCAAGAGGAGCTTCGAGTGATTTCAGCTTAGTGATTTCAGCTCAGCTTGGTCCGATGAGAGTTCCGAAGAGCTCTCAAAGTGGGGCAACTTTTATAGGGAAGGAACAACCGCAGGCTAGTCTGGTTTTTGCAAAACAACAATGAGTTTTGGTCTGAGGACAAAGGCTCCGAAAGGTCAGAATTTGCATGATTGAGTTATGAACCGAATTGATAATGGTATAGCTGGTATGCAGATGTGGCTAGCTCGGCCTTAACTGCCTGGCTTGCCAGGGTGCTTTCACAGGCAAAGAGTTCTTTTGCTTTACAATCAAGGTGTCTGTTTCGGGTGGCTACCCCCTGAAGTGGAACTGGCTATATCTGGTACTTTTGATGAGAATGCAAGTCTCTCCCATGCCTAGCGTCGCGCTTGTCCGGCGGGGCCTAACAAACACTCAGCTGATGGGGGAAGAGGGCCAAATTATGATATCAAAATGATATCTTAGTTCACCAAAAACCAGACCAGGATGCGGTGGTAACAAATACATGCTTAGGTTTTTTTGCCCTAGAAGCTGGGCTTCTGTCAACCTTGTAAATAAGCACATGCTTCACAAAACGTGGATATGTCTCCACCTTGGACATATTTCACTGGGATTTTCTTGGACAGGAATAATAACAGAGCTTCTAAGATGGGAACAAATGGATCCAAGAAAAGTTTTAGCCTGAATGCTGCCATCCATCCACCTGCATTCATATCCAATTCCCCAATAACATATCCATTCTTACTTTCCCCCATAAGTTGAGAGAACAGAACAGATTATGAACCACCTTTGCTAATAGCATGCTATATGAAGGCTTCTGTCCAGCTGTCTTGTTAAAAAGTTATAGGAATGAATTAGAAACTACAAAGACTTTTTTGGCTGGTAATCCAATAAGCTCCTACATAGAACATGATTGAAAATTATAATATTTTCCACAGTTTCCTTATTTTGGCAAAACTGAAATGTGAAAACTGCAATATGAAGGATTTGCTTTATATTTTATTATTTCAATTGTTCCTACCTTTCTGTCTGTTTCTGCTCACACACACTCATATGTTCATGACAGTAGGAGGAAGCTGACATTAATTGATGATTTCGATGTGTGAATGGAAGGTCTTCCTTATAGATGAGCTTTGGTAGCATTAAATGTCAGCTCAAAGAAGAAAAAATAGTATCTGGATAGGAGATAGGCTGAAAACTGTTGTAATGATACGATAGGAAAAAAGATGGCATAGAAAGGCACTGAACAGAAAATGCTTTTTCTTCCTTGTCTTCATTTCTTTAAAAGGAAAAAAAAAGCAAATAAAAAGTAAATAAATATTTGAACAAATATGTGCAGCATATCAAAAGCAGCACACTTATTATTCTGGCCCATCTGTAGATCCGAACAGAAGTTAATAATTAGCAAGCTACAGAACAGACACATTTATTTTAGAATGAATTAAAATTAGGTGTTTATTCCTTTTCCCACCCGCCACCCCTGTTTAAACTGGCAAGGTTTTCTTTTTCTGTCTTAATAGCTCTAGTTAGCACCCCTCCACAAAAAAAACCAAACTGTCTATGTATAGCACATTATAAACAAATAACTATTTGACTTTAAATGAAAAAGTGTGTGTCTGTGTGTTGACAGCCTTATTAACCTACTGAGAACAAAATAAATATAGAACAATTGCTACAAACAATTTTTTTTTTTTTTTTGTGGGGGAGTGTTGAGACCATCTGGAGAAATTTATCTTCCTCGTGGAAGGAAGGAAGGAAGGAAGGAAGGAAGGAAGGAAGGAAGGAAGGAAGGAAGGAGGGAAGGAACTCTCTTCTTTTTTTCCAAATTATCAAAACTTATTGCTATGTTCCAGTGCTCTCTCTCAATGAACAGATGAATTGCCATCTTGACAATTTTCTCAGAGCTCAGTAGCTCTCAGCAGCCACAAAAATTGATGCAGTTGGTTAGAGCAGATAGTCCAATTATCAAACTCATCATCTCAGTTATATTTTAAAAAAAAAAAAACAGTGGGAGAAACAAGAATTGTATTATCATCATCATTTCCATATTCCTCTACTCAGTCAGTAGTCTCCTCTCTCACCCTAGGAATGGAAAGAATAATTGAAAAAAGTTCTTTAAATGGTTAAAAAAATGTTTTTTGAGTATTGAAGAACCTTGGCAAGAAGAATCGTGGAAAGATGTTAAACTTTGCAGTTCAGGTCTTGTGCGGAAGAAAATTCATACGTGGTTGTTTGGTGCAGAAAACAGCATTTTCTGTGCAGGAAACATTCTCTGCTCTCCACAAAGTAATATTTCAGTACAGAAATATTACTTTCTGTGCAGAAAATGCTGTTCATTGCTGGAAATGCTGTTTTCTGGCAAAATGGCAACATGTCATTTTTGCACTGTTCTGCTTGTGGTCCGGGCACAGCAGAATGATACTTCCAGCCCCCTCTCACCAGCAGTCTGTGGTTTGTCAAGAAGTTGTGATGGGGTCCTGCTTCTGATTGTTGCACCAAACGTCACTGAACCGGAAATGTCATCCTGCAGCACCTAGTCACCAGAGGAGCTCCGTTGCTGAATGGTTACCAAGTCTGACGTTTCACATTTATAATGGCTCAACTGGATGCCAGTCCATGCATGTGTTTCAAAAATGTGCACGTTGGGGGGAAAAAGGTGAAAAATGTGTATAAACACACCTGAGTCAATGACGAAAATGCATATATTTTGGGGAAAAAATAGAAATACGAATTTTCGTAAGAAAGAGGGAGAGTTATTGAATGGTTAGATGATGTTAATGGGTTGCTCTCAGTAGTGTGTGTGTATGTGTGTGTGTGTGTGTGTGTGTGTATATAAACTACCGACAGATTTTCACGTTCTTAGTCCTACGTCACTTTCATTTTGAGTTGCATCAATGTGATTTGGCCTCTTGGATGCTTGTCAACCTTTCTAATATCCTCCCACATTCCTGTTTGATGTGCAAATTCACTTCCTGTATGATCCTTCTGGTTCAGTAGTGTTCTCCAAATAAGCTGGTGGTCAAAGTTAAGTACTACTTATCTGTCAATATGGCTTTTTTTATCCACTACCAAAGCTGCATATTAATTAATCTCTGAGTATTCCAAAAGAGTTAGCTTACATTCAACTTTATTTAATAAAAAGTCATAGTATATAATCCACAACATGTTAAGTTTCAGACAGATATAAAACACAGTATAGAATTATAAAATAGAATACAATAAAATATGCCATCCAGTACAAAGGAGAATCATTATTAAATTCAACATATACCCATATTTCAATTTCACATAGTTTAGAGCACTTTTTTTTTCTAACACCAGTACAATGAATCTGGAAACTCCAAGCATAATGTATTAGCTTTGATAAGACAGAAAATACCATTCTTATCAGAAGTGTACGTATATATTTAGCACGTAACTCAGCATAAAATCCATATTTCATTGAGAAGTGGCTTAGGTCTTCCATTGACGTCACATTATATGACCTGAACCTTAAACCTTTTGGGGTGTATGTGCGTCTTTTGGTGTTCTGACAAGGGAAAGGAGAAAATCAAGCCTCATGCATGAGGGTTTAAGGAGTGGCCAGTACACAGGCAAAGAGCAGCAGCATAATTGGAGCAGTCCCAGCCATCCCTGCTCCATTGTCAGCTTGTGTAGAAAAGGCTGGCTGGAGCACAAGGTTGTTGCTGGAAGCAATGTTAGATACTGCGCATGGAAGACATCTCTTCCAGGTCTAGTCCATTGTCCAGAAGTGGTGAAAACATTGCAGTTATTCATTGTTGCATGTAAGAATGAACTAGGTGAAGATCTGCAACTCTAGTACATGGTTCACTTCATTCAATCCAGTCCAAACTGAGAGGGACCCTGTTGCACAAGTGATCAAGATCATGGCAGGGGGCAGATCCCTTTCTTCCCTTGAGAAGATCCAAATCCCATTTAACCCACTTTTAAGAAAATGTCCAAATCCTCTTACCAAACTATTCCAAAGAGCTTACTCTTTAATTACTACTGCCGGTGTGGTGGTTTCCACAAGAAAGAGATTGGAAGTGGGAGAGGTCTACCTCCTTTTCTCACCTGTCACAGCTAGACGTGGGAAATGCAGTTTTCTAGGAGCTGTAGTGAATTGCAGCTCCAAAAATAAAACAAAAGTGATGGGATGTTTCATTTAATGCTCAATATTCCAATCACTTTGTTGTTCTTAAAACCATTCCTGTCATGCAATGAAGCAGACTTCAGTCTGCAAAAGCTTACAGTGGAAGAAATTCATCTCTAAGGTGTTGCATGTATTATGGTTTGGCTCATTATAAAACCTGGGATGGGGAAAACAGGTGTGTGGACATGTTCCCAAGTATATGGTCCAGAAAAAAATCATGCCAAACTGTGTAGGAGAGGATGTGTTACTTACTTGCTTGCTGTAATTGCCGTAAGCTGCATAACTCACACAAGAGATGTCCTCTGAGAGGAGAAAAAAAAAGACTGTTGATGGCTCTGCAACTGGAATATGGCAAGAGTTCTAGAATGAAGTCTTTCGGCCATTAGCAGGCTTGGCAAGTTGATCTGTCATTCTCCCGGGCCTTTTCACTTGCTTTCCAACAATAATAATCACACACATCTCTACCCAGCAACTTTGATTTCTCCTTCTTCCTTTGAAGCATACATGTTCTTCTCCATATTCTCCATCCATCTGCTATAATCACACCATTATTAGGCTTTCCTCAAAATTACTTGGTTTAACCAAGAAGAAATCTGTAACTATTTTTTCATTTTGCTTTGCTGGAATTCAATTGGGAACTTCCTGATTCTCTGCCTTGTTTCAGACAGCTGTATTTTTTTTGGTCATTAGGATAGGATGTAAGTAGTTCTGAGGTCCTCCTGATCCATCTCATGTTGCCCCTTCTGGATTCTACCCTTTCTGGGTTCACCAACCAGTTTTCTTTCCAAACTGAGGAATGATACTCATCGAGTCTGGAACAGGTCTGGCTCCTTTACTATGGTCTGAAACTGGTTTCAGATCTTGGGGTTGTTCCAAACATAGCAACAAGATTTTTTTTTGTTTTGTTTTTAAGATGCTATGGGAGAATATAATTAATTAAGCTAGATTTCCACAGTCATGACACTGGAACTGCTATGAAAATGGTGGCATTTTCACTGAGATTGTAGAAGGGATTACATTCGGAGGAGGGATGTAGAAACCTCATAGTACAGGAATAAGCTGTGATGTAATCCTAGGGATGCAGTTAAGTGGAACCTTCAACCATGAGTGCAGTGTTGGACCAGAGACTTCTTATAAACCTACACTGGGATAGCCACCTTTTCATATGCTGTGAGAGGAGGATCCAATACTTCCATGTACATCTGTTTTTCTAGCTGGACAGCTATAGATAGATGTTGCCTAGACTCAATCCCACCCACCTCCATGCCCGCAGGCGAATATGTTTGGGCTCTGTCTCTCTGCTACTGTACAATGTGGGGAAAAATTGAAGAGCCTGTATCGCCAATGTAAATAACTTTGCTGAGATTTACACTTTGCCAGCACCACAGTGGACCACAGTATAGGCATTACAGTACTGTAGCACTGTTACACTTGTTTAATTTCACACAGTGCCACCAGTGAACAGGGTCTTGACCTATTTATTTTGACTAAGGCAACAGACAGCTCACTCTGTACTTGCTGGCCCTTTGTCTGAGGAAGTGGGAAACAACCACTGATTCTACATTCCTTCAGGTGTAACCTGCTATCCTTAAAACAGATCCTTCTAGGCTTCAACCCTCCACTTTTTTTCCTGCTCAGATTTTAAAACTGGCTTCAGAATCAATGACTCCAACATCCAATTCACTTTTTGAACTTTCCTGTTTCCAAATCACCCTATTTTTCTAAGCACTCAGCCTAATGCAGACCTCTAAAGCTCAACTCTTTTGTGCTGTCTTGCAAAACCTTCCATCTGGATTTTGACATCCACAACTATAACTTCCACTCTTTCTGCTCCAACATTTAGGGTCATCCAAAGGCTTCCTCCTTCCTGAATAGCATCTCCAGATCTCCTCTGTTGTCCTTTATGCCTGAACCTGGAGTCCAGAACACCTTTATATTCTCACTCCTCTTATTTTCTTCAAATTCCTCTATGAAACCCAACACATCTGAGAGAAGCCTTTGCCAAAGACGTTACTCCCTATAATAGGGATTCACTCAGAAAAAAATAATAGCAATGGAATATTAATAATAATGGAAATGAGAGGACATCACTTCCTGTTTCATTTTTGGCTAGATAATTTGATGGAGCCAATGTTTAAATTGACCAGGGGGTTGCATCCCGGTACAATTAAAAGGAGGGCAGAGCTTCATATGGTGCTTTGCCCAGGGCCGCTTCAAATGTGGATCTAACCCTGAGACAACTCTAGAGTCCTGCCCCTTTCCCCAGGGCCTTGCTTTCCTGTATCTTAGCATCTTTCTTCCTTCATTTGAGGAGTACATGAGGTCCTGTACCCAAATGTCTTTTGGCCTCTTACCCAGATGTCTTCTGTCCTACTCTGCATGCCAAGCTTGTAGAAAAAACATCCAAGAGAAGAACTTCTGTTCTTGGGCCATTGCTTTGCTTTCCCAATCAGATGAACAGACTCAAGCCACAAAGAACTGCTTGTCTTTTATAAGCAATATTTCACCATCTGCCTTCCCTGCACAATAATCTGCTTTTGGGAAAACTGATGCAAAGATGCAACAAATTGCTACTAGAGCATAACAACAGAAGGGAAACTTAATGCCTTACTGTTATTCATGTGTCTGTGCTTGTTGGAGGCACATGGATTGCATATCTGACCTTTATTATCTAGTACACCAGCTTGTTCCTTCATCCTGGTGCTTGAACATCACTACCTCATCAGCTGACAAGAACTCAGTGGGGGCACATTATGATGTTCCTAACAAAGGACTTGCAGCCAAATTTTTCAAATCCCCAAGGCTGATTCCTGAAGATCTGTGGAAGCAAAGAGAACGGACTTTTTTTTTTTGCAACAACCTATGTTTGATACTAATCTGCTAATATGTAGTCCCTTCCAGAAATGACTAATTCTCCTTTCCTTTCTACCACATCTAGACTGACTTACCTGTATTCTGAAATAACATCAGAATACTATGCATTTCCCACTTCTCACTGGCCAAATAAGTGGGGCAGGGGAGATCTGTGTCACATATCATCATAATATGAATTAGCAAACAGGCATCTTACGCCACTCAGTTCACAAGACCAGAGCAGGGCAGTTGATGATCAGAGATCATGGAGGTCTCTCGTTAATATGGTTGTCATAAGGCACAATTGATTTGATGGCAAATAACAACAACAATATATGCCTTAGATAGGAATGAGCATCAACTGTTGCTTTGTTTTGTTCTCCCAGTTTGGTCTTGTTAAGAATTTACCAATACTTCTCAACACTCAGGAATGCTTTAATACTTGGATGGAAATAATTTGAGATTGTCTGTCTGTCTGTGAAAAACTAAAACAGCTGGTGGCTTTTAAATACAATTCTTAAATGCCTGCACTGGCCAGCCTTAACAGACACAGCACATCTGTTCATAGCACAGAGAGGACAATTTTGTACCTACCTGCTATGAAGTTATTGAAAATGAGGAAACGCTCAGAAAATAAAAACTGGTTAAAGCCTCAGTTTACAACCCAATGAGGTTTAATAAAGAATAAAGAATCATTCAAGGAAGACTTTTAAGAGAGTTATTTCATAGCCCTGGGTTGGGGAGTCTTCCTGCAATGGCAGCCGGTGGCTTCCCTGCCAGTAGGAGAGTGAACTGTCCAAGGTGCTGAACTCCTCCTTCCCCACGGGACTCATCTTTCTCCTGGAAGGATCCCCGACATGGCCATGGACAAGAGCAGCTAGAGGTGGGAGAGAAACGCAGGGCTTTCTTCCCATAACTGCACGCACAACCATAAAGAGATCTTCCAGGAAAATGAAGCGCATTTAAAAAAAAACAACAACAACCTCTTGGTTCCATAAATCAATTTCTTCAAAAACAGAGAACATAATACAATAGACAAATACATTTATTGAATGTGAGGCGGAATAGATGTTAAAGCAGGTAACAAATGCGAGATTAAATGAAAGAGATTGTATAGAAGAAGATATCATTAACTACAAAATTTAACAGGATGCGATGCGAAGCTCTTTGAGTATTGATAAATTATACAAATAAGGAATCAAGAAATATACTTAAGGTTAAGGATAGGATTAATCTGAAACAAACATTTATAATGTTCTTTTCTTTCTCCTAACAGAGGTACTTATTTATGAGTTATGCATTAATAACTATATGCTCTGATAAAGAAGTGAGGAAGAACTATATCATCAAATAAGCTACAATAGATTACAATAGATATAATTGTACTGTATTTAATATACATTTTTTAATTTGTTGAAATGTTAATAAAAATATTTTTTTTAAAAAAAACCTCTTTAAGACATGCAAATGGAGTCTGAGAGTAGTCTGAACGCAGACTTTTATTTAATGACACAGTGCCAGGTGGACTCTGAATTGGTAGCCCAGGGTTCTGCTGGGCTACCAAGAAATTCAACTAGCTTTATATAAAAGTCTTATTAAAAAACATAATGACTGCAATTGAGCAATAAAAGGTTATGACATACATACAAGTTCTGAGAGATAGGGCCAGAATCACTGAAGCACCATGCTCCCAAACCCTTTAAGTTTTCCATAGTCAGTGATACTGAGTATTGGTGAGAGATCCAGAAGCACCAACAGGGATATATTCCTCCTGTCAGGTGAGGATCATCCATTAAGGCAAGCACAGTGATCTCTGCTCTATATCCTTCTTTGCAGCCAATTTGAAATTTGTCTAGAAATCTGTATCATCCACAACTGCCTGGAGTTGAAAGGCCCTCTCAATCGCCTTGCCCCAAAAGGAAGATTCAATACTGGTCTATAGTTTTTAAAGTTCAGAGGGTTCAAGGAGGGCTTTTTAAAAAGAAGTCATACCAATGCTTCTATTAATCAAGATGGGAAATTTCCACATCTGAGAGATGCATTAATAATACGCTGCAGCTGAGATCTAACAGCATGTCTCTCCCCACAAAATGACCAGCCAAGAAGGACAAGAATTGAGGGGACAGGTTGTCCTCCTTACTTGTCCTAGCAATTTGTCCACATCTGTGTTATGTACCAACTGAAACTAATCTTATTCTCAGAGTTGCTGGACTCCCTGTTGTCAGCTTCTGCTAAAATGATGGCATCTAAGTCAGATCTTACCCAAAAAGATTTTACCTGTGAAATTATTGTTAAAAGCATCACAGTGAAGATGGATAGAACACGAGGCGTCAAGGATGCATCAAGACATGGATGCACCACATGCTATGGAAGAGAACAGGGAGAGATTAGAAATATGGTTTCTATTTTGAGCAGCAACTGCGTGCAAGTTTAAACTAGTTTAGTTCCAGCCCAAGGTTACTGTAAAAGTGACTCATCTAGTTTTGGCCTTGAATGAGCATGACCGCACAGTTCACCTGGAGGCTTTATTTTTGTTCCTTGGTTCCAGAGGTCATTGCCCCTAATCAAAATGCTCTAGCATATGCCATCAGACATTTATTCTTTTATTCATCCACTTTACTTCTATCCAGCCTTTCTCTTCCAAAACTCAAGGTAGCTCATGGTTCAACACAAGGGCAATATATGTAAACACAGAAAAGGTTATCGTTAAAGTGTAATTAAAGCATCACTAACTTTAAAAAACAGTTTTAAAAATGTTTTAAAAGACAAACTGGGGGGAAAAAAACAGCTAGGAAAAAATGCAGTACAGCAACCTCATTAGCCTTGCAGTTAAAAAGAAAATCGGTAAGGACCTTTTGACACGACACCAGAGCATAAACAGCACCTAGGGCAAGTATGGGAGTTGCACACCTACTTCTGGAGCCTTTACTGCCCCCTCTTCCTCCTCTTCTGATACACAAGTTTTTTTCCAACCTCTTGGCATTGATATCTAGGGCATGTAGCCTACTTGCCCCACCCTAGATACACTTTTGCACTACACAATTTTAGCACCTTGATTCCACTTAATCCACCACAGTTCCTGGCAATTCAGACACTCAACTCAGTGAAATCATTGGTGCATGGCTATTTTCATGACCAAAGCTTAGGAAAGTTAAATTCTTTACTGCAATTTCCATGTTCTTCCAGCCAACCTGGGGGAATCTGGGAGCTACAGAATCCTGGGATTTGTAGTTCCATGCGTTCCTACAGCTTTCTGGCAGAGCATTTGGAATACCCCTCCCTAAACTGTACATCCCAGAATTCCATAGAGTGGAGCCATGGCAATTGAAATGGAATCATAGTGCTCCAATCTTGTAGTGGGAAAGGGCTTTAACTTCTAAAGCTTTTTTGGAGACTTTAAATGGCTTGTGAAGCCAACGTGCTGTGCTGGTTCTTAACCTATGTCCTGCACACCTCCAGGGGACCATGACGTCAGAGGTGGTCTGTGAAGCCTTGAAGAAATGTTACAAGCTTTTACAGTGGAGCTTTTACTCAATTTGAGCTTTTACTATCCAGTAGAGTAGATGACCCTAGAAAGAAATATCCAGAGTCTCCATGAGCACTGACTTGTTGTTCAGTCTGTAGTGTTACGGAGCCAATGCAGGATTTGCTCCTACTTCTGCTCTCCCACTTTCATTCATCATTAGAAATTGGTTAGAAATAAGTGAATGGAGGAAGAAAAAGAGCTGCAGAATTTTTTTAAAAAAATATTGTTGTTAAAGCAGCATTTACACTACAAAATATCTTGCAGTACTTATGATATTTGCAGATCGGCATGTAACAATAATGATTCAATAATTGATTACTTGACAAGTTTTATGGCGTGGGGATGGAAAAGGGATGAGCAACCAAGGAAGCCTTTTGGGTGGCAGACCTCCCTCTGCCATGGGATCTGGGACATTTGAAGGGAGACTGACCTCGGTTCTACTTCCCCCATTAAGTCTCAGGACCTAAGAGGGATGTTAGCTTAGCAAAACCTCCCTTGCATTAAAGCAAGGGTTAATAAATTGCAACTCACAGGATTTGTCTACTCTCTATACCCCACAGCCTTCCACCAATCCCTCAAAGACCCAACCTCCCATTTAAAAAAAAATGCACAAGTTTTTTTGACATTTTTTTTGTCCTAAACCTATGCAGAGCCCCCTCAGTGAGTGAAAACATATGGAAACACCTCCACAAAGATGCTGTACTACCCTGAAATAATTTTCCTTTACAGTTCTTCTCAGAATGACAACCAGAATTGACACAAAGTCAAGTTATATCCCCATTTTGGGAGGGACCTCAGAGGAAAGTGGAGGTATTTGGTCTTGCTATGGGGATATGTTCCAAGGAGGGGCCTCGGAGGAGTTTGACCACTGGCTCTACAGAGTTGTCCACCTCTGCTTTAAAAATGGTCTAGTAAAAAACCATCAACTATGCCTTGAAATCAGGGCTGCGGTGTCTCAGCCAAAGGGAGATAAGGATGAAGTTTGGGATGATCCCCACTGCAGTCAGAACCTACTTCAGATGATCTCCATTTGCAGAATTCAAAGTTAACTAGTGTAAATGAATCCAACCATGTTCAATCAAAGTTCCTTGTGTCTGGTCTCTTTATGGGTCAGCAAAATAAGAACTACAACTGAGAAAGTCTGACAACCCAGGGCTGGAGATTCTGGAGTTTGCAGTCTCCCTCAAAAGTAACCTTTTCAAGATCTTGGCACCAACCACTGACAAGTCTGGTCATTGACATGCATTATCTGTCCATCTACTGGTTTCTTTTCTAACCTCCTGTTTCTGATTTCACTGGCTCTCTGGTGTTCCCGCAGTCCCCCAAGCTTCAACACCTGCACTGTAAAAAATGTTTAATAATTCTGCAAAGATAGGATCAGTTTTGAAAGCTGAACTAGCCTTATATTTTCTTTGCTTTCTTCTCCCCCCCCCCCGCACCTCTTGCTTATTTCCATGTGGCAGAAATACAGTGTGACCTTGTGAAGCTAAATTATACAGTTCCAGATAGATCTTTTTTTACTTCCTCCTTACCTTATGGAAACCTTGAGGCTTTTATGAACCCTGTTGTGTTTAATTCTGTTTAAGCACTTGCATTTTGTGGCAAATAGATTGCTAGTGATTATGTGCCAGACTTCGTCTGTACAAAACCTATGGACAAATTATTAGCTTTTAAGGGAAATTGCCCACTTCACATTGCTTTAAATAGTGAGAGGTTTGTTTACAGTTGATGCTTTGCACCACAGTGCTAGTAGGGCCAGGGGAAGATGGGTTCAGGCAGCAAATGCACCAGAATGCAAATCAAGGTGGAATATAGGGCATGCTCTATGGGGTTTCCTAAAAGAGTCCCTCTATTCTTCAGGTAGAGGAAATGTCACAATGCCCCTAGAAGGAAGAAGCAGCAGGGACAAGTAGGTCGAAAGAAGTCCAGCTGGTTCTGCCCCATGCTAGAAATATTAGTAGCTCTGAAGCAAGGAGAATTTTGGGAACCCAAGCTCAACATCAGATTGGCCAAACTGAGGCCATTTCCACATCCTACCTGATCCCGTTGTGTTCCCATAGCAATCCTGGAAGTGCCTTTGCCAGGAAGGGAGCACAATGGGAATTCTCCCTCCACGCCCAGCCAGATCTCTGCAGAAGGGAGTCACTACACGTGTTTGCCTTCTGCAAGACAGCCAGGCTTTTTCCTATGTTGTGCTGGGGAAGGAAGTGCCTCCATCACACTTTCTGCCCTTCCACATGGCCAGAAAGGATGGGAGCATTGCACAATCATGGGTGCTTAATGGATTCATTCCTTTAAGTGAATATCCTGCAATTGTGATGGGTGGGGGTGGGATGGCAAGGGGACCACGATAACACCTGAAGAACACCTTGTCCAAAACATGGCATCAGTGTGTGCAACCTATGATGTACATGCACATAGGTCACTAATAGGATTCTAGCACATAACACATAATCAATATGCTCAAGCAAACAACTGGGACTTAAGCTTGCAGTATTGGCAATAGCCACATCTTCATGGGACAGATGTTACCCACAGCTAGAAGAGCTGTGTTACTCCCTCTTTCTCTCACAGTCTCATCATGTACCAGAGGTCCCTATGTTCTGTCTTCTGTGATGGCCTCATCTTTGTAAATAATACTGCGCATTAGGGTTGTGGATTTTAATTGAAAAGAAAAGTTGACTGCAACCTTCCCACCCCAGAATATTAACTTCATTCCGAGGTTAGCAGCTGCCAACTCTCTTTTTGGTAATCATATTTCATGGGCTGCCATGAAAATCTATCTGAATTCAATCATAATCTTTTTTTAAAAAGTCCAATTTTCTGATATAGCAAACAATCCATGCAGTAAAACACTGCTGGAGTGGAAAAGAGCATGTAGAATAAGTGCAATGTGAAGTTTTCACTGACCTTCATCCCACTTATGATGTATTGGAAAACACAGATCCCTTCAGGCTGTTTATAGGGGAACAGTTCCTGAAAACAGTTCCTAGCAATTCAGACACTTAACTCAGCGAAATCATTGGTGCATGGCTATTTTCATGACCAAAGCTTAGGAGAGTTAAATTCTTCATTGAAATTCCGATGCGCTTCCAGCCAAACTGGGGGATTTTGGGAGCTGCAGTTCAAAAGGTAACCGGCTGGTTCTTGGTGTTAAAAGCAAAAGCAGGTTGTGTAAAGAAGTGGGGCCAGCTGGTTCATGTCCAGGCACCATTCAAAGTGCTAGTTTAGGCCCAAAAATCACTACACAGCTTAGGTCCAGACCATCTGAACGACTGTTGGGCCTTTCCGCACTAGAGTGTTATAGTGCTATTATTCCACTTTCAACATCCTGTGGAATTCTTGGAAGTTGCAGTTTAGGGAGGGGCATTTAGACTTCTCAGCCAACGGGCTCTTGCGCCTCCTCAGGAAACTACAAACCTCAGAATTCCACAGGATGTTGAAAGTGGAATAATAGCACCAGAACAGTATAAGGCAGAAAGATCCTTTTATCTGCCCACGTGAATCTACCTGAAGCCATTTCCACCTTACCCTGTTGTAATGCTGTTATTTCACTTTCCACTGACTTTGAAACTCCACAGGTTTCCTCATCAGGCAGCTGTGTTATTTTGGATTGGTCTAGTAAAGATAATGCTGTTTTGTGGATGTTGGATCTTGTTTTGTTGCGTTGATCAGACTTTATTTCTGTCCAGGGTTTTGGAAGGCAGAAGAGGTTGTTCCCAGCACAGTCTCAGCTCATGGAATGCATATTATACTGATTAGGAGAGGTCCTGAAACAGCAGTGTTGTTTGTAACACCTTTTCCCAAGTAGAAAAGAAGAAGGGATTGAGTGAGAGAATCCAAGTCCTGAGAAATATCTATTTCCCCCCTTTCTTTCCTCTAGGGCACGGGATAGAACTTCCTTTCTTTTGTTTTGGTTAATGCTTATCATTAATGTATGTTAACATGTGGCAGACTGTTATAAATTCAATTAAAAGTTAATGTGAGCATCTGTTCAGCTTTGCTTGTATAGTGAGAGAGGGAAAGTGTTACATTTAACACCACCAAGAAGTGTGTTTCTCTCTTCTGAAAGAAGCTCGAAGTGGATGGTACGGGCCAAACGGGAAGCTTCCGTCTCACTGGACACCATGCAGCTGAGAAATCTCCTGAAATTATTGGCACCGTGCAAAAGAATGGGATCAAAACAGTTGTCATCAAAGGAACAATGGCTGGAGAAAAAGTCCTCCCCACCGTCCCCGCCACCTGGGTCCAGAATACCAATAGCTATTTAAAGTACAAAACAATGACCCTGACAAAGAGGATGTGATAGGCATTGAGATCGAAAAAGAAGAGGGGGAATAGAGGTGCCTGGAACCTCAGGGCATGGCCTACTTGTCAAATTGTGACATTAGTCTCTCCTGGGGGAAAAAAAGAGATGCTCTTAGAAAGGGAAGAAAATGAATGCATAGTATTTCATACTGCAAGTTTGGGAGTGGGTGAGATATAACAAGTAAAGTAGCAGAGACGGCAAAACCCAACTGCAATGGTTTCCGAAATATTTGGAAACTGAAAATATCATCTAACATTATTCATCCCAACTCCATTTTTTCTGATAATACAGAGCACCCTTCTTACCCATGGTCTCTGGATGTGATTATGACTGCATCACATCCTATATGGCAAAAGGTAGTGATGCATGTGTGTATGCACTGAACTATCCATTTGCATGCCACTGAATAAAATGGGAGGTGAGCATTTACAAATTTTGCTATTCATGGAGATTCCTGGAACAGAATTCCCACATATGTGGGAGGTGCACTGTATGCACCAGAATTCTACATCACCTTTTTCTCAACATAGTTTTATGTATACTTAGCTAAGTAGCAACAGTAGTAAGAAATCCTATTAGTGAATTGCAAAGATGCAAGCAGGAAACTGGCAAGAGTACACAGTGTGCAGTTGGAATGATGCACATGAGCATGAAGTGAGCATCAATGTGCAATGCACATCTGGTACTTTGCTGGCTGTGCTGTGTAGAAACATAGCAGCAGCCCTTTACTGGATACAGACATTATGAAACTGACCAGTTCTAATTCTTGTATATATATAAGTCAACTTAGAATGAAGTAACTACCATATGGGATTCCATTCAATAATAATCATAATAATATGGATGGAAATCTAAGCAGGGGGAAAAGATGCCTTGTTGGGATTACAGTGCCCAGAATCCTCAAACAACCATGCCGGTGGCCATGCTGGCTGGTGGATTCTGGTAGTCCCCCTAAGGAACTTTTTCAGGCTTTGTGAACATGTGGTGAGACAATTGTGTTGAATCACCAATCTCATTTTGAATTTGTCTAAGAAGATAGCTTCAGTAATTTACACTGAAAATGAAGGATGGGAAAGAATATATGAAAATATTTGGAAGGGAGGAAACGGTCAAAATTAATCCTGTACAGAAATATTTTCCCTGCTTGGGCAGAGAAAGGTATTTTCTGCACAAACAAGTGTGGTTTTTGTGCAGAGAGAGAGAGAGAGAGGAAGGAAGGGAAGGAAAGGGAAGGAAAGGAAAGGAAAGGAAAGGAAAGGAAAGGAAAGGAAAGGAAAGGAAAGGAAAGGAAAGGAAAGGAAAGGAAAGGAAAGGTGCTGAACTGTAAGTAGTGCTTTAAGAAAACTGTGCAGTTTTCAAACAATTTATCACATAGGGAAGAAAATTGCTAAAATTATTCATTGCTTCCTCCAGGGACACAATTAGTGGAGAATTACAACTCTATGGTAAATTGTCATCTAGAACTTGCTTTGCATCAAATATCTATCTATCTATCAAAAACTTTAAGAACCAGAAGGTCACTACCCCAGTTGCTAAATGTAGAGATGGCTCAGGAGTAGACTGTGGCGATTTCCACACAACATTGATGTCTCGGGATGGGGACGTGTTGCTGCTGGTCTGCAAGTTGTGCAATTGCATGTTGTCATTGCGGTCCCTGTGCCCACACATCCCCAGCCATTGCAATCGTAGGATATTCCACTACTGGGAAAAAGCATCCAGTAATGGCCTCTGATTAAACAATGCTGCCATTGCCAGCAGCCATGCAGAAAGGAAGGAAGTGCAACCTAGGAGCTTCTTTCCTCAGTGTGGCACGGAAGTGGCCGGCTGCACTGCTGAAGGAAGGTGTGTGTTGGTCACACTACCCTTCCTCAGGCGGCCAGCCAGGTACAGAGAGGAGGGCTAGGATTGTACTGGAATCGTGATGGGACAACAATGGAAAACAGTAAGGTGTGGAAAAGGCCCATAATGTTCAAACAGGATGTTTAAGTCTTCTTGAACTTGAAGAGTGAAATGTTTTTGGCCTCACACTGGCCACTCTCAGCAGCAATGGAGCCATCGTGATCCGTGTCTTTCCAGCATAATGTAATTTGGTGGGAAAGTCCCAGGAGGCTGACTAATTAGTAGGATTAATGCCTGTGTACGCAAATAGGATTACTTAGACTCTCTCTAACAGAATATTTCCTTATCAACCTCAGGTTAAGATAATATGAGACTAAGTGTAGCATTCTTTTCTTGGGCTGACTCCACAGGGAAAATATGGTGGCATCTATAACCAGGAAAGTGGTATATTGAAGTATAGTCTCTAAGCAAGAATCTATAACCCAGGAATCCGGGTTCAGAATTGACTCTTGAATTCACAAGATGGTAGAACATCCTGACTCCTCCTATGATGTTGACCAAGAGCAGGATGAAAAAATGAACAAGGGAAGTGTTCTCCCTTCCCTTTGGCCAAATGCAGATACATCCTCAGGTATGTAAGGTCCTTAGGTCTGCACTGCTGGATACCACGTTGCAGTGATGAAGACTCAAGTCAATAGACTCAGACTCAAGTTGGACTTAAGTCACTTCAGTGACTCGATTCAGCCATAAATGATGCACTGACTTGACTTGACTCGAGACTTCTATATTTTTAATTATTGACTTCCTGCCCTTGGTTCAGTAACATAACACATTCATCCAGAAACCTTACGACTTTGAACAATGCCTCCCTCTCTTTTTGCCCACTGGTCACATGGCAATCTCTCTCAAGCCCAAAGTGTGGACGCATTTCTCAGAGGGGAACAGCAAATGGCTTAGGCCATGGGTTTGAGGCAGGCTTGAGTTCTGCTCAGCAGTCTGTCCCTGTTGCATATCGAAGAGCCTTCTAAAAGGTTTCCTAAGACCAAAAGACAAGACTCACCCTCAGAGAGCAGGGTGCATTTCTCAGAAGGGAACAGCAAATGTGTTGGGCAATGGGCTTGAGGAAGAAGGATCCTTCCTTCTAAAGCTTTTGAATCTTCAGTAATGGGGAGGAAGATAGGATCCTATTCCCCTCGTCTGAACTGCAGATGGCAAAATTGCAAATGTGGAGAGCCGACTCTGCTTAAATTGTTAAAACTTAGTTTATTTCACTCTATCCAATAATTCTGGAATTCTGGTTGGGGTATAAAGTTGGCTTCCAGACTTGAGACTTGGCTTGAAAGTATCTCCAAGGACTTGAGACTTGACTTGAGACTTGGAGTAAAATATGTCACTGCCACATTGTTCTCTTAGCTCCAGATGGGCCTTCAGGTTCTTGAGCAAGTGGCCAGTGTTTCCACTGCTCAAGATCAGGACAAACAAAATATTGTCTATGTTGGGGATATATATACTTTAGCAGTGGCCCATTCACACTATGCTATTATAGCACTATCATTCTGCTTTAACTGTCATGGCTACATCCCACGGAATCCTGGTGTTTATAGTTTGGCGAGGCCCTGGAGTACTTTGGCTGAGAATTCTAAATGCCTTTCCTTATACTGAAAATCCCAGGATCCCATAGGATGGAACCATGGAAATGGAGTAATGGTGCTATCATTGTGTAATGGGAATACACTCCAGATAATCAAGGTAGAAGCTACGAAATACACTCATAGGTTTGGGAAGGGTTTAATCCTTCTCATTTCCCTCTGGAACAGGGTGAGGACTCGTGCTCTCAGCAAAAGCTTTTTATCAGCACCAGGACGACTGCGATGACTCTGGACACGTGTCTGTTTACATTTGGGCTTAAGGCCTCTTTACTGAGTAACTCCAGCAGAATACAACGAAACTATGAAAAATGGGCTTTGAGCACAGAGCATACAGCATGCTCAAACATGGAAGTAATCAGCAATTCCAACAATAGAAGACTGGTTACTAAAGCTTTTAGATACAACGGAGTAAGATAAACTGTCAACACTCTAAATGAATGGAATATTATAGCATCTTGGTGGGAAAATAATTGTAGGAATTTGCTAATGATTAGAACATTAAAATAAGGTGTATAATTCAATTTATTAACATGAATAATACTTAGACAACCACACTGAATAGAAAATAGCAAAACATTGAACTAAAAATTATCTGTCAGCTTATTTTTAGATAAAGAAGCAGTAGAGACACTTACAAAATTAAGATATTTACACGGTTTTTGAAGGTTATTTAACAGATAATGAAGCATCATGCATTTTGGCGGAGAAGAAATCAGAAGGGATGTAAATTGTGGGATATCTTAGAAGGATGGGAATTGGGTATGTAGATAATTGGAAAGACAGTACCATAACAAGTTAATGGTATTTTTTGTAATAAGATCATATGAATTTTTTTATATATTTATTTTGAATGCTGGAAATTCAACAATACTGTATCGTTTACTTTATGATATAAGGTATTATTATGATTATCTTTATTTATACCCCACTTTTCTCCTCAAGAGGACTGAAAGTGGGTTCAAAAACTTAAAAGAGAACATAGTTAAAACTATAGTATACAAAAGCTAAAATGCACATTAAACCACAATAGTGATTAAAACAATGTTAAAATACATATTAAAAACAACATACAAATGCCAACTGAAATAACCAGCACCTTTTTTTCATATTAATTACATATTAGATGCCTGTCGAAATAGGAATGTCTTTAATTGTCTCGGGAAGGTGGGCAGGGAGGGTGCCAGTCTGAAAAAGCATGATTTTAATGCATTATTTCTTTTTTTTTAATAAAAATATTATAAGAAAAGAAAAAAATGGGCTTCAAAGCAAGCATATACACATGCAGTTATAAAAATCTGTATAGACAGAGGAGAAATCCACTTACTATAGTCTTAACTGATCTTCCATAAATGCAACCCTCAAAATGCAAGCCCACCCATCGATTGCAAAGTGGTCTGCTCCAAAATCGGGGCCACCACTTCATTTGATATTTTGCACGTAGCGAGCCTGTCAGATTTGCCCCCGAGTTGAGCTGCAAGGCTCTTTGGAAATGTGCCCGTAACATCAACAATAAGGAATAAAGAACTGCCTTGCTTGTGTGTGCGCATTCTTGAGAGGAGAAATAGTGTAGCGTTGGTGCTTTCAAGTACTGCTTTTGATGTACATTAGAGCTTGGTAAATAATAATGGCGTTTTAAAATTCAGATTCTGTTCTCCTCGTGTGTATCTGATTGAAGGAGGAGGAGGGGGAACTACGCTGGAAAATTGAGTGTTTTCCAGTTTATTTGTAAGGAGCCTCAGTGCAAATCAAGCCAGCCTCATGCATTTGCCTACTGATAAATCAAATTTGACTCAAGCAGAAACGCATTAAAATGTAACACAAGAAGGGTGTGGACAAAAGGGAGAAGTTGCGGGATAATTAACCAGGAAACATTGTTTGAGAACCCTGCTATTACCTTTCAGAGTCATTTGCAAAACTGAAAGGCAAACTCATTAGAAGGGAGAGATACTGATTTGGTCTCTTCCAGTGCTTTTCCGCTCATCCGTAGCACGAATATGACAAAGCTGCGTGGATTTAGCGCTCTCATATCTTACTGTTCAGATGATTAAGGAGATCGAAAATAGATTGCTTCTCTAATAGTTGCAGAGGGTTTTTTCCCCCCAGCTTAGCAAGAACATAATTTTGATCTAACTGTTGCATGCACACATATCGGAGTCATTGACAACAACTGCATTTTGTGTAGCCTCCATGTTACTTTCCTGGAGGTTTAAAATGTAAGGTTTCCAGCAACCCATCCACCCACAGACAGTTAATTAGGGACAAATCAAAGTTTCCTTGGGTTTTCTTTTCATAGGTTGGGACCCAGCTGGTATAATACACCTATGTAAGTTCCCTACATGTGCAGTTGTGTTTCTTTGTCCACTGAGGCATGGATGTACTCAGTCTGTGATTCTGTAAGTGGCGTTCTACTGTTATAACCACTTCACACAAATCCAAATGTTAGTCTCAAGTAGAAAAGAGCTGGAAAAAAAAGAGATGTCACTGATTTCCTAATCTCCACCCCCTGGTTGGGAAAAATAACACAATTGTGGGAATTTTGCACCATTTTCCACTGATTTTTGCCCATTCTGAAGGACTGTGAGAAGTTATTGTGTGCAGAAATACCTGCAGGTCCTTTGCATGAAAACTATGTGGGATTATGTTTCTCTTTTACACACTTTCTTTTTTTTTTTTTAATGGTAGATACCTTGGCTCCCACTCTGGGAAAAAAGGCAGCATAGAAATACAATCAATCAATCAATTTTTGCAGAAAAAAATACTGCTTCTGGCCAACGATAACATGACATGTATGTGCTTGTGTGCACATACAAGATTGCTATAAGTGTGTGTATGTGTGTTCAAAAAACCTAGTTATCTTGCACCAAGAAAACCTCAGATGTATGTCTATCAGATGTATGTCTAAACACAACAATACACACACACACACACACACAAAACACAGAGGTATCTGGCACAAAAGAGCACCACTTTTTTTACTGCAAAATTTCTATTTCCTGCACTCCCACCACCACCCAGCAGCCTTGCACAAAGAAACCACATGTGGCTACCTGGAAATGGTGTCTTTATCTTTTTTTAAGAAATGAATAAAATCCTCACAATTTTCACCCAGCAGAGCCCATGTGTATCTTTATGAAGAGAAATGTCTTCAGACACATCAGGATGTGCAAATGCCAGGTGAGAACAGAAGAGAAATATTCATTTTCTGCCACAGCAGGGAGAAAACTGGAAATTATTCATGACTGCTTCCTTGGACAGAATTTTAAATATCTGCATACCTAGAAGAGAGCCACTGAACCAACTGGATGTATCTACACATTGATACATCATGCAACAATTGGCTCAGTGAGTCTCCTCTAGCAGTAGCTAGCCAACAGGGCTTCATCTGTGCATTCTCAAAGCATTCTCAGCATGGCATGTAACTATTTGTCGCTGTCTTCAATATACCCCTTGACTTACTGGGTTTGCAGAGAGAGCCATGGTGTCATTTCCATTGCAAACCAGGAAAATAAACTGGCATTCTGGGAGAGAAACAGTGGGTTGCCTAATGTCAGTGTTCAGCACAAGCACTAACGTATGACTATCTGAGACCGTTTCCACACTACACAGTTATAGTGCCGTTATTCCATTTTCAACATCCTGGGAAACTGTGGGGTTTGTAGGTTACTGAGCCCGAAGAGCTCTCTGGCTGGGAATTCTCAATGCCGCCTCTAAATTGCAAACCCACGGATTCCATAGGATGTTAAAAGTGGACTAATAGCACTATAACAGTTTAGTGTGGAAATGGCCTGAGTGTAGATTTACACCATAAAACATGGTGCAGGGTCAAGCCCAAGGAGAAACAAAGAAAATCTATGGCAGTACAGTTTTTTCCCCATGAAAAAGCAAGATCCCCCTCCCACACACTTTTTGCTTAAAAAGTGGGATTTTCACCACCCACTTCTCAAGGCATTTAGGAAGATGACCATTCCTATTTTTATTATGAGGCTGTAGGCTCCAAGCATATGCCTGATATGTCCTCATTGACCCATTTGCTTCATTGCTTCAATAAGCTTGCCAGCATTCCATGCATGATCGTCTATCCAGGATTAATATTATTCACAGTGACACTATCACACCGTTCTTGCTTTCCCATGTTCAACCCATCACATCATAGATCAGTGGTTTCATTTTCATTACCACTGCAGCAGCCAAGCATTCATTAATGGTCTCTAATTCTCTGTGATATACATAGAAACAGCTAATAAGGATGAGAGGAAGGAGGTCATTCAGAAAAGTCTTCTAGTCTTTCTCCTCCATCCTCTGCCATTCATCAAAAAATAACTTTGCCAAGGGCTCTCTCACTCTCTCCCCCTTCACACACTCTCTTTTTGCCTTGATATTTTGCTGATGAATTCTTTAATTAAATTAATCTGGACCTCGGGCTCTGTTAACCTTTTCAACCACTTTTCCTGGACATCATCCAAGAGGGTCAGTAGCAATAGGAGTAAAAGTACAGTTGGGGCTTAAAAAATGTAGGAAGAGCCCAGTTGGATTAAAGTGAAGGCCTGTCCTTTCCTGGCCAGTATCTGGTTGTTGACAGCGATCAGTTGAATTTCTCTCAAGAAGTTCAGAACCAGGGCACGGTGGCAATAGCTCTCTTTCACAACTGCTCCCCAGCAACTCACTTTCCTAAATATGAGACTTCTGGTCTGGCTGAGCATATTTTGGAAATCATTTGTTTAGGATCTGGACCAAAACAGATTCACTGTCCTACTGAGGAAACCCACCAGACATCACCTGAATATATCAATTCATTGTAAGCAGATTGTGACAACACCAGTACTGTGGACTACATTACTATAGGGACAATATTAGTGGGATTAGACAGGGGCATGCAATGTGTTTCTACCTTTCACTAGTCTAATCTGTCTCTTCTTCACATAAACTGAAACATTTTGTTCCTCTCTGCGACTATCTTTTCTTTCTCCCAAGCATGAACTTAGTGGCAACATCTCAAACTTACCTATCAGTCTTTGATGGATTTCCTATAGGATCTGCTTCTTTTACTCTAAAAGATCTTTGCTGATCATTCCAATCACTAGCCATCCATAAATATCCAATACCATATAGCTGTCAAGACTTTTACCCATTGATGAGATCATAGAATCAGAGTAGGAAGAGACCAGAAGTTCTTGCTAATGTTTAGATGCAAACTCTTTTCTAGTCGTTTGAATCCATCAGTTTGTGTCCTGGTCTCTAAAGCAGCAGAAAACAAGTTTGCTCATCTTTTACATCATATCCCTGCAAATATTTAAAGATGACTATCATATTGCTTCTCATCCTCTCTTCTCCAAACTAAACATACCCAGCTCCCTCAGCTGCTGTCAGGTTGGCTTCACTTTCCCTGCCATGTTTATAGGTGGTAGACCTAGTTTTGATGATTGTGTGTTATATTGTGCATTGCCCTGGAGAGAGTGTCAAGCTGCCAAAAACGAAATTATATTCTATGTATAGAAATGAAGGTGTTGAGGGAATCCTTAAGGGCTGCTATCGTGCTATTATTCCACTTTCAACATCCTATGGAATCCTGGCGTTTGCAGTTTAGGGAAAAGTATTTAGAATTCACAGCCAGAGAGTTCTTTGGCTCAGTAAACTACAAACCCCAGAAGTCCACAGGATGTTGAATGTGGAATAATAGCACGATAACAGTGTAGTGCAGAAAGGCCCTAAAACAGTTAGGTTGCGGTGGCCAGTCCTAACACCTACAGTGGAGGATGCTAAGGAAGCTGCTTCTTGTTTGATTCCCAAGTTTCAAACCAATTGCTCACACAAACTTGGTTGTTTAGATAGTTGTTTTGCTTTGATGTTTTAATGGCCTTTACTGTATATGTGCTTCAATGGACTTTACTGTGATATGTGGGGATGATGGGATTGGCAGTAAGCTGTGGGCTGGTAACGCAAGATTTTTTTATGATGATAGTTATGATGTAAAAACCACTGTTGGCTAGACCTTTGGTCCAGTCCAACATAATCCATGATAATAGAAGGATAGAGAGAGAGAGGGATTGGAAATACTTTGGGAGGAGAGAGTGGGGCAACTGAAAAGCCAAGTTATGTCTTTCTGTTTTCAGAATAAGAATATTTATCAAGTCTGAAAGGAATGTAGATGTAAATGATGGAATCCCTCCTTGACACCCATGTGTATTTCAAGTCAAGGCTGAAATTTCTGCAAACAAGAGAATGTAAGAAAGCAGTTGTCTAAAGATGAAATTACAAGAAAGAATGTGGGAAGGCAAAGTCATGGTGCATCTTTCTGAAATGTTGTGGGGTTGTATTTTCTGCCCCTGCCAAAATGGTGCACATTCCCAGTAATTATTCTCCTTCCTCTGCAAAAGCATCACAGCCATCACTATTAACTTCACACAGGAGGCGTCTTAAGCATTAAGTGCCTTTGTAAGATGACTTGAAGGTTGGTTGCTGGCCTTCCTATAGATTTGAATTAAGAAAATACATCCTGATGCTGCTGATGGTTGTGTTCATTCAGGTCTGATACTTCACCCTTCATACGGCACTGGGGACTCCTTTTACTCCTGGCATGGTTAATCTCTCTGATGTTATCTGACACCTCTTCCACTTTTTTCTGGACTGTGTCATCACACAATAATATATTTGTGTTTTGCCTTGATGATCCAGAACCAGAAACTCCTCTCCTACTCTCATGTTGAAGAATCAGGGAGGGGAAAAATGTATTCAAGCCTTCTGTACTGATATCCTAGCCCTGTCTACTCTAACCTCGGAACACTGACAAATACTGCATAATCAAAAGCATTAGTGCATCTTTCCTCTCTTGTGCCAAACAATAGGAGGCTTCTTTTTTTTCTCCCACCACCTCTCTCACTAATACTGGCAGGTATAGAATTGTCTCAGCTTTAAATTTCTTTGTTCTATTCTTAGGGGTGGCAACAAACGTCTTCCACTCAGATTCACTCTCAGAGAAGTGTTAGTGTGTGGAGGAGAGGGTGGTGGAGAGAAGTGTTTACTTCACAACCAGCAGTGCATAATGATTTGACTTCAGTTATTTCTTTCAAGGACACCAGAAATGTAGGTATAGGCCTGAAGGCTGGTTCAGGAGTATGTTATCTGAAGGACCATCTTGGGAAGATAAGCAGATGCCTTATTCTTGGTCCCTTTAGACTAGTATGGTTGATGGCAGCTTTTCTCCAAGAAGGTTCAGGCAGGATTCTTTGCTGACCCTACCTGGATATTCTGATATTACCTGGTTGTCTCCCATCCCAGCAGTCACCAGGCCTGATCCTGCTTAGCTTCCAAAATTAGAGAAGATCAGTATGCTCAGTGTGATACAGAAGTCCATCTTCTGCTACCATAACCTGCCCTATAGTTGAGAACATCTCCAAACCACCATGACTACCAAGTTCAGAAATAGGTAACACACATTTCCTACAATTACATTTGGTTGTCACTTCCACTGGTATTACCAAACGAATTTTATCCTGCTCATCAGAACTTTTAATAAACCTCAATTACTTTCATTCTACTGTGGTTAGCAGGCTTGGATTTAGGGGAACTGAGTTCAAGTCGCTGCTGAGCTGTGGAATTCACCAAGCAATCGTGAGACTGTTGCTTTCTTATAGCCTCACCTACTGCAAAAGATGACCTCTTGTGTGGATAATGTGGACAGGAGGTAAGTCATGTACATTACCTTGACCAGGGAAGAGAAAACATAGCATATGAATGAAACAAATAAACAAATAATTATCCCAACTACATGAATGCATTTTTTCTTAGTCCTGAAGAAATGAATCAACGTTTTCATTCCAGTGATGTAATTCTTCATGAAGCTGGCAGCAAGCCCATTTTAGCAATTTTCTTCCTGCTGCAAGAAAGTAATTGGAAATCACAAAGTTTTGGAAACCTGTTCACAGTTCAGGATTTATTCTGCATAAACTTTGCACATGGTTGATTTGCACAGAAAATTGCTTTATCTGAGTAGGAAACACCATTTTGTACAGAAAAAAAGAAATTTCAGAATGGAAAAAAAATATGTTTGCTGTGCAGCAAATACCATTTCCAGCACAGACAATGCTATTTGTGTGCAAAACAACTACATCCATATTTTGCACAATATAAGTCCTAATTTGTGAAACTTCTCATCAGTCCAGGAATCTTCTCATCACAATTCCTTCACACACACACACACACACACAGACAGAGCTTTTGGAACGTTTTTGGAATATCTCCAAACATTTCCTAGTCCATTGCCCAGACAACTGGAGATTGATCCAAGCTCAGATTAAACACCAAGTTTTGTAGACCTTGTGCAGCACTAAAAGTAGGAGGTATTAAGTCTGCCCTGGAAAAAGATACTTCTGGATTCCAGTTTTAATTTCTTCCTGTAAACTAGCAGGCGAGATGCTCCCAAGGTAGCGTCACAGCAGATCACCTGTATTCATTCTTTCAAAGACTTCCAATATTATGGGATGACGCTGAAATGTTCCACAACACAGGCACAGTGAGGCAGAAGTCTACAAATCATCTAAGTAAAATATTATCACAGTCCAGTCATGTGAGGATTAAGCAAGGCTTGAAGAACAAAGATTGTTTCATTTCTCAAGGTCTTTCCTTCCAGTAAATATAAGCAAACATGAATTAGATTTCCCCATGGTGAAGCTGTACAGAGAGATATGTCTTTTCACAATCATCTTGCTTTTGTTCCTTTGAAATGTATCTGGATTTAGTGTTTGCTTGTGTGTGTGTTTTTTTTTCCTAACAAGCTATTTAGGGTAACTTGGTAATAACAATAGTAAATCTTTAATGGTGAATTTTATGGCGAAGTCAAATATTTAACACTAGCATATACCACATTTTAGCATACCCGAGAGACCATCTCAGCCGAATGTCCTACCATCATGCCTAGTGTATCAACCAACAGAGAGCACCTTTTTAATTAAACTGCACATATAGCTGATCTGTAAAGCACATAAAAGCTAGTTGTTTTACTCTCCTTTTCTTTTTTCTTTCTTCTCTATCTCCCATCATCTTTCTGTGACTGGTCCATGATACTGTAATCTTCAGTCATCATTACCACATCTCTTCTTTGTTATGTATCTCAAATTGAAAAGAGGCAGTGGACAATAGGTAGGGAAAAAAAACAGACAATGTTCACTTTCAGAAATGTTCAGTCTAAAATTAAACAAACAATTAAGAGAGGGGAGATACCAGAATTTATGAATTACTGAAGGGTGATCAAGTTCATCTGCTGCAGTACCGCATACAATAAAGCCGTGTGGTGTCTTACAAAGTGATGACTTTACTATGACATAAGCCTTCGTGAGATGCAGATATGATGAACCTGCTAGATATTGGACCAAAAAAAAAAGTTTTTGGGTACTATGAAAAATGCAGGGTTATGGATTAGAAGAAAAATGATACAGAGCAGGAGATGCTCAGGGAAATATGCTCACCTATTTGTGCCTACCTGTAGAAGACGTTTTGCTTACGCAACTTGGAAGAAAAAGAGAATCCATGGGTGGGATTGGAAATGGGCACCGCAATGCAAGAAGAATATTGACAAGCTAGAAAGTGTCCAGAGGAGGGTGATCAAAATAGTGCAGGGTCTGGAAACCATGAAGTCCTATGAAAAGCAGGCTAGGGAACTAGGTATGCTTAGCCTGATGAAGGGAAAATTAAGAGGTGACATGATGGCCACATTTAAATATTTGAAAGGTTGTCATGTTGAAGATGGAGCAAGCTTGTTTGCTCCAGAGTCTAGGACATGGAGCAATGGATTCCAACTACAGGAAAAGAGATTCCACTTAAACATCAGGAAAAACTTTCTGACACTAAGAGCTGTTTGACAGTGGAATATGCTGCCTTGGAGTGTGATGGAGTCATTTTCTCTGGAGGTTTTCAAAAAGAGGATGGATGGCCATTTGCTGGCCATTGTGGTTTCTTGCGACTCTATGATTCTATGATTCTATGACCCCATACAGACTCAGTTAAAGAGTTAATCTAGAAGCATAATGAAGCTGTTCCTATCAATGGCCTTTGCCTTTGTCACACCAGTGTTAAGGTACCTTGTGGCCAAACTATTTCAGAGGTGGAGAAAGTTTCCCAATGTTTTAAGCCACAGCTCTTAACGGTCCCTTTCTAGAGGTTATGCTGGGTGAGGCTGTGGATGAAAATGGTGGGGGAAAAGGTTCTCCCTGCTCTATGTGTAGATAAGAATGGTCACATTCTATCTGTTTTCTTGGGGGTGTTGTAGTGAAGTTTGCCCTTCAGATACATCATGGACACCTGCCAGGCATGTGTTAGAGATGAAAGAAAAGGGAGATACAAATTTCTAAAGGAAAAGAGAGCCTACAGATGCTTGGCTAAATGAAGGGACAAGATAGCCCAGAGAAGGCATGCCTGGAGATGCTATAGAGGATTTGAGTTAACCATTACCAGAGCATAAGTTTGCTTTGTTGCACACTTTATATACCAACCTTTGGCCTGGCTCCTAGAGTTTGCTGATGGGAAGAAAAGCTTGCTGAAATACATACTTGAAAAATAGAATCAGTAACTGCTGAGCAAGTGAATCAACAGGATGGAGCCAGCCTTGCAGTTTTGGAACAGGATGGGAAAGTAAGAGATGGGTGAGTCAGTTAGATATTAGTAGAAGATGAATCAAGATGGCATTGTAATTTTAGTACTGATTTTTTGTAGAATGTGTACAAACGTGTTATGAGTGTTTGTTCACACTGTTAATGTGAAACTTACTGTAAATAGAATTTTGAAAACTGCTGAGATCATCTTGGGGTGGTTTTGAGGAAAGGAGACTGCAAAACTGTTGGAAGTTTCAATGTTAATTTGCCCTTCTCCTAGCATAGACTTCTCTCTGTGCAGATGTTGAAACCAGTAGTAGCGTGACTCCCCTGAATTGATGCCTGAGGAAGGTAATGTGCTAGATGAAATTGAACAAACTGAAACTGAATCCAGACGCTTACTGTTAAGGGTCCTAACCTGGGCTTGGAGGTATGTCAACCAGTTCTGGATGGGGTTACACTCGCCCTGAAAGACTGTGTATGCAGCTTGGGGGTGTTTCTGGATCGACTGGTCCAACTGACAACCTAGAATGATAAGCTAGCCAGGCGTGCTTATTATGAGCTTTGGCTGATATGCCAGTTGCTCCCCTTTCTGCAGCTGGAGGACCTAAAGACGGTATCCTCAAGACTGGAAATAGATAATGCACAGTACATTCGGCTACCTACGTGCCAAGTTTAGAAACTTCAATTAGTGCAACTAGTACACCAACAATTCTATCTTTGCATCAAAAGGGTTGTCTCATATTGACCATCCTTTAATCTGTTTTGGTGTGGTAGCCCCAAATATATATGTATTTGCATTTGGGAAAAATATGTTTTTAGTATTTAATTATGTGTACTGTCTTCAATACTGAAGGGAACTTTCCTTCTCCTATAACTCTAGGAGAAATTAGAAGGCCTCGTGAATCAAGGGCCATTTCCATACTAGACTGTTATAGTGCTATTATTCCACTTTCAACATCCTATGGAATCTTGGAATCCTTTGAAGCTCCTCCATAGACTGCAAACCCCAGGATTCCATAGGATGTTGAAAGTGGAATAATAGCACTATAACAGTCTAGTGGGGAAATGGCCAAGGACTCAGTTTTATTTAGGGAAAGAAATGCATTTCTGTTTCCCACCCTGACCAACCAGAATCTAAAGAAAAAAGAGAGCCCAGAGCCACAAGCTAATATATTCTAATGCAGTTTGCCAAAGTTGTCAAGTCACTACTGTAAAGTCCACACGCCATTCCATGAAAAATTCCATGAAGCTAAGAAATTCAGTAGAAGTTTTGATTTCTTCAGCTGGTCACATACAGCCTCCTTACCATTCCTTGATACATGGTCCATTTCCCAATCTCTTGGCATTGCAGCAAACAGCATATACTATGTGACTTTCCCAGTGTCGGCTTATAATTTGGAAGAATTTCCCTAGGACCAGGATACCCAAATGAAAGAGATGCAAACATTTTGAGAGATGCAAACATTTTGGAAGTTAACATGTGCCATGCTAGTTTCCCCTTCAGTACTAACACAGAAGGGTGAGAAAGGCATTAAAGGAAAACTGCCGGGAGTTTACATAAATAGCACAGCTATTATAGGTGTGACCGCTTAGCCCTTTCATCATATTAGCCTTTTCTCTTGTTAACACTCTTTATGCTTTTTTTGAACAGCAAATCATGTGGCTACAATTTGCTTTGAAAGACGTAAGATCAATTCGACAGGAAAAAAAACTCACCGTCTTCTTGGGGGAAAAGGTTGTACTTCCCAAGTTTGCTTGAACTTGGAAAATACTAATGCTTCAAGAATGGAATGTGCCTTCTGTTGTTGTTGCTGTGTGCCTTCAAGTCATTTCTGACTTATGGCGATCCTATTGCAGGGTTTTCTAGGGCTGAGAGTGTGTGATACACCCCAGGTCGCCCAGCGAGTTTCCATGGCCAAGTGGGGATTTGGAGAGAGAGAGAGAGAGAGAGAGAGAGAGATTGTGTGTGTGTATGTTTGTGTGTGTATAAGTTAAGCAGCTGTGCTGAATGCTTTGCAACTATTGTATAAAGATTTCTTTTTTAGCTAGCACAGTGGGTACACCATAGATAACTTACATTCTGTCTCCTTTCCTCTCACTACTGTTTAGTCTATCATACACCAAGAAAGAAAAGGAGAGTTAGTAATTAAGTCTGATTAATATGCAGTTGGGTATTGTTGTTGTTTTTAATTACATGTTATCCTGACTCTCTGGAACTCAACTTTCACTTCATGTTTATACAATGTTTGGCAAAGTGGGAGCTTATCTATTGTCAGAATTCATGAGGAATTACATATAATAGACAAAATGGCTTTGACCTGGGATATTTTTTGAATTCATGTATTTTAGTACTTCTAGATGCCTTTACAGACCTCCACAAGGGCCCCCAAAGTGGTTTAAAATACTGAAACAATAAAACTGCTAAACAACTGTTATGCCATCTGCTCCCTCCATCAGGAATAGAATATCAGAACCCTCAGTTTCCATGGTTTACCAACAAGGCAAAAATGGTAACTCCATGCCACAGCTTTGCATTGGTCCCAAACCATTGCATGCTTCAAAAGTCCAGTTTTCCCAACCTTTGTTCATTCACAGGGCTCAGGATCAGGATAGCAAAGAGGCCTTCCACGATCTCCAACTGCAGGACTACCCATCCTTAGGTTGTGCCAGGATCAGCTGTCTGTAAGAGGGAGCAAGCAGGAACATGTTCTCGATGCAATAAAGCATGAAGTCCTCAACCACTTCAGAATCAGGCCACAGAGAAGCACTCTGCACAGCTGGAATAGCCCAACAGGGTCTCTAGACTGCAATCTTTATAGACATGAGAAAAAGATTACTTAGAGCACATAGCAGAGGCTCCCCAGCTCTTTAGAACTGTCAAGTGTGTGTAGACGTTTAAAGGACCTAGATGAGCTAGATCGCACAATGTTAGACACCAAGCCATGGAAGAGAATATAGAAAAAAATATGTTCATGTAAATTGGGTTACTGGTTTGACCAAGAATTCAGTTGTCTGTTGAAGAAGTCTTCTTCTTTGACCTCCTCTGTCTATCCCAAGAATTCCTTTATTTCCTGGGTGGTTGTCCCTTATTTCTCTGTTGCTTCCATGTTCTGCATCTGGCTGAGACGAATCAAACACTCTCTGCTTCCTTCTCCCCTGCCCTGGCTACTGGCTCAGCTTTTACACCTGTTCCTCTCCACCCTGCTGTCAAGTCTCAAGTATTTTCTGAAGTAAGGTGACTGATTAACCACACAGCAGACAGCATTCTCCTGACCACAGGTCAACATAGCAGCCTTCCCAGTTTGGTAGAACCAGATGGAGAGGAGACTGGGAAGGCTGTGGTCCCTCATCACACCTCATAGCATTTTTTTAAAAAAAGGATAGGAACACATTAAAGCAAAGATTAAGAGCAAAAGTTAATAAAAAGCAACAAGAGCAGAAAAAGAGAGCATAAGGAAGCTATTTTGCTTGCTTGATAACAAAATATTGAGCAAAATAGCAGTACGTTGATTAAAAACCACTAGAAACCAACATAATAAGAAGATGTTTGATGGCTGCTTAAACCAACCAAATGTAGGGCTGGTCTAATATCTCTAAGGAGGGAAAAGGGATGCCAGCAATATTCATAAATGTTCTCATTCTCAAGAAGAAAGGGTGCCTGGCAAAAAAGTTCAATTATTATTAATGACAACAACTACAGCTACAACAACTTTCAGCTTGAGTATTCTGTGCAAAAACTGTGTGGAGAAAAATATTGGATATTTTGCAGAGAAAAATATTTGAATACTTTTTGCACAAACAAGTATTTTGCACAAAATATTATTTTCTGCGCACACACACAAAAATTGTGCGAAGTCTCTAAATCATTAGAAAATGTACAAAAACTCTCAGAGGCTTGCTGAGAGGAAAGGAAACATTTCTTTTTCCTCGCATGTGAGAATGAAATAAAGAACTGCTGTCCTAGGAAGAATTCCTCCAGCAAATGCTGGCACATGTTGAAGATTCTCTCATGAGTCCTGTGTCTTCCAAATGTGGTGCTTTGAACCAAATGTTCTTGCGCAAGTGCTATGCTCTCCATGTGTCGAAGGTTGTTGTTCACCTGTATACAAGTAATATGGTAGCATCTGCATATCTTAAATTGTTGATGTTCCTTCCCCCAGCTTTCATGTTTATTTCCTTTGGATCTAATCCTTGTTTCTATTTGATATGTTCTATATATAAATTAAACAGGTAGGATGATAAAATGCAGACTTTCCTGATACCCTTGCCAGTAGGAAAACATTTCTTTTCTGTATTATGTTCCGACAGTGGAATCTTGTCCAGCAGATAGGTTATGTATATGGACAATTAGATATTATGACACTCCCATTAGCCAAGAATTTGCAATACTAGTTCCTTAGATTTAGCTATGGTGCCCCTGCCATCTCTGAGAGATCGTCCACCAGTGTTTCCACCCGTTACTGCTTCCATCTAGCAGTTACTTGACATATTTAGTTTGGTTCCTCAACATAAGATGTCTGACTTGGGAGACCCTACCAGCAGCAAAAACAAAACAAAACAAAAACAGAAAATGGTCATACCATCATTGGACCAACTAAAAACTACTAGTGTATAGGTTTTTTTCCTCTTAATTTGGCATGTTGCTATGTGGCCAACACAGCTACAGTAGAGTCTCGGTTATCTGACATAAACGGGTGGGCTGATTGTCGGATACCCGAAAATGTCGGATAATCCGGAGGCCTGTGGCGGCCGCCATTTGGGGGGCGTGTCTGGGGGGGCGCGTCTGGGTGTGTCTGGGGGCGTGGAAATGCCTACATCCACACTCCCAGGCAGCCGCGACGTCGGATAATCCAGAATGTCGGATGAACGAAGGTCGGATAACCGAGACTCTACTGTATCTCTGAATAAGTTTCTTATCAGAAGCAGTTCTACTATCAGAATATCCTCTTGCTGAATAGGAGACCACAATCGCACACCACGACAAGTAGTGCCAAGATGGGAACACCCATGTATTGTTGTGCTTTTCTGTTTTAATATCCTTGTCCCTGATTGTATATGTCATTGTTCAACCCTTTGGTGTAATGGAGTTATAAATCAACATCATCATCATCATCATCATTATTATTATTATTACCTAGCTAGTCAGGTAATAAGGAGACTCAGACCATTTCCACACTACACTGTTATGGTGCTATTATTCCACTTTCAACATCCTGTGGAATTCTGGGGTTTGTAATCGACTGAGGCCAAAGAGCTCTCTGGCTGAGAAGTCTAAAGGCCCCTCCCAAACTTGCAAATCCCAAGATTCCATAGGATGTTGAAAGGGGAATAATAGCACTATAACAGCGTAGTGCAGAAATGGCCTCAGAATCAGGAAAAGTTATGGTACACAGAGCATAGCTATAGAGAGCATATAAGAAGCAATTGTTTGGGGTGCAGGAATGAAAGTGATCTAGGCTGAAATCCAATTGCTTATCCCAATTAGAATAGACCTATTGAATGAATGGGATTTATAAAAGCGTTGACCTAGTATTCACTTTTTGATTGAATGTCCCTGTTCTAGTGGGACTACGAAATGGGTTTAGTCCATAGGAAATAAATAGCCTGTGAGATTGGATATCTGGAAAAAATCTCACACAAAGAGCCAAGGGACATGAAAGGTGTGTCATGATGTCAAGAAAGTAATATATAAATAAGACAGCTATGAAGATATAAGTTAGTCAGGGAGTCAAGGGGAGAAGCAAGATGAAAGAGATCTTGGGAAACGGAGTCTCCTACACAGATGGGAACAAAATTAGCTATACCTTTGCCTGCACATTTCCAGCAACATGAAACTTGTTTAACAGGACAAGGAGTCAGCATGTCAATCGGAGTGTATGTGATGATGTATCAACAGAATATGATATTTTTCTACACTTCAGCCTTGAAGGATTTGTTTCCTCTATTAGAAGTGTCATTCTTCAGGCACAAGCATATCGTTCTGGCAAAGGCTTTCTATTTAAGGAACCATGAACTGGGAAGGAAAGAGAAAGAGCCACTAAAGGCATTGCCGAGTATATTTGACCACAATGGAAGTCAAGAAAAGAACAGGAAAAAGTAGAAGCTGGCTATGGTTTTGATTCATAACTCACCATTTTTGAGAGAGGCATGCTCAACAGTGATAAGTTTTTTTAAAAAAAAAATAGGTGTTCCTTGTTCAGATCACCCTCCTCTGGTTTTTCCATACCAGTACCACCATGCTACACTGAAGTTACCCAATCTTGTCTGAGTTTGGAAGTAAAAGAGAGTTGGGCATGGTTAGTAATTAGAAAGTAGACCATGAGGGAATCCCAGATATTTCCAGGCAGGTCTAGTAAAAATATCTACCGGAGTCACTGGAGACATGCTGCCAAAGTTCACAGTATTGGGCTCCATGGACCAGTGTTTTTAAAATTCTGTATAAGGCAATTTCCTATGTTCTCATTTGACTTCATTTGCTGCTCATGTCTACTATATGGCTGAAACTGATTGGGTATAAACCCTTGTAGTTCTCTGAATGATCCCTGATTAACTGAGATCATCAGTGAGATTAATAGAGAAAGAACAGTGGGGGAAATAACTAATGACCAACAAAGAGAAATAGTTGGAGATACAATAATGTACAGTGCCTTTCAGGAATTTTTTTACACTATTCATTGTTTCATTTCAGTAATTTACAATGAGGGAATTTTCAGCATTGCTTTGAGTTGCTAACATTTTCTCTTCTTCAAGTGTTGGTATGACAATAGTTTAGGATTAAAGTGATCATGAAATTCACTTTTTGAAATAACAACTCGGCATGTATCATATAAACTGATAGAATACATTTTGGCCAAAGTTTTGTGATAGCAAACTAATGCACATGTTATGGTGGTTAATTCATATAGGTAGATCTTCTACACAGGCTAGCATATTAGCTGTATACCAATCAGCTAATGATGTACCATTAATGGGGGTATTTTATTAACATGCAGAAAGGAAAGAAGAAGAAACTGTACTGTTGGAGTGCAAGATTAATCCACTTAAGTTTTAATTAAGAGAGAGAGAGAGAATATATATTCTGGTCTAAATAGGGATAGATGTTTGACCAAGAGTTCAGTCCATGTGTTCTTGCAGCCTTACTTTTCATCCTTGAATCTTGTTAAGAATTAAACAGCACTGGGCTGAAATGGAAAACATGATATCTCTTTCCTTTGAAAGAGCTTGCAAAATATATCAAGCCACAAAATATATCACTGAGATTTGGGAACCCAAATGTGTACACAATAGGCAGCAAAAAAATGAACGTGGTATGAATGATGGCCTGGGATCTCATAGCTATAGGCTGTGAGCTGTATACCGCCATCTGCTGAGGAGATAAGTAGTCCCAGAGGAGAACAGGAAGGATGTGAAGCACATAAGTTATCTAATTGGTTCTGTGGAAAGGCTGGGGGTGTTTTTACCATCACGTTCAGAGGTCTATAAATGATGTGGATGCCATGTGAAGGTTGCTGGTTTGAGTTGCTAACATTAATATATGCCTTCTGGAGTGAAGATAACTTTGTTGAAAGCGTGTTCCTTTCAACTCAGGAAGTTTATCAAGAGTTTCTCAGTGAAATGATCTAATAAAGGTGGATGTGTCAACCTGAATGAATGCTTGCCCACTAGTGGTGATTTCTCCCTTTGATATTCAGCCAGCAGGGAATGCTAGGTGTATCTTAGGCCATTTCCACCCTACACTGTTATAGTGCTATTATTCCACTTTCCACATCCTATAGAATCTTGAGGTTTGCAGTTTAGGCATGGACATTTACAATTCTCAGCCAGAGAACTCTTGGGCCTCCATAACTTGGCCAAATGATCCTCCAGATACCCTGAAGAGTGCTTCATATATTTTTCACTTATTTCCTGCTTTTTTCGTGGAACTCAGATGTAAGGTGGCTTACAAAAACAAAAACAAAATTAAAAACAGAAACAGACCTGAATCCTATTGTTAATTCCAGCAAAGCAGATCCATTGAATCAACTGGATTTGCCCACATGTTGACTCATCATTTAACAGTTAGCTTTGGACCATGGCTGGGACTAACCAACAGGATTCTAGCCACATATGTGTGAGAAAAAAATCCATTGGCTAAGACTATACATTGTGGTTGCATAGAATAAATTTGTCCCCCTAGAGTTAAAGGGCACTATACTTTATTGCGAATGCCAGTGTTCTGCAACTGACTGCATATTTGCCAAAGTTCTTGATTATTGTCTTATGTCACAGTGGAGAATGTGCAATGGCAAGAAAACTGTATGAAGCTATAGTTCAGGTTGTCTCTGAAATCCCAAGGGTTCATGTGGCAAATTGAAGGCCCTGTCTGTCATCCTGCATCATGCTGGTGGAACACAGTGCATAGTGTCACATTGCCTCCACCTCTGGAAGGAGCCATCCAAGTGTGCAGAACACACAGTTATTGCCATTTATTGTCTGGAAAGGATGGAATATTGAGGACACCTGAGAAGAACCCAACTGCAGTTCACTAGCCAGGAGATGACATTGGCCTTCCATATCTCTAGCAATGTCATTTTGTTTCTCCCAGCTGCGCAATAGCAGCCAGGCACTGCCTGGTCACCTCTCATCAATAAACTGTTGTTTGGAAGCTGTCTGAGCAGGTGGGATGAAAGTTATACATAGAAATACTGAAAGCCACAACATCTGAACTCTGATGGGTCTTCCAAAGATCCCAGAGGATGATGGTATGGCTCTTTGTCCAGTTATTGGAATACAGGGGAGCACTTCTGTGTACCCCTTTCTCCACCAACCAATAAATGATCACATGGAGGCAGGGAACAGCAGTTCAAAAGTTGGGGTGTGGTTGGTGCACAGTCATAAGTGAATTCTAACATTAACAACCAAAAAGGTTACCTAGGCTTAAGTTGGACTTGTAGACTTCAAAAATTGCTAACAGGAAGCCAGCCATCATTAACAACATACCCCACAATACAATTAAAAAGAAAACTATGTATAGAATTTGAAACAATTTAAAACATATCCATTAAAATAGCAAGAAACCAAAACAGTATACCATACTATTTAAAGATATTTCCCTATAAACAACCAGTTCACAAAATTAACCAGTTTTTTTTATTTCTTGATACATGTTTTTGCAAATGTACAAAGACACAAGGGGGCAATCCTACCCTCCTAAGGGAGGGAATTCTGAACCTGGGAGCAGTCGTTTAGAAGGACCTTTTCTGGGTTCCCATCAAACATTCTTGTGAAGATTGAACATCCAAGTGAAAGACTTCCCCCATATTCTTAAAACCCAGGCAAGCTCATGTGGGACAATACAGCCCTTCAGATAGTCTGAATCAGATAGTCTGAATAGTTTTGTGCCCAGGGATCTTTAGCAAAATATGTTTGTCACTTTATGGATCAATATCTCTGTACAATTCTGGCCTGGTTCTAGGTCATACCAATGTTAGATCCAGCAGTGGTTTATGTAGAAGACCACTGGTGGATTGCCAAAGTGCTGCTGTAAAGAAGCAATGGGATGGAACTGAAACAGTCTTTTTTTTTTCCCCCAAAGTCTTCTAATTCAGATGTAAAGTCATTGCTTTGAAACTCCTAGACTTTGATTTTGCTGATGAATGCCTGCTTCGCCTCTCAACTTCCACCCACGGGATTCATATTTGCTTCCAAGTTCAAAGCCTTTGATTCTTTGTTTGCAGTATTGTGTCATCCATGTTTTCCCAATTTGAATCTCAGTCTTTTCTTTATTCATTGCAGTTCAGCACACTAATTGAAGAGGGAGAAAATGCAGCCAGCCTCGATATATAGCTTGTAATGAGAGCTGAAACGTCTCCCAAGGACTTTGTTTGCCTTCCAGGGGTCTGTATGTTTCAACATAAATTATCTTCCCTGATAAAATCCCAGCTGTACGTAACTGCACAAGTGTATATGCTAGCCCGTCCACTTTCTCCTTCTGTACCGCTTCACTGGTACAGGCAAGAGAGAGCTTTAGAAAACTGAAGGATGCAGGAATAGAAGAGAATTTGAGAGCCTGTAAGCTTTCACCTGGGATAGATCATTCCTCTTCCCATGCCAGCGTGTTTCACTGTATCAGGAACAGCGGTACAGAAAAGGAATATGCATGCAGAGTTATGACAACACCTGTCATGCAGGCAGCAACACCAGCAGCCACCTAGCAAAAGTTCTTTTTTATGAGGATTTAAGGTCCATTTCTTAATATATCTTAGATGTATAGTCAACCATATGAACAGCAATACACAGAAGATTCACTTAAAGTAGAGTGAAGGGTCATCGCAGCACTAGCAGGCAGAATCAATAGACCGACCTTCTTGCTCTCCTTGCTTTCCCCTATTTGTAAGTCTGAAGTTTCTGAACTCACTAGGGCAAGCTGAACCACATAGTAACATTAAAATATTCTCATCATTTCTTGCTACTTCTGCAGAATGATTTTTTTTTTAACTTTTTCAACAAATGCAACATTCAACTACTGGAGCATGCAAAGTCTTTGCTGGACATATGCTTGACCATTCTTGTGATATATAAGCAGAAGCCAAGAGACCATTTTCTGTTTTATTAAGGATATCTGGCTTATTAACACACACCTACCCACAGATGCACAGACACACAGACACATTTCAATAACTGGGGTGATGTCAATGACAGCTATGCAAACTTCACCAAACTTAAAGAACTAGATGACAGCGGAGGAGACATTTCTAGTCCAAATATTGAAATGGCCTCTTGCTCTTTTTCCCCAAAGAGAGGTTCTGATGGAAACTTGAATTAAATTCCTTGTTCCAGGTATTAGACAAATATTTTCTTAAACTCATATGTTCATTACAGCAGTACTTCAAAGTCCTGGACTATTTTGGAATTATGGTTGCCTGCATTTACAAGCGTGACAGATTGTACAGGCCATAAACAAACCAAAGAAAGACTAAAAATATTTTGATGGAATGAAATCATACATATTTGTGTGTGTGTGTGTGTGTGTGTGTGTATCCCTGTAACCTGGACAAGCCAGTGTGGTCTGAGTGTTGGACTACAACTCTGGAGACTAGAGTTTGTATCTCCACTCAGTTATAAAAACCCACTCTCTCAGCCTCAGAGGAAGGCAAAGGTAAACCCATTCTGAACAAGACTTGCCAAGTAACCCCTGTGATAGGTCTGCTTTGGATCACCATAAGTCAGAACAGGCTTGAAAGCAGGAGATAACAACATAATCTGGATAGATTCCAAGCCAAGGCCCAGTTATGCTACTATAAATACTTATGGACTAGTGGTTATGCTTTTTAGGAAATTGTGCAAGAGCAGTATTTTATTCAAGGTTTGCACAAATATGCCAGAATATCGTTGGTGTCTTGTTGCTGTGGTACCAGCTGTTCCAACGTCCATGGGAACTACACTGTTTTTGGAGGTTTGGTACCAGCAGCATATGGAGGAAAAGAAGTGATAAAATCAAGAAAAGATTCACTTTCCCTATGGCAGGAGATCTGCTGGTCTTCCTTGTGGTGAATGGAAGGAAAAGGAAAAGATGGGATGAAAAATTCTACCATATTTTAAATTGAAATACATTCACTAAACCTTAGAGAGGACATTTCAGCCTTTTAGAATGGGAGAGAAGACCCAATACAAAATCTGGGAAGCCACCATACAAAGGTATCATAAGAAAAGGAACATGGAAATCTAGGTAGCCTCAAAGGTCTAAACTGGAGTGCCAGGGAGTAGAATTCAGTCCTAGAGCCTGTGGTTCCTTAGCCCATACATGCCATGCAAAGTAATAGTCAAGGGCAGGCTTGGGCTATACAGCACCATAGAGAACTCCCTGATGTTTCTGGTTGTAACAGCAAGATGGAAGCAACATTAGCCAATGGACACAAACCATAGAGCCCAGCAAGAGTTCAGAGCCAACTGCAAGCTTAAGTGATCCTGTGACAAGGTGAGTGACTCAAGTTCTGTTGCTTAAGTGGGGGGAAATGGCTTTGGAATAAGTGACAATGCTCTGTTCCAAAACTGATTACTCTGGCTGCGCTACCATTTCTTGAGCCAATTGATCCACATCTTCCATCTTATTGACTTCCTCCAGGAATGTGGAATCTGAATCCTGGCCCAATGATATGAAGATATATAAGAACTAGCAGGCCAATAGTAGGCCAGGACAGAACCTGTGAGGTTATGTTAGGAGCCTGATTCTATTTGACAGTTTCTGGATTGAAAATGTCATTTACTGTCTTTTCAGACATCCATAAAATTTACTAGACTGAGCACAGCTTCTGTGTCAGACCAATAAAATGCCTTGCTGGCTGGTTAGCAACCCTAACAAGCGATTGACTGGTGAAAAAATACTGGCTTAGGTCAAGCGTGGGTCCCCATGGAAATTGTTCCAGTGAGTCACATCATGAAGATGGCTCAAAGTCTGCTAAAAATAGCAGTTGCTTATGTAGGCAAGTGTGGTAGTTCACCTTCTCAGTAGTGGAGGTCATTAGGCAGCATGCCAACCAGTGGAAGATAGCCAGTGGAGGACAGGAGAAGAGAAAAAAAAAGTTTTTGAGTCTTTGACCATTTTAAAGCCATGGGCATTGACCAAGAACTTTCCCTTATTTTAGACATGGTCTGCACAACTTTGGGTCCAATAAGCTGAATGCTGCTCACCGTGCTTGTCCTCAGCCAATCTTACATCTCTCTGTGTGTGTCTTAGAGTCCAACAGCAGACAGCAACAAATTTTAATTTTCAATGGACCACCTGTGAGCAGCTAATGACTATTAGGAAAGGATGTGATTTAAAAAAAAATAAACAGTTATGTAATGCTTTTGATAACACATCTAGGGTGCTACTTTGTTTTTTAATGTTAGCAGTAACTCTAAAGCAGTAACGTTGTTTTTAACACAAACATATAAACATGAATTTGAAAACTGACTAGCTAACGTTGACTCCAAATATATGAGATCCATTCATTATATTGATAGTAGCGCTCAGTAAGATGACAGTTGGACTTTGAGGATCAAATTAACCGTCTTCCACATAAAAAAAGAGGATCTCAAGTTATTTCTATGCAAATTATTCTAAGCTCTCTTCTGGTTCTTGCATATCAAAAAGGCTACTGCAAAGCTGTGGAACATGTTAGAAAAAGACAGCCATTTTAATCAGGTTTTTCAGCACCTTCCTTATTAGGAAAAACTGAAGCACTAAACACATAGGTAGGGCCATCTGTCATCTTTCAGATTATGTTGGACTCTAGATTCCATCAGCTGATGGTTGAGGATGATGAGATCTGCAGTTCAAGAACACCTGGGGAGCCAGTTGATTTAGAGATTGGGAGGGGAGAATGTGTTGAGTGATAGGGCATGGGTTATTCGTATTATCAAAACTGTGAATAGAGAGATTTTTATTTCCTTCTTTCCTTTTTTCTGAAACTTGAATCTGGGCTCATCCAGTGCAATTTAATGTCAGAAGTGTCAGAATAAATTAAAAAAATGTGCTTCACAGTTACGATTATGTGATCCAATATCACAAGATGTATAATGGGCCTTAGCCAAGTTATTCTTAAAAGACAATTAGATGAATGAATGATGAATAGATCTACAATACCCAGAGATACAACACAACCTCCATGTATAGGGGCAACACTGTTTAGGGGAAAGAGAGAAAATGTTGAGTGATAGGGCATGAGTTACAATAAAGAGTTTAAAAAATATTCGTACTATTGAGAATGTAATAGAGACATTGTTATTTCCTTCTTTCTATCTGGCGTAATACTTGAACCTAGGCCCCTGCAGTGCAATTTATGGTAAATAAAATAAATAAATAAAAAAAAGTTGGAACAAATGAAAAGAACGTGCTTCATACAGCCCATAATTAAATTATGAGTCCCAATGTCACAAGATGCATAATGGTCCTTAGCTAAGATCATTTTAAAAGTGAATTAGATTTGATTCATGGTCAATATACCAATACATAGTAGACACAACAGAATTTCCAGGTACAGAAATAATGCCATCTTGATCAGTGGACGACAAGTTGTAGAAAAGGTCTAATCTCTCTGTGTTCTGTTCATGAGCTTCTTGGTAAAAAGTGTGGAACCACATTCCTAAACCAGATGTAACTTAGGCCATTTCCGCACTAGATTGTTACTGTGACATTATTCCACTTTCAACCTCCCGTGGAATTCTGGGGTTCATAGGCCCAAGAGCTCTCTGGCTGAGAATTCTAAATGTCCCTTCCTCAACGGCAAACCCCAGGATTCCACAGGATGTTGAAAGTGGAATAATAGCGCTATAACAGTCAAGTGTGGAAATGGCTTTAAGTCAACTCCAGCAGGGCTGCTCTTAATTCTAGTCCTAACTACATTTTTGTCAGACGTCTCCAATACCCCCCCTTTCCTTAGTTAAAAATAAACTACCTAGCCACTTTCCTGCCCCTCAAGTTTTCCAGCTACTCAGCATCAAAGAGTCAAAGGCCTGTGGATAATTTTTAGCTTTAGTCCTCCGAGCGCAATGTGCATTTTAGCATGTACACGCTGAAGTATGAAACAAAAACAAAACAAAACAAAGTATCAAAAATTCAAACACTAGAGAAAATTACGGCACTAATTATCTAAATGAGTTTATTAAAGCAGCGGGAGGCTCCTTCTGTGAACACAAAAAGAAGGAAGGAGTTATAGTCTGTTTTAAGAAGGCTTATGCATTATTAATGGCAGCTTCCCAGAGAGTAGCAGTTGCAGCAATGACCTTCTCCAAGGGAACACAGGGGAACAGGGAGCTATAGATGTTTGCACATATATTGCACGCAAAAGTTTTAAAGTCGTTCACAAGATAGCAGTCCTAAAATTGTCAGAGAGCAAATGAGAGGAGACCACGGCACAGTATAATCCTTCGCTTAAATTCTGTAGGTCAACTAGAGCAGAGTTGTTGGATGAATGGAACTCACAGAAGTGTTGATTTACCAGAGATAACATTGATCTAGTGTGTTTGTTCTGGTTAGGATGAACCAGCAGGATTTAGGCTTTTCTTGGTTGTTACAGTTGTTGTTTTGTGCCTTCGTTCTGCATCTGCTTTGACCAGTGGTTCTCAACCTGTGGGTCCCCAGATGTTTTTGGACTTCAGCTCCCAGAAGCCCTGAGCATTGACCATAGTGGCTGGGGCTTCTGGGAGCTGAAGTCCACAAACATCTGGGGACCCACAGGTTGAGAACCACTGGCTGTGACCCTTAGGGCCGTTTCACTTTACACTGTTATAGTGCTATCATTCCACTTTCAACCTCCAATGGAATCCTGGGGTTTGCATTGAGACACCTCAGCCAGAGAGCTCTTCAGCCTCGGTCAATTACCAACCCCAGAATTCCACAGGAGATTGAAAGTAGAATAATAGCACTATAACAGTGTTGTGTGGAAAGGCCCTTAGACAGACATGTCATATGTTTTCAGAGGGAGTCTCCTGTTGTCTTCATGACTCAGAGAGAATGACTGGGCCCTGGTCCACACTTTTGTGGCTCCTGAGCCCCCCAACCAGTTCCCAAAAGCTCCCAATATCCCCTCGATTTTTTTAAAAAAAATATGATAGGGGCAACTTTGTCCTCAAATTGTACAGAAATCCCCCAAGCATGAAAACAAGTAAAAATACCTCACCTACATGAACCATAGAAATCTCTACTAAATACATCTGTTTTTCTCTACAGTCCCTCCCAAAATGGTGACAGGAAGTGATATGACCTCCCTTCTTGCCCTCATTTTGCAAAGGACTACAGAGGAAAACAGAGTTATTTGGGCTTACTATTGGGAAGGTGCAGTCCACAGGGAACTCTGAAGGAAAATTACTTCTTGATCCCATGAAGTTGCCTCCCCAAATGAAGAAAATACAGGGTCATCAGTCCTCTTTCAAAGTTTCTCTTGATGCCCACTATTGAAGCTGGCCTTTATTCTCTGTAATCAGTTGCCATCATCCTGGAGATCATGTGTTTTGGGTAGAAGACTTTTATTTTTGCAGTCGTGACATTCTCAGCTCAAGTTGCTCATTGAAGCTCAATAAACAGCTCAGAACTTCTATCCGGAAACAGCATGAAATGTTCAAAGCATGTACATACCTTGCCAAACAGTACTGATTTTCACTCAACCACTGCTAGCTTACAAAATAATTCTCCCCCTTCTTTCCTGTCTAATCTGCCACAGACGCATTCTGATGTCAGTCAAGTTTTGCGCTTAAGGAAACAGTAGACGTTCTGGTATTTTTTCTCCCCTTTCATGATGGTGGATTACACAGTAAACACCTGTTGGTTATGTCATTTCTTCAGAATGAAGCCGAACTGTCCTTTTTCCATTACACTGGCAGCTCAGGCATGCACCTTACTTTTGGCTTTTCTTTTTAAAAAAAACAACAAGAAAACAAACTTATTTTTCTTAGCTACATGGTTTCTCTGTACCTTGGTTTCCCGTTTTAACAGCTCCTTAAGGGAATGTAGCTCAAAGCCTCCAGATAGATGCCAGATGTAGCTGGGATGGAGAACAGATTGCACCAGGTGGGATATAGTTCCATAGTATTTCCACAGAGCAAAAATGGTCAGAGAAAGCAAAGATATCTTGCGGCTTTGCTAAAAGTTTCTGTAGTCAGTGATACAACCTTCACTCACCTATGATTTGATTCAAATTTGCAGATTTGCTATGATTAATTCAAATTTGCAGATGACATCAAATTGGGAGTGGTTGCTAATATGCCAGAGGACAGGATCAAAATTCAAAATGACCTTGGCAGATTGGAGAGCTGGGCCAAAGCTAACAAAATGAATGTCAAAAGAGAGAAATGTAAGGTCCTGCACTTGGGCAGAAGAAATGGAATACACAAATATAGGGTGGAGGACACATGGCTAGATAACAGTACATGTGAAAGATATTTAGGAGTTTTGGTAGATCACAGGCTGAACATGAGTCCGCAGTGTGATGTGGGAGCCAAGAACGCCAATGCCATTCTTGGTTGCATCAATAGGAGTATGGTGTCTAGATTAAGGGAGATAATAGTACCACTCTATTCTGCTTTGGTTAGACCTCATTTGGAATACTGTGTCCAGCTCCGGGCACCTCAATTCAAGAAAGATAGTGTGTCTAGAGGAGGGTAACCCAAATAGTGAAGGGTCTGGAAGCCATGAAACCCTATGAGGAGTTGCTTTGGGAGCTGGGGATGTTTAGTCTGCAGAAGAGAAGATTAAGAGGTGACTTGATAGCCATGTTTAAGTATTTGAAGGGATGTCATGTTGAAGAGGGAGCAGGCTTGTTTTCTATTGCTCCAGAAACTAGGACAAGGAGCAATGGATTCAAGCTGCAGGAAAGGAGATTCCACCCGAACCTCAGGAAGAACTTCTTGACAGTTAGAGCTGTCCAGTAGTGGAATATGCTCACTCAGTGGAGTGTGGTGGAGTCTCCTTTTTGGAGGTTTTTAAGCAAAGGGTTGGATGGCCATCTGTGGGGAGTGCTTTGATGTGTGTTCCTGAATAGCAGGGGGTTGGACTGGATGGCCCTTGTGGTCTCTTCCATGATTCTATGATGAGTATCATCAGCAGCAGAGTATCAAGTACATCTCACCTGGTGTCCATGGTGTTACCCTAAAAGGTGGGGGACACTGAGGTCCACCTGCTATGCCAGCATCTCCTTAAAATTTAGGGGAATTATAGTAAAAATTTAGGGGAATTATTGTAAGAGGAGGGTAATCACAGGATCTTTTCACCTATGTATGCCAGTACTAACTATAGAGAGAACTCAGTTAAGTTAAACAAAGTATTTTATTTGAATTGGCAAAGATATAGGAAATCAGACATACTTAAGAACCATAAGAAAATGATGCAAGAAAGTTTGGATAGGGAGAGATTGCATGGAAAGGGTGACAGTTACCTGTCCTGAAGAAGGGGTCTCAGTGAAGGGACTCAGTCTGGGGCGCTATATACTACGTACTACAATTGACTGGGGTTGAAGCTAGGGTTTTTACACCCTATTTCACACCCTGAAGAGGTACACTGACAGAACTGTAATGGCTTTCCCCCAGGATTGACAAAAGGGTCTGGAATGGGCTGATTGCTCAACTCTGGGGTGACAAAACATTGATGGGGCTCATGACAATCTCTTAATGTTTGGTCAGGTAGGGTGTATAGAGTAAGATCAAGGGGCGGACTCTGATTGCTCACCAATTGGCTAGTTCATCTTTCATTGTATTCAAAAATGCCAAGAGCCTAAAGCAGTGAAGGGATTAGCATATCAGTGTTTGCAGGAAAGTGGCTAGTTTATTTTTGACTAAGGAAGTGGGGCTATTGTAGGCCCCTCCCTAAACTGCAAACCCTAGGATTCCATAGGATGTTAGAAAGTAACTAATGAGGAAACGTCCTGAGACCTGGAAACTCTACTAGTCTGACTCTAAACAAGTGGATACTTGACAGAAATGACAGGAAGGAAGGAAGGAAGGAAGGAAGGAAGGAAGGAAGGAAGGAAGGAAGGAAGGAGGGAGGGAGGGAGGGAGGGAGGGAGGGGGTGGTCTTAATTTTCTTGGAGGTTGTGCCGGACCACAAATTGCCTGGCATTTTCCTTGGGTACATTGTATGCAGCATATCCTTGGTACATGACAGCAACATTGGTATCAGCAGAGAAGCTGCTGAGAGCTGTCAGAGTCATCTCCCACTGCTTTTAGCCACTGACAGAGATGACAGGTACAATTTTTTATATTTTTTTCCCCATTACCACTGAATAGAGATGGGCAGAATGATATTCCCAAACCAGCTTTAAGCTGCTCGCGGCATCTTGCAAGAACATGTAGGTTATGTTTTGGGGTCTTGGGAAAACCAGAATGGGCAGGAATGGACAGCAAATGGAGAGAAAAAGAATTCAAAGCAGCCTAGCCACATAGAGAAAGGTTGTGTCGTGACTAAACCTTGGAAAGCAATATGAAGTGCATCTAATTTCCTTTGAATAAGGATTCACATTCCATTTTTAGGTGTACATCTTAAGATGTCCATGCATGGAGTTAGTAGTTTACAGCTAGTGTTGTTGTCCAAAGTAGTGGTTCCCAACCTTGTGTTCCCAATGTTGCTGCCCCAGATGTTGTATAATCTTTAGACAAGATAGTCTGTAAATGGGAATGAAGGAGTTGAAGGACAATATATGTCGATCCAAGCTTGGGAAACATTGGTTAAAGAAAAATCTCAGTTTCCAGTTGAGTACAATTAGCTGGAACATGTTACACTTAGCAAATGCCATCAGATAGTACTGCTCCTACACCTATGTCCACTCAGCCCTATTCAACTTCAGATTTGAGTAGCGGAAGTAGATGGAAGCTGAAAATCCACCATTTCATTTAAAAAATTTCTACAATATTTTGGGACATCCAATGTATCACAGCTTCAGAGCACAGGGAGCAATTTCAACAGCAGGTTCCTTATTGGAGTGTCACCTTTCAACTGTCCATAACAGTCTGGACAGGTGGGACATTGGACATTCTGGACATTATCAGAAATTTAAAATGTTAACTTGTAACCCCTATCTGTAGTGGTCTAGAGTAGAGATCAGTGGCAATAACTGTCTAATGGTAACAGATCCCAGCCCTGGGTATGGTATTGTTTATTTAACATGCATATCACAGCTTCTCTAACTCATGGAGGAGAACTTAAGAGAAACCAGGAAAATATGTCTGACATCTTTGATCAAAGCAACATTCCAGACATGATCAAGAGTTATCCCTGCTTTCAATTCAAACTTGTGAATCAAGTTTTCCTGTTAGTGTGTGTATCCTGAGCTGCCTTTGCCTTAGCTTGACAGGGACCAGAGTGTTAACCCTTAAGGAAACCATGAATATTTCAGGGTTGAAAAAGTCTTTTGTTTAGACAAGAGGTTGAATCCAATTTAGAAAGGGTCTCAGGAGTTCCAGTCATAGATAAGACTAGCTGTCATGGGGTCATGCAATCACTTCCTGGGCTGTGCACCACAGGTCACTTCCATGCAACAACTTCTTGAATTTTCAATAGCCTCTTATTTCTAATCATTGATTGGAGATAATAGTAGTAGGATCTTGAGCATCATATGGGAAATCCCTAGGAAGGTATCCAGCCAATGGGCTGGAAATTCCCCAACCTGGGTATGTAGGAAGAGAATCTTGAAAAAACTACACTTTGGATTACTGCTACCAGAATCACCCACCATTATGGCCACATACTATTGTGTGGAGTCTTGAAGTTTTGGTGCTCCAAAGCAACTTTTACAAGCTCTATACCCTGGCTTCCTTTCTCTTTTTAAAAACTTTGCAGCTTTTTGTATCAAGCAGACTTGTCACTACCTTTCTCGCTTAGTTTGCTCTGTGACAAGTTCCTTACAGAGAAGAGTTTTTGGACTTCTTAAAAATCTAAAATATGATTTGATTGAACATGCGCTTCACTCCTTTCCTTTTTTATTTATTTATTTTTTTAAAGTAGCAGATGCAGAAGGCAGGATGAAGCAAAGGTTGGAACAGACTGCTAACATCTAGGGGATTATAAATTAGTCAAGTTTGGTCTGCTACAAGAAGTAACTAACTTTATGGCTGTTTAAATATGGCTGCCTGAAGGCCTGGGGAAGGGGGCTGCTAATACACAGCAGATGTTGAGAGATCACCTGCTAATTATGATGTGAATCCATGACCCCATGCATATGTTTTTCAGTGGCTTGTGGGTACCTGATAGTGACCTATATATCAAAGCTCTTTAAGATGATTCATTGCCATCCGCATAGCTGAAAGTTTTCTAAAACTTGCTCTGTGTTGACTTTGTGTGTGTGTGTTTATGGGCTGCATTTGGGATGGAGGTTCGGATACATGCTGAAAATTCAGTGAAATGTTTCCAATGTTTCACAGACTAATGCCATTTCCACCTTACACTGCTACAGTGCTATTCTTCCACTTTCAACATCCTCTGGAATCCTGGGGTTTGCAGTTTAGGAAGCGGCATTTAGAATTCTCAGCCAGAAAGCTCTTTGGCCTCAGGAAACTACAAACCCCAGAATTCCACAAGAGGTTGAAAGTGGAATAATAGCACTAGAACAGTGTAGTGTGGAAAGGCCCTAACGCTTAAGAAAAACCCACTCCTTTAATAGATCTGCTTGAGCTTGGAAAAACAATAGAATTCAGGCCTATATTTCAAGGATACAGAGAAATCTGGCTATTTTTCCTTTTAACGGCTACATTATTTTTATTTTTATTTTGTTCTCAATTGCTGGAACTGTATTTGTGTATAAAATGCTTCTTTCACACTGCGGGGATCTCTTTTAGAATTAACAGCATTTTGGACACTGCTAAAAAATAAACAGGATGGAAGAATCATTAATAAAATATCGACCACCTGTACCACAGCCTGCAAAGGCTTTTCTCTCTTTCATTCTTTCTTTCCCAAGTTGCTTATATACAGTCATAAATTAGTTACAGCAATTGCCGAAAATTGCTTTTCAGCAAGGATATTCTTCTTTTTTTTGCTTTCAGCTTTTAAGTTCCTGGCAAATGAAAATGTGGGCATGGAAGATTGTTTTCGGAGGACGGCATTTACATCACCGTCCTCCAATCTGGGCCTGCTGCTGCAGATTTAGAGGTGTTTCCTTTTGCTTTGCAACCAGTTAACAGAAAAGCAAGGTAGCTCTGTTTTGTCCTCAGGCATTTTTTATTTATTCTTCTATGTTCTCGCCTGAGAAGGGGGCAGGTAGCCTGGATTTCAGTGGAAGTTACTTTTTCGGTTGCTAACAGAGTTTTAATTTATTGTCTGGATTTTACAGCTCATAGTCTCCCCAAGCCCAGGTGGCCAAAGTGGAGAGGGACCTCAGCCTGAATTGATGTCCCTCCAGACCATCTTAACTGACAACAAAAATAACATCTTGACAAAATGTAGGCCTGTGACTCTAAGGCCCTTTCTGCACGGCATTTGCCATGCGAAAGGGCACCTGGAGCATTGCGTGATTGTGAGGAGCGATCTGCATGACGCACTCACAATCGTGCAACGCTCCAGGGGCCATCAGGCACTGATCGTGCACCTTTTCATTTTCAGCTGGAAGCTGAAAATGGTGCACGATCACGCATTGCTCCCGGGCCCCACGTGCACTTACCTGGTATGTGGAGCCCCTGGAGCCTTGCCGGTCATGCTTCCTGCCCCAGTGCAGCCTCGGGAAACTCCCAGGCTGCACTGCAGAAGGAAGAGGTGGGGCTCTCACGCGAGCAGGCAGCTCATGCAGAGCTGAAGCAGCAGGGATGCGAGAGCCTCTTGCTGGAGGCTGTTCGCGCGATCCCTGTACCCCAGCACCAGAGAAAGGTAAGGTGAGGAAAAGGCCTAAGATTGCCATTTTTTTATTCTCCTGTATGATTTTAATACCTTTTCCCAATGAAGAAGTCAGTGGAGCTTCAAAAGCTTGCATGCTGTATTTTGTGCATTTGGGGTTGGCCCAATCAAGGTTTCACAGTTCTGTGGATCTTGGATGTTATTGTATTTTTATGATGTATATCTTAGATGAATAAACAGACCTAGTGGTAGATTCTAATCCTTGATCTACTCACAAAAACTGGACTTCTAGCTGTTCAAAATTAGTTGGATCCACCCCGTTGAACAGCCAAAAAAGAGCAGCAACCTCATAAGTCTTCCCCAACTGAGCAAAAAACTGATGAATTCCATTATGTGTGCCCTAATAGATCCTTTGGCCCAGAAGATTGTCCGGAACTTACCCTATCGAAGAATTTTGGCAACCCAGGCCAATGTGTCTTGATTGAATCTCTATACTTCAAAGAAGCAGTGCCACTATCTTTCTCTCTATTTACAGGGCACATGGTGGAACGGGCATGGAGGACATCCACAAGTTTCTTCACAATATAATGCCATGCTGATAGTGCTGGACCTAAACCTCAGATCCAAACCACCACAGAGCTGCAGAGGTCACTAGCTTATCACTCTCTTCAGCTTAATTGATCATATATGTTTGGACTCTATTTTTACTCTCAACTAGAGTAGATCCACTGAATGAATGAGATTTCTCAATGTGTTAACTCACCATTCAGCAGTTCATTCAATGGGTCTAATCCAGTTGAGATGAATCTGCAGGATAACTGATCAATATTTTACCTACAGTTTACCTTGCCTTATGTGTTCCTTGTGATGACATTACCTAAACAAGCCCTCATTCCAGTTGGAGATCCTCTATCAATCCTTCAAACCACCTGGTCTTATTTCTTTTCTTCTTTCTTCTTCCCTTCCCTACTTCCACCTGTTGACATGCCCTCTCCCAGAACTTTTGCCACTATGCACTGCTTATGGACACCTCTCCTCTTGCTATCTAGCTCTCTGCATGACAACAAGATCTAAGAGCCGTAGCTGTTAGGAATCCAGGAACACCATAACAATCCTGGTGATATTTGGAATTCTGCTGTATGCCAAAAATCCACCCCTCACAAACGCAACTCAAAAACTCAAAAACTCTAATCTTGCCAGAAACATTCTTCTTTCTCTAACTCACAAAGTCTCCCTGCAGAGATCCATATGAAAAATTTAAAAAAAAAAAAACAGAAAGAGAAAGGACAAGATGAAGCAAGACAAGAAATGAAAGAAGAAACAGTGGAGAGAATAGAGGTTCAAATCCCACCTCTGAGCTAGTTTTGGCTGCTGGTATTTAATGATTCCTGCCTGTCCTCCCCCGGAAATAGAGTGACTCATCAATGTATCTTTGCAGGTAGCACCAGATTCAAAAGTATTCCTCAGATCAATCAGGTTTCCTACCAGTTTCGGCAGTAACAAAACCCAGGGATGCATGACAAGAGAGGTTTTATGAAACCCCTTCACTGTTAAAAAGTGCTTGTTCTCTGTAAGCCATACAATCAATAGCTCAAGCTTAGAATCTCAGTGCTTCTGAAACCAAGAGCTGTTTTATTTCAATTTATCTAGACACTTTCCGTTGGCTGCCTTAATCTTAGTATTTCAGCACAATGGGGCTATTGGTTCAGCACAACTGCAGCACTGAAGCCCTCATGATTCAAGTTTTCAAGAGGAAAGGAGGGAAGGAATGTGAATCTTGACATTCTTTGGGGACCAATGTTTAATGTGCTGCCATACTATTGGAAGGTAGAATGTGGGAACAGTAGCAGGAATTCAGGACATTTCCGCACTACACTGTTATAGTGCTATTATTCCCCTTTTAACATCCTGTGGAATTCTGGGGATTGTAGTTGACTGAGGCCAAAGAGCTCTCTGGCTGAGATTTCTAATTGCCTCTCCCTAAACTGCAAATCCCAGAATTCCACAGGATGTTAAACATGGAATAATATCACTATAACAGCGATTGGACATTTCTGCCCAATATGGAACATGCTCGTTCAGTTTAAGGTCACAGAAATAGAGTTGTACATGGGCTGCTGTTGCATGTGTAGGTTCGCATACGCACAAACCTGATGTGATGTGTTTTTTCAGTCTGGAACAAACAAAGGAGAAAGCTCAACAGTGCTCTTCAGAGAGTGTCTCCTGATGCTGTTAACAGCCAGATTCCTAACAAGTATGTTATAGGTTGGGTATATTTATCTTAAACAAGAGAAGGCTGAAAGATAACACAATTTTATTGTTGTTGTGTGAGTTTAAGCCATTTTTGACTTATGGAAACTCTAAGGTGGACCTTTCACTGGGTTTTCTTTGCAGGTTTTATTCAAAGGAGGTTTGCCATTGCCCTCTTTAAGACTGAGATAGTGTGACTTGTCCAAGGTCACCTAGTGGGTTTTTACAGCTGACTGGGCATCCCAGAGTCCTAGTCCAACATTCAAACCACTACAACCATGCTGGCTCTCCCATAGAACATGTATAAGTCAAAAATGCTATTTTTGCAATCACCAGATCTTCTGAGGTACCACCATCCTTAGGCATTGTTTGCCAACATCTTAAGTGTTCATAAGCTCCATTTCAAAAGGAGAATGGTGATTTTCTTAGTTAAAATGCTCCCTCTGTTATTTTCCAAAAAACATTTAATGGAGATGAAGGGTCAGTTTTGTTAACACAATGGGCTGGAGTTTTGTTACCATTTTCCAATTTCATAGTTACAATACCAATTGATGTTAGGTCATAAATCCCCTAGAATCTCACAACATTTGCTACATACTGTACTTAATCCTCCTTCTGGCTCCTTTAACTGTTTTTTCCCAAAAGCTATTCTTCTGCTAACACAATCCAAGTCTTGAAAAGTCAGTTCAACAATCCAGGTGTTACAGCTTGATAATGGATGTCTGATATGCTCTGACAAATATATGAAACCTTCCAATTTCTATTTCCTTTAGAGCTGTGGCCAGGACATCCGTATATACAAAGACACTGACCTGATGGTGAGGCTCACTAATGGGAATATAGCACAATAGTTCAGATACTTACACAATAGACAGAAAGCTGAAATTGGTACAAATTGGCACACTCAGACAACTGGATAAAAACAGAAAGCCAGACGTTTCCCCCCATGATTTCTCAAAATTTAAGGCATGAAGCCTGACTGATAACAATGGAAGCAAAGATTCCAACCCAACCTGGATTGCAAAGTGAACTGGGAGAAGGATCCAAATGAGATTCAGATGAGAGCTGGGGAAAGTAAATTTTTGACCACTGACTATGCCTCTGGGGAAGTCTTGGAAATAGAGGAAAAATAAGTTTTATAAACTTTGTTGAGGGGGGATTTCGCATTTTGCCATAAGCCTGAGACCCTTTCCACATGTTACCATATCTTGGCATGACAAGAGTGCTCCCCTCCACACCGCCTGCCTACAGGAATGGAGGAGGCACAATGGCCATGCCTTTTCTTTCTGCAGCGCAGCCAGGCTTTGTCCTAGGCTGTGCTGGGGCAGGAAGCATGGCCATCACACTTCCTGAGCTTCTACAGCTCAGGTAAGTGCAGGAGGACAGCAGGAGAGTGCATGACTGCAGATCATTGATGGGTAAAACCTGTCAATGATTTGCAGCATGAACACACCACCTGGGGATGGGAGAAGGATGGGACACAGATGATGTAGTGCATGAGCATTGTCTGGGTCCCATCCTTCTCCCATCCCCAGTGGGGGATGATGACATCCTGTAGAAAGGGTCTAAGTCTTATAGTGAGTCAAGGAGTACATGGACTTCAAAATCCTGAGATCAGGAAAAGGAGTTGTGGTAGCATCCAAGAACATAGCGAAGCCTTCTAAAGGTAACCCCCATTTTATATTTACCTTTATTTATTAAATATATATATCCCACCTTTCTCTCAACACAGGACCTAAGACATCTATTGAACATACCAAGTCCTGAATCCCATCGGTTGCCCAATTAGATTAGATCCAAGGAATTAATGGGGACTTCATAGGTGTTGATTCACCATTTGAAATTTAGTTCAGTGGTTCTACTCTAGTTGGATCAAACCAATAGGATTCAAGCCAAGGATGACTTTATTGTCTCAAAGCAATCACTGATCCTCTGTAGCTAGTAATAGTTGCAAATCTGTGCTCTTTTGAGGGAGACTGGAGACGGTCTATTTATCTCTCTATCTCTTTTGGAATAAATGACTACCTATTGAACTCCACTGGAATCTCTCCTTTTTTATATTGAGGAATTTCTAGGAGTACTTAGGTAGTTAATTCTATTTGATACCCAGTTGTCCCTCCTCACATCTTCTGTGGAGATAGAACAAGCTGAATACATTCTACCGGAAAGCTGGAATAACTATTAGGCTATTTATTTATATAATACAAATCATCATTCAAGTTCTTTCTTTCTCTCTCTCTCTCTGTCTTTCTTTCACACACACACACACACACACACACACACACATTTTGGTTGTTTAAACTAGAGATTTCTTTATATATCTGTTTGTTCAATTCAACCTGCTGAGTGATTTATTCTTGCCCATTTTACTCAGACATCTTCTGTCACCTAACTTCTAAATCAGCATTTTTCTGCCTTTATCATTTTGAAACAGCAGTTCACATTGACTTTATTTCCCACTTCCACCCCACAATCAATATGAATTAGTTCAGAGAGGAGAAAATGTATTCTGTCTCTAGGCTTTTAGCAGTTAATGGTAGAAATGTAATTCTTTGCTAATTTCATTCTCAAAGGAAGCAACAGTAATTTTAGGATTTCTCCCCACTGCAAAAAGCTCTTAAAAAAAAATCAGTTTTGAAAGGCTGTTTGCATTTCAGAATTGATTCCATGAAGAAAAAAAGATGCATCTGATTTTTTTTTCTGTAGAGAACACTTTCAGTTTAGAAAATGCTATTTTGTGCACAGAAAATTGTGCAGTTGGGCACTTATTCTGTGCAAAATTTACAAATGGTTTTTGTGTGTGGGTGTGTGTGTGTGAGTGTGCATAGAACACAGTGTTTTGTGCAGAAAACAGAGAGTAAAATATTATTTCAGCCCAGAAATAGTGCTTTCTGTGCAGAAAATGCCTTTTTTTCTCCTGCATACACTCACAGACAAACCCATACATACAAATTTTGTGCAGAATAATGCTCCCGCTATAGTGTTTCTTTTCATACCAAGATTCTCATTGTCAGGGTTTCTCGTCACTCAAGAATCTCATTTTTGATCATTTTCCTCCACATATTTTTGAATATTAAATCCTTCTTTAGGTGATGAAACTTTTGCCTTCAATTTGCCTGTCAACTTGTGTTGCCTGTCAACTTGTGGTGACCCCATGAATTTCAGACTTAGGTAAGGAATACTCAAAGATTGTTTGCCCTTGTTTTCTTCTGAAATATAACCTACTGAACCTGATATTCCTTGGCAATCTCCCATCTAAATATTAATCAAGGATGACCCTGCTTAACTTCCATGATCAGATGGAATATGGTATCTTCATGGTAGTTAGACCTTCAGTGACGTTCCTAGGTTTTGAATAATGCCACCCCTTAGGCATGGAGTCAACCACTGAATATCCCTGCTATAGATAGATGAGATAGATAGATAGATAGATAGATAGATAGATAGATAGATAGAAAGATAGATAGATAGATGATAGATAGATAGATAGATAGATAGATAGATAGATAGATAGATAAGAAAGACACATAGAATAAATAAGATAAATAAAAGGGAGGGAGGGAGGGAGGGAGGGAGGGATTAAAATGGGAATTGAGCATAATGGGAAGGTGGGATAGCTGATGGAGCCATTGTTATGAGACCAATGAAGTTTTATAGATTCTCCTCCTGCAGCTGTTGAGTTGTGGGAACTATTCAGGTACTGAACCTCTGGCCGTTTCTGCACTGGACTGTCATAGTGCTATTATTCTACTTTCAGCACCTGGGGTTTACAGTTTAGGGCGTGGCCAGGCCCCTCCCTAAACTGCAAACCCCAGGATTCCATAGGGTGTTGAAAGTGGAATAATAGCACTATAACAGCACTATAAATGGCCTCAGTCAAAGGTAGAGGTCAGCGCTTGGATGGATCCCATACAACCCAAAACAGCTGAATGAGGATGAGCTATAAGACCTTTCTGTTGTCCTTGAGGCAATAGATTGACCAGCTATTCCATCTTGGAAATATCTAGGTACAAATACTTTATTTATTCCTCTGGTTTATAAATATGGTTTACAGAAGGATTCATGGAATATCCTCTCTTGGAGGTTCAATTGGTGTAAACAGTGGTTTCTTTTAGTTATCAAGTGAAAACATGGCTTTTGATCAAAGCCTTCAGGGCTGAATCATTTTTTAAAACAATGTACAGGTACATGGTTTTAACTGCTTTAGTCTTTTCTTCTGTTTAACCTGGTGATCTATTTAATGTGTTTTTCTACTGCTTAAATTATCTTATTATTTTAATCTGGAATTGTTCTAAATTGATTATAGTGTTTCCAAAATATCACTTCTTGTCCTCATATTGGGAGGGACTATTGAGGAAAAAGGAAGTATTTAGTTTACTATGGGGAGGGCTGTATCCCACTGGGTGGTTGGGAGGTCTTTGACTATACATTTCATTGAGGCCTAGTGAATCAATATTGAACAGTAATGAGAATATTGGATGGGGACTTGGGAGATCCAAGTCCATTTGCCCACAGAGTTATGAAACTCACTAATGACCTTGGGCCAGTCACTCTGTCCCAGCCTGACCTGTCGTCATCATCATCATCATCACCATCATCATCATCATCATCTTTATACCCTACATTTTTCCCAGGTTGGGACTCAAATTGGATTTTAAGCAGAGGCGGGAATGCTTTGAGGGTGTTCCTGCATAGCAGGGGGTTGGACTGGATGGCCCGTGTGGTCTCTTCCAACACTACAATTCTTTGATTCTATGATTCCATGACAGGACAAGAAGAAGAAAAAGGTGCTTCATGCAGTCCACCTGATTATGACTGAAGGAATGGTGAGATGAAAATGTAATAAATAAATGGAACAACTTTGGTCCCATCACCCAGGTACACACAGAGCAAGGGAAAGTAACATTTTGGATGACAGCTTCTGGAATCCTCCAGTCAGTTTTTTGGAATTTATAACTTCCACATGGCTGGAGGATTTATGGAAGTCCAACAAATTGTGTTTAGAAGGTCTTCACATAGCTAAGCCTGTTGACACATATGCCTCATGGTGAATCAGCACAAATGATATGGGGAACTGGTCCTTTAAAAGACTTCGTCAATAAGCTCTAATATGTTTTTTGTTGTTTGGACAACAGTGTATTTCTAACAGATAAGCTGTCTCCTAGGGTTAATAGCACAGTGATATTTTTCTTTTTTACCTGCAGATCCTCTTTTTTATTATTCTTGCTAAAATAACATTCTCTCATCTTTCCTTTGCCACTTCAGAAACACAAAATTGCTTTGCATCGTTGCTAGGTATTTTTCACAGCTGCATTATCAGAAGAACCATTGCCGCCTATGAAAGAATTCAGAAGCTATGAAAAGGCACACTGAGATACTGCATGTTAAAAAAATGATTAAAATAGCTGAATTGGTCATCTGAGTAATGCCATTACTACATCAGTAGTATGAACAACACATCTTGTATTATGGGGTGTGTGTGTGTGTGTCTGTCTATAAGCTTTGTTTTCTTGATATGCCAATAAAACTAGAAGAGATATTAATAACTCGACAATCATACACCTGGCCTTCCTGCAATTTATAGGGTTGACAGGACAATGCTGACAGAGAATCTGGGATTTCAAGGGTGCAATTTGCAATTAGAGATGCCCCTCTATGAGGTCACTGGTGGTGGCCATTGATGATGTCACAAGGCTGATGTTAGAAGGGGTGGTCCCAATAATGTCCTTAAGCAGGACACATTATCAACCATAGGACCCCCACAAAAGTGGAAAATATCAAAATGTGTCTGTGTCTGCAGGTCTGTGGAAAGGAGACCAAGGCATAGTGGGGTGAATGGGCACCCGGCATCCAAACCTGGTCAAGGAAAGAAGAAGGAAGAGAACGGATTGGTATGGTGGCCTTATGCCTTCTTTCACTCCTTTCCTGGGTGAGTGTAGGGTATGAGGAGAGGATTTGTGGTGGTGAAAAATCAGGGAGTGAGCTTTCCTTAGCTGACAAGGCAGCTGCTGGTGGTAGTGGTGGAGGAGGAAGAACAAAGGGCTGCCACCAAGAGGGAAGGTTCCCCAGGAAAAGAAATACTTGACGTTGGGGGTAAGGGTTGGAGAAACCTGCAAATAATCAATTCTGTGAAAGTCAAACCTGCAAATGTGCAGGGCCAAGTGTATAATTTTCAAATAAAAAAATACCGAGTCTTCTAAAGGAAAGGGTTTTTCTCCAAATCAGTTTTCTTGCTCTGAGAGTCTTTGTCCTTCCTTCGAGGATCAGAGAAGATAGTCCAGGCCCTGAGATCTGGGAACCCTACCTGTAAACAAGAATAATAAAAAAAAACACAAAGAAAAAGGAGTTCTTTTTTCTTAGTATGAAGCCAAGGAAAAAAGAGTCAGCCAAGCATTTTACCTGGAAGACTGCCAGATTAATACTGGGAAACTGAGTTTGTAATGCTGTAAATCTTTTAGGGAAAATTTATAGGAGGCCATTCCATTCTTATTGGACATCAACAGGCACCTTTCAGAGTCTTAACAGATAGGAAGTTTTGGTTATTTTGGTTGTTACATCATCCTGAAAAATAGAGAGAAGGGAAGTAAATGGCTATGCCATCACCATAGCCTCTCCTCTCACTGGAAGATGTAATCCTACCAAAACCATGGGAAGACAGTGACACTGGTGGGTTAAATACTCAAGCTAATGAAGCCAGCTGGGCTAATTAACTCTTAGTTGTAAGTTATAGATGAAGATGGACATCTCCCAAACTTTTTTTGCAATTCTTTCTAACACCTCTGGCATCGGTATGAAATTTTGGACTCTTAATTCTGACAACCTCATTTTCAGAGCATTGGATTCTGCTCAAGACTGCTTCCTCCCTTGGAACTTTGCATTGTCCAGACCATGCTTCTGTTGAAAGCCTGTATGAACTTTGGGACTGGACTGCCCTCACCCTACTCCAGTCTTTGTGAACTTTTAAGCACTCACTTGCTTTAAACAACTGAGAAATGCTAAATTCCAGACTTTTGTACATATTTTTAAAGAATCCATTCTTCATTAAAATGGAGTGGGTTCTGGTTTAGCCACCAGCGACTACAATTTGAATGCAATACCTTAGTTTGATTTGGGAGGGTACTAAAACTTGGTAATTGTCATGTAGTAAACAATGGGGTTGCCCATAATGTGTGGACCATATTTTATTCTGCTACCTGCTGTTTTCTCAGCAGTTCTCTATAGCTGTCTTTTACTCACTGGTTTCCAGATACTGCATCTCGTATTCGTCTTTGTCCTTTTAGGACACCATTCCAGTTTCTATCCTGGTCCACAAGTGGTCATGACAGATGTATCATCCTGCCTGAGATCCATTAAGAACAACAAGATGATTTGCAAGTTGGCTAGTTTCCTAGATGGCAATGGTGCTTTTTCGCTTTTTAAAACAGATCTGCCTTTTAATTAACCATTGCACAAAAATGACTTTCCCAAGTCAGTTATAGCTCTGATGACCATTACTGGCTTTCAGTTATGGAGAAGCATTTCATGAGAGAGGTGGAAGTCTAATTATAGCCACAACTCCTTGAAACTCCCCATGTAAATTCCTGTCAGACTGAGCAGAAGGAAATTATCTTTCACCAACTTTGTCTAGAAAGTTGTCAAAGAACTGTTCTCCCAGCAAAAAGGATCCCAGCATTCTCAGAAACATCTGCTCTAAATGCTAGCAAGGATTCATACTGTGAACAAATTGTTGTCAACTTTCTTCAACTGTTATCCAGTAAGAGTAGTTTGGTATATTTTTTTTTTTCCATTTTGCAGTTGTCAGGAAGAATTTTTTGTTACATACTGAAAATTAATGAAAAGGCTTGTCAGAGGAGAGGACAACCTGATAATTACAAAGGAAAGATTTGGGAACAGCATGGTGAGGGACCACAGGATAAATCTCTTTAGCAGTTTGTCCTTTTAACTTGGAAATGGCACTTTGGTGGCATGTTGTTCCTGTCTACGTGCATCTTAAATGCCGAACATAGAGTTAATAAAACATGTTACACCTGCTTCAGGCAACAGTTGTTTCTTATTCTCAATTCTAAACCATTCCAAAAACGCTGCCAGATGACCAGGTGTTCTTCACAGACTGCTACATTGGTAAACTCAGCAATTATACAGGATTATCTCCTCTCTCTTCCACACAAAGGCAGACTCCTGATGTTGATTTCAGAAAAATAATAAGTCCTGATTGAAGCGAGGGACCAAGACTTATGTTTCTGGTTTCTTGCTGAAAAAATCCAGAGCTTCATGCACAGTTCTGTTCAAAACCAGCTTCTCCGTACTGGTTTCCATGGGACTGAGTCTGGGAAAAATACAATCAGTGAGATATACCTAAGGAATGCCTGTTGTTTTTGTGTGCCTTCAAGCTATTTTCTGATTTATGGTGGCCCTGAGGCAAGATTTATTCAGAGGACGTTTGTCATTGCCTTTCTCTGAGGGGGAGAGAATGCAATTTGTCTAAGCACCTACTGCATTTCAGTGGCCAAGTGGGGATCTGAACTTTGGTCTCTTGAAGTCCTAGTTCAACATTCAGGCTGCTACTCCACACTGGCATACTCACTTTGACTTACCATTCAACAATTGATTGAATAAGTCTACTCCAGTTGGGACTAATCAATAGGATCTAGCCCATGATCCATTATTGGAGGGCACAGCCATTTAGGATATCCAGAAGTTTTATCCCCTTTCCATAGTTTGAACATGTGTTCATTCATTTTATATGAGTGTGATTTATGACCCATTGCTCTGTCTTTTGGATGTTTCACGGATTTTTTTAAAGGTCTCAGCACACAGATTCATTACCATTTCATCAGAATACTGCTCATACATTATGGAGGCATAATTATGCCAGTGTAGGTGGGTAGTGGTGGGAAAAAATATAAGGTTGTGAAGGAAGGACAGGAAGAAAGGAGAATTAGGCCACTTAGAGGTGGCAGATTTTGTTTGTCTTCCCTCTCCACTGACATATAACCATGGATAAAAATGCAACTGCTAGTGTAGGGTAGGGTAATATATGTGCTGGCCTGTATAGGTTTGATTCTAACTTATTTATAGGAGATGTAATTAAAATATTTGTTATCATCAAGTATGGGCAAATTTCTATATATGGTCATGAAAGCTAGACAGTGAAGAAAGCTGATGGAGAATCAACTCATTTGAAATGTGGTGCTGGAAGTGAATTCTACTGAAACCTGTGACTGCCAAAAAGATGTGTAAATGGGTCCTAGAGCAAATCAAGCCTGATCTCTCTCTAGAAATAAAGATGAGTAAACTGAGGCTGTAATACTTTGGAGATCTCATGAGAAGACATATCTCACTAGAAAAGACAATGATGCTTGGCAAGGTAGAAGACGATAGAAAAACAGTAAGATAGCTTCAACCAAGGAGGCCACGACTACCCTGAATTTGCAAGACCAGAGAAGGGCTATGAATGACAGGAAGTCTCCAATTCATAAGAAGTCTCCAATTCATAGGGTTGCTATAAGTTGAAGTCAACTTGATGGCAATTAAGAACAAGGGTCAAGATCCTGCATCAGGGCTGAGTTAGATAAATCTCCATTTGCAGAATTTTACATTAAATGTGTTGTGCAACCCTCATGTTGAATGACAACTGTGGGCACCAAGTCACAATATGTGTAACCAAATGCACAACCAAATATGCATGCACCATGGGCATGCACTTCCTCTTCTGCAACTTAGACTGATTTTTTTTTCTTATGCATTGGATAAAAATGTCCAGCTGCTTCCTTTGTGAAGCTTATGCATATGTAAGACACCCACAGTATTCTGGCCATGGTGACAGCTGCTAGCTCTGATGTCTGTAAAATAAAATTGGTACAGAAGAACAGTCATGCTGGAGAAGACCAAAGGCCTTGTGAATTTATCATTCTATTGCTGTCTTGACCATTGTCGCTGCAGTTCTGGAGACTGTAAGGAAAAGGAATGAGATTAGAGTTTTTCCTCCTTCTGCCTAGAAAATTGCAGGGTGGGGGACAGGAGGCAGTCCCCAGTGTCAGGTCACCACCCTCTCTCTCTGTCCCTTCCATTCCCACTGACAGTTAGAGCAGCACACATACCCCATGGCTTGGTAATACTGGGGAGGAAAGGGATGTGGACAGTTAGTTCCACTCCTGATGTAGGAATTCAGCTGTTGTAATTTTCTTTTTTGGATATTTGTTCCTGAATCTTGATTTGTGTAGGTTACTATCTGCATAGTATCCAGCTGTGCAGTATCACACAAATTCATTGAGAAGTAGTAGCTATTAAGCCATAATGGATATGTGTTACCTGCAGGATAAAAGGCTGTATGTTTTTTTAAATATGAGCTGCTGGAGGAAGATAAGTGTAGAGGTCTACTGATCTGAGGTCCATTTACTGAGAGTTCACAGTGCCATATGTTAGGTCATATGGTGGAAATAGACCCTCTATCAGGTTCAATAACAGTCTTCTTATATTCTCATCAAGAATGGAATAAATATTGAGAAACATTTTTTAAAAAGATTGATAAATGCATTTCTCAAATGTCAGAAAACTTTTGGGTCTTATTCTGCACTGTTTCTTTTTCAAACAATATTTTCTGCTCATGAAACAGAATTATCTGCAAAGAAAATAATATTTTAGTACGAAAATATATTATTTAAGGGGCTACAAATGCTGACTTTGGCCCAAACAGTGCTGTTTTCTGCCCCAGAATGTTAAGTCTTGAACTGCAAGTAGGATTTTACATAGAATCAGTGTCAAACTGCAAACCGTGAAGTTTTCAAACACTTTTGCACGATGGGAAGGATCTTGCTGAAATGACTTGTTGCTTCCTTCAAGCGCAAAATTAATAGAGATTTATACCACCAGTTCTTATGCAAACTCCTAGTTATTTCCCTAGTCTCCTCCATATACTTGTGACCTCTTTGCAAATTTCCTAAGAGTTTCACCGAAAATAGAACCTCAATGTCTACTTTGGGTTCTGTGAACTGTGCAAAACTTCTGAGAGCATGGTAATGACAGTAGCAGTCACCAATCGACATAAGGTGACTTCTCAAGCTGTGTACGCTTTGTACCGCCATTATTTGGGCATCTAGGTGCCAATCAATATACTATACAAGTTAATAAAAGAGAAGAACTACAAATGATATTTTCACCTCCCATAATTAGACTTGAATTCATGCACTGACTTTTTATTGGAAGCCCTAATCAAATCAGCACTGAACAAAAGTCTAAAAGTAGAACATTTTTTTACTGGTTTTATAATTTATTGAGTCCATCTCCCCCTATCTAACCTGACTGATGCTATGCATATTTCTTATCAGTGGCTTGTGATCTGAGCACTGAACTGATTTGTGGCTGCATTTAATGAGGCAGAAATGCTTTTAGTAATATATCAACTTCCACCTTTGGACGCCACTTATTTCATACAAATCTTTTCCTTCCTTCCTTCCTTTGCTGCTTGATCTTGCCATGATAGAACAGCAAATGGCTGATGGGCTCAGTTTTTCTTTTAGCTGCTTTTCTACCCCATTTTTCTCCCAAAAAAAAAAAACCAGAGAGCAGTGATAGAAACTTAAAACACTTACAGAACTTGCATCTGCAAAGTTGTAAGAGCACCAAGAGGCTCTTTGGCCTTGGTAAACTACAAACCTCAGAATTCCACAGGATGTTCAAAGTGGAATAATAGCACTATAACAGTGTAGTGTGGAAATGGCCCCTTACAGCTTAAGTCCAAACTAAATGATAGATATTGTATATCTTTGTAACAGCTTGTCCAGTCCCAAACACACTCAAGAGAGATTTCTTCCACTACCTTTACAGATAGAGTCGGTGCAAACATGAGGCAGGGCCTTCTCATCAGTCACTCCTAGATTTTGTAAGTCCTTTCCTAGGAAAGCTAGAACAGCTTCTTCCTTCCTGGCCTTCACTAAGGCCTTTTCCGCATTTTATATTTAAAACGGGGTGGCACGTCCTCCAGCGAGGACGTTTACACGTGGGGGCGAACTGGGTCCACACTACTTGATGTTTGTCCAGACTTCAGCCCATTCCAGAATGCCCAGAACTGGTGGTTCCCTGTGCTATTGAAAGACCAATTAAAAAAGTCCATCGCTGCCCTAAGTGTAGATTTGCAGGCTCGCGCCAGCGCGAGGCTGCAGATCTTCTGGGGGCGGGCTTCCAGCTGGTGAGCTTCTCCGGTTGGTGGAGAACCTCCGCCAACCAGAAGCCTCCATTTTCGTCTCCGGAAAGTGTGTAGCACAGGCGCGCGCTGCTCCGGATCATCAGAGATCATCGGGGGGAGCGTGCCAGTCCTGTGAGGAACGGACTGCCCCATTTCCCCCTCAAAGTGTGGAAAAGCCCTAAGTTGGGAAAGACTTTTGCATTCTGACAAATGTTTAGAAGCAATTGTTTTTAAGGACAGGGATTTTAAGACAGTGCTGTGCTCTTTTAATTGTATGTACTTTCAAGGCAACTCTTGTGAACTCAAGGCAATCTCAGGAATTTCATAGGTATTCTTAGACAAGGAATACTCAGAAGTGCTTTTGCCAGTTCCTTGCTCTGAAATGGAACCTGCAGCACCTGGTATCTGTTGGCAGGCTCTCATACCCTTCTTAACTGCCAAGATCAGGCAGGATTTAATTACACTTTTGTTAAACTCCTTTTTACCAGTCTTCAATATGTAATATGGCTGGTATTTTAATTCTCTTTTAATGTTGACATTTTGTATGTTTATGTTGCAATCATTTTAATGAGTAAGCCACCTTACAAAGGCATATAAATAAAGTTAATCATAATCATGATTCTGATGTGTAAATCTCATGGTTGAGCTCTTTGTTTTGAGGGGTGGAGTAACTTGAATATTGAGACATCTTTTTTTAAAAAAAAAATCTTTATGCAAATACGAATGGGTATTCTTGACAACCCTAGTGAAGACGCATTCTCCTATGTCATTCATAAAAGGCAGTTTGAGGAAGGAAAGATGCAAATACCAATTTGTCAAAGGCAAATCAGTAGAAGGGGGTGTCTCTTTGACTTTCATTGTGGCAGCCAGGTGTAATGGCAGCTGAAGAAGGCAGTTTTGGTAAAGAAAGTGCCAAATGGCAATCAGTCCCAGCCAAATCAGTGGAAGAACCCTTGCTGTCTTACCTTTGTCTCATTCTCTGTGATGGAACCAGGTGCACACTAAAGTTACTCTGTCTCACAATATGAATTTGACAGCCCTTGCTACAACAGAGCTGGAAAAAATAATAATAATGGGGAAGTGTCTGGGTATATGTGGGCTCTTGTTTACTTCCCCTATGCTGCGTGTTTGCCTTGATTGGCATTTTCTAAAAATGTCGATTCATCTCAGCCTCTTTCTCTAGCTTCTCTTCGTTCATTCAAACTGCTGTGCTCCATCACGTGTGACTTTACTGCATGTCCTTGGATGCCGGGGCTGCTGTTGTTGCCGGTCTCTCCCCACGTCCCCGCCTGACGAAAATGCTTCTCTTGTTACTCACTTTCCCTGCCACTCATCACCCATGATAGACTTCGATGGATTTTGATAAACAACTTCTACGTTGCATAAGAGTGAGACAAGGTAAGCCTGTAATTTGAACTACTGGCATGATTGGAAATGAACAGCGTGACAGTGGCAAGAGAAATTGAATTCTGTAATGGACTGCTATGGGAAATCTTGTTATTCAAGCATAAGAGGGAGAAAAACGGTTTGGTGAGAGGAAAGAGAGGTGAGAAGAAAAATCACCTTCCCAGATGAATCACTGGGCCCCCAGTTATTTCTTTTTTCTTTATTTAAATTCTCCTCACTCCTCCTTCACAAATCCCTTTTTCTTGAGAGCCTTGCATTCCCAGATTATCTCCAGCATATGATCTCATGATGTTGCAAGATTCTGCCTGCAGTATATAGCCCTGGTTCTCAACTTACTCCAGATCCTTTGAAGTTTAATCCATACCTTCTTGATGAGAAGTTGTCCTCTAGTAGCTAAAGTCCAATGCATCTAGATGACCAAAGATTGAGAAGCCTTGATCTAAAGGACTGTCTATATAGTCCTGTGCATGAGACTGAGCTTTTCTGTTCCCTCCTTCCTGTTGCAGTTTAAGTTCTTATCCCAAATCCAAACCTGAAAGTTAGGAGTACCTCTAAAGAAGAATTCACCAGTATTCCAGAATTGCTGTTGGAAAGGAAGAGCCTGTTCCTGCCTCAGTCATCTACAAGTGGACACACTGCCCAGTCACACAGATGGGTATTTGGATCTAAGACTTTGATGTTAGCTTGGAGACCAACCTGCCTGGCATACAAACCAGCTGAGCTAGGCTATGCCACTGTACACATTCTTTGGCCTTCTGTGGCTGTTATTTTAACAAATAGTTGTTGCAGGCATGGAACTGCATCATAATTGTGATGATGGAACTGGGAAGGTGTGAGGGACACAGAACTGCACAGGTATATCTATGCTCTGATGTAGAATCTCAGCCAGTAATTTTAAAAAAGAGGGATTAACTTGGATCAATGACAGAGCAATGGCAAAGGGTTTAAATCTCCTCTTTTTCTACACCATGATCTTCATCTATCTTCTTTCCCCTACACCAGCTATCAGTTAAATTAAATATGTAAAGAGACAACCAAACAGTGTACGAGTTTGGCTTTGAATTACCTAATTTTGCCAAGATCCTACCTTGGAGTTATGTGGTATAAATCTCCAGATGCAGAGTTCCTCCTTGAATGTGCTATGGAACACTTATGGAGAAAGGCAATGTTGCCCAACTGAATATACAATAGGATGCACAACCAGGTGAGCCAAATGAGCAATTAAATGTGCAAGTAAATGCAGAATTGTACACATGAACAAACGCATATCCATAAATGTGAAGGCACTGCATTTGCAACTCTGCTGCTACAGCCTTGAACTGAAGGTGGACATTTCCTGTTGGACAGAAATGCCCAATCACGTTCAAAGGAGTACCTGAAACGTAGATGATATTGACATGATTCTGGTTATCGCATCATAAAAAATAGTTGGCCTTCTGCATCCATACACACACATACCCACAACGTTCTCATAGTCTCATTGAAAAGGGGAGAAAAGGAACTCTAAAAGGAGCTCTAAAAATGGAAAACAGAAAGCAGATATAACAGAGGCATCAGGCTGAGAACTGACAGTTTGTCCAGCCAAGAAGTAAAAAAAAAATACATATAATAATAATAGAAATAGAATAAATTGCCTGACCCCATCAGCACAGGAGCTCCGCCTCCACGCTGAGGCTGGAAATAGATCAAAACCTTTGACAGATGATCAAAGCGATCACAGAACGAGAAAGTCATTCGTTTAACCGGTGAATTCCTAAACCGGCAATCTTCTGCTATTTTCTAGCAGATAAAAATCTTGGTAAAAGCTTGTAGCTGCCCAAATTGCAGATCGTTTTTGTTCAGCCACAACACACAAGGAAGGGCAGAGAAAAGACTATTTCTCTTTGTTGTTGGCACGCTTTATTGCTTTTGACATGTCACACAGCTTTTCCCAACCTGCTCATCCAATAACTCTGCCATTGTGAAGACAAGAATGAACAGAGAAAGATTTTTTTAAAAAAAAAAAAAAAGGGGAAGAAGAAGAGCCACAACTAAGAAACTAAATATGATAATGATGAAATGCTGGGGAGGTTTTTAAAAATGTGAGACAGGTGGAAACCATCTTTTGAAACCTCCAGCCAATGTTACTTCCAAGGTTTCATGTATGTTTAGTACCTTGGAAACAGCTTGGGAAGTAAGTTTTTGAAAAGAGAACCATTCATGTTGTTCACTGTTGTGTTTTTCTTTTTTAAGTAATTTGCTGATGTTATTTTCCTCCATTTCTACAACCTAGAACTGAATGAAGACATTGCACATTGATGTGCATTGCACAAAAATGTGTTTTCAAGTTGTTTTTGTTAAATTCCATCAAGTTGATGTTGACTGATGGCAAGCCTACGAAGGAGAGACTTCCAATCACCTGTTCCTCAACCACCCTGCTCAAGTCTTGCAGATTCAGAGACATGTCTTCCTTGATTGAGTCTATCCATCTGTAATTCACCTTCCTGTTTTCCTACTGCCTCCCACCTCCCCAAGCATTATTGTCTTTTTCTAGTGAGTCATTTCTTCCCATGATATGGCCAAAGTACAACAGCCTTAGTTTAGTCATCTTGGCTTTTGGGCAGAGTTCCAGCTTGATTTACTCTCGGATCCATTTATTGTCTTTTTCGCAGTTCAGGGTATCCACAGAATTCTTCTCCAACACCGCATTTCAAAGGTGTTGATATCCTTCCTTTCAGCTTTCTTTGCTGTCCAGTTTTCGCAGACACACATAGAAACTGGAAATAAGATGGTACAGACAATCCTAACTTTAGTATTCAATTATATATATTTACACTCCAGGATTTTGGCATAGCTGACTCTCCAAATCCTAATTTTCTTCTGATTTCCTGACTTAAAGTACACACACATAAAACACCAACAGGATTATGGTCCTTATCTCTCTGCTTGTTACTTACCAGAAATATTGGCCATTGTGGAAAGCAAGAGGCTGGTCCTAGATAGACTTTCACTTCTCTTAGTTTTTGTACATTCAACCATACAAACTACAGGTTTGATACACATCTAAGGGCACAGCAAGATGAGATGCTAGGATTGTAAAGTGGGTGTGGTTGTATTTTAAGTGGTAAATGTAGTCACAGAGGAGGGGGATTTGGATAGAATTAGGATAGGAGATGTGTGCCCTTCAGGATGTTATCAGACTGTGGCTTCCATCATCCAACATTGTTGCTATGTTGGCTAGGGATTAGAAGAGTTGTAGTTTAATGACATCTGGAGGGCCACATGTCTGAGACAAAAGACAAATTCCTCCTACTGGAATCTGAAATCACATTTCACTGGCTGCTATTTGCATCCAAAGCAAATACTCATATAGTACCTGTATATATGAGCCAGCATAGTGGTTTGAGCATAGTAGTGCATAGTGGTTTGAACACTGGACTATGACCCTGAAGATCAGGATTTGATTCCCTGCTCAGCCATAGAAACCCACTGGGTTATCTTGGTAACATCATACATTCTTATACCCAGAAAACCTTGTGAGTTGCCTTAGGGCTGCCATAATTCAGAAATGACTTGAAGGCACACAATAACAAACCTATACATTATTCCCCATTAAGCAAATATCAACTCTAAAGTGGATGGATTAAACTGGGGAAATTATAGGGAGAAGGGGTTAACATCTCCCTTCCCCGGGCTATGCCACTTTTGGGGCTGTCTGTTATGCTTTATTTGTCATAGTTGCCATCACTGTTGTTTTAAATGTACCTCTTGCTTCCTTGGTCCAAGTAATTATGCTTTGGTAGTTGTCTTCAAGATTTTGGAATGCATAACTTAGTGAAGTACATGAAATTCACTGTAAAATTCCCTCTATATAGTTTGCTGGACTATAGTACTAGAACTTTCTAGTAGAGACTTCCCCAAACTACAAATTCCAGGATTCCATGGAACCATGACAGTTAAAGTGGTATCAAATATTACACACTCCACTTCTGGATGTCAGTTGAACCTCTACTGATTTAATTCCCACCCTTTACTGAAGGAACCCATAGAGATGGATATGGGTCTCTCTCTTGCCATTTCCACATGACACTCTTATAGTGCGATGATTCCACTTTGAACCTCCTATGGAATCCTGGGGTTTGCAGTTTCAGGAGGGGCCAGGCGTCCTCTCCTCAAATGTTCTCAGTCTCCCCTGTTTTATGCTTACAACAACCTTGAAAGGTTGAACAAATCAAGTTTAATCAGGGAACTTCATGGCAGATTAGGAATCTGAACCGTGGGATTCTTGAATTTCGGCTCAACTGGCATCCAGATTACTAAGCTGAGGTGGCTATCTTCATTGCAAAAGTTTGTTTAAGTTAGTTGAAGGACCGTGCTTGCTGAGGAATTCTGGGGGTTCTAGGGTGAAAAAGAAACTTTCCCATCCTCTCTTCCATTGATTAGGTGAATCAATAGGTCTGGAATGTGGCCTGATGAATTCTTCTGTACAAATCATCTATTAATTAACTGTGCTTTGTTTCTGAGACCAGATCAAGAAGAATTATCCTACCCTTGAAACTGTTTGGTATGTGTGTTCTTAGTGCAATCAATATATCAGTAGATTAATATCTCTCTCTCCCCGCCCCTTGTTGTTAAAGTTAATTTCTCCTCTTTAAAGTCAGAACTGAGCCTAGTGTGACACATTAATTCACGTAAAGCTATCAATCTCTAATATTAATTAGCACACAACTTTTAAGAATTTTTTTAAAAAGTGAAAGATGGAGCATTCTCCTCCCCTCCATCCAGCCATTTCATTCTGTGCTGAAAACATATATATAGAGGCATTGGGCTGGAGAGATTTTGATTTGTTCCAATTCCTTCTGTGTCTCTGGTAATAAATAAATAAATAAAACTGTGTTTTTGGACCACGTTGCTGTTGTTTTTGCTGCTCTTGTTTTATATCCTACCTTTCACCCATCCCTGGGACTCAAGACAACTTAAAAAATTAGAACAGACCCAGGCTGTTCCGCACTACACTGTTACAACGCTATTATTCCACTTTCAGCATCCTATGGAATCCTGGGGTTTGTAGTTCAGGAAGGGGCATGTAGAATTCTCAGCCAAAGAACTCTTTGGCCTCAGGAAACTACAAATGCCAGAATTCCACATGATGTTGTAAGTGGAATAATAGCACTATAGCAGTGTTGTGCAGAGATGGCCACAGACAGAAGTTCATAGATTCATAAGGCCTTTCTGCACTGCACTGTTATAGTGCTATTATTCCACTTCCAGTATCCTGTGCTGTCTCTTGTCTCTGCTGCAGTCTGCTTTGGAGAGATCTTAAGCAGAGGAATTAGATTGTTCTTCTTCTTCCCTTTCTCTTTAGAGAAATGCAAAAGGGAGAGGAGGCAGTCCCTGCTATCTAGTCATCCGTCTCCCATTCCTCCTCCATTGCTCTTTAATGGTCATATCAGTGGCCCCATGGGGCTTGGCAGCTTCCTGGCTAGGGAGCCATGGGGCTGCATCTGCTGAGCAACTGTATTCTGTGAACCCCATGCAGGAACGTTGCCTTACTGCAGTGGTTCTCAACCTGTGGGTCCCCAGATGTTTTTGGACTTCAGCTCCTAGAAGCCCTGAGCATTGACCATAGTGGCTGGGGCTTCTGGGAGTTGAAGTCTACAAACATCTGGGGACCCACAGGTTGAGAACCACTGTCTTACTGGGAAGAGATTGTCAACTGGGAGCCCTGTCACACTACACCATTATAGCACTATGATTCTACATTAACTATCATGGCAACTTCATACCCTTGGATTGACATTTTAGGGAGGGGGGGCTTAGATTTCTCAATCAGAGAGCTCTAGTGCCTCTCCAAAGTACAAATCCCAGAATTCCATTGGGTGCAACTATGGTAGTTAAAAGTGGAATGATAGTAGAATATTTGCATAGTATGAAAGGGCCCCGAGTGAGTATAACCCTTATATATATATGGATGCACATTTTTGATCAATCACAGTTAGCTTCATTCAGTGCAAAGCCACTGAAGCAATTATATGCTTTTTCATGCAATTTAAAGCACAACAACACCAGATTACCCTCAAGCCTACTTCCCACCTCCATCTGCACTGCAGTGTGTGAATGGAATTTCAGAAGTGATAATTAGATGGTCATCTCCTGGACGGGGATAATGTTACTTGATATGCATTAACAGAAGTGATGTATAGAATGCAGGTCCAAATGCACACACAAACACAACCAAATCAAAACCCAATGCGAACTCCTGAATGATTTTAAAGCAATTTTCTGAATGATTTTTAATGATTTCTCCATCTGGAGAAAAGGAGCACATCTATCTATCCGGTCTCTCTTTGCTTGACAGTGAACCCTTGAATAATGCTCTAACCTGCTCACCCCACAAGCAATTTCTCTGATGCCCTTATTGATTTTTAGGAGCCTTAAATTCCCTTTCAAATATATGTCCTCTCATAAGGAAAACCTGAACTATTGTTCCCCCTCCCCACAGAGCTTGCTCTTGTACTGCCTGCATGTCCTAGATATTGAGACCAGTTCTGAACTGAATGGTCTCCAAGTTCCATTTGTTTTCCTTTCAATGTTTTGATGGAGTTGTCTTCCTTTCTCGGTGATTGCCGTGATCTCTCTGCACTGTATTCTTCTGCTGCTTTTGCTTCAGTAGGCAATAGGGATACAATTAATTGTGAATTTTCTCCTTGAAGGAAGCAATGAGTAATTTGAACAATTTTCTTCCTGCTCCAAGAACTATTTCTCTGCAGAAATATTCTTTCCTTCACAGAAAATACTGTTTCCTGTGCATAAAGTCCTGTCTTCTGCACAACACATTGTTTTTATTATTTTTATTCTATTCTATTCTATTCTATTCTGTTCTGTTCTGTTCTGTTCTGTTCTGTTCTATATTGTTTGTGCAGAATAAGCTTCAAATTTAGAAAAGTCTTGTTTATCTAGGGCCAGTTCCACACTACACTGTTATAGTGCTGTTATTCCACTTTCAACATCCTGTGGAATTCTGAGGTTTGTAGTTTAGGGAGAGACCTTTAGAATTCTTAGCCAGAGAGCTCTTGGGCCTCAGTAAACTACAAACCAGAGAATTCCACAGGATGTTGAAAGTGGAATAATAGCATTGTGTAGTGCAGAAATGGCCTACGATTCCTTGTCTTAGGGTTTCCTGGAACCTAAAAAAAAAAAACTTTTTTAAACAATTTTTAAAATATTTTTAAATAGTCTCTGCCTTGCTAGTAGGGCATGCCATCGTCATTGTTTTTCCTCTGCTGCTGCCCCTAGTCAATGAGAGATCGCATCCAGTTCTGATAACACAATAAAGCTATACAGCCAGTCAGGTTTAGCTATGTGCTGACACAGCTATGAGCCAGTTAAGCTCACTTGCTTGCTGCTTAATTCATTAAATTGATTTTTTTAAGAAAGAAAAGAAAAGAAAAGAAAAGAAAAAAGATTATGAGAAATGATCAGCAACAAAAGGAGGTGACAAGAAACAATAATCATGTCTGAAAAGCAAAGTCATGATCCTTGAGGCTCGAAAGAACAAATTTCAAGATTGTTTTGCAAAACGTTAATGAGACAAGGTAACAAATCAATGTTTAATAAGGCATTTTTTCCCATTCTCCATGGCTTCTTTCTACACTAGCATTCCTGCTCTAGTGGAATAGGTGAAGGATCCCAGACAATATCCTCCAGCCCATCAGCAAAGGATGAAGTACCACTGGGTGTAGCTAAGTACTCTCACTCCCTTCCTGAGCATTGATCTGATCCCTCCAGATGCCAGAATGGCTCTCATGGCCATTCACAGAGAAAGGGATGTGTAAATGGCCAGGTAGTGACTGGCTGTGTTTCAGTAGCCAATCACAGGAAGGTGACATCATTCTCCTGAACCTCTGGAGGACTTCTGGGACATCTAAGGAATGGAGAGATTGAATGGCTCAAGTACATCATTGGTAATGACCTAAGAAAACAAAACAAACACAGGCATAAATTAGATGGCAGCCTATGCTTGTACGGGACTGAAGTACATTGATCACCAACTTATGTCCTCTATAGATTAGTGGAATAATTTGGGACCATATCACCTACTCTGAAGACACCCAATCACATCTGACCATGGTTCCCATGGGTCAACCCTGGTCAGTACTCAGATGGGATGCCACCAAATAATCCCAAGTGCTATAGGCTGCATTTCAGAGAAAAGCAATTTCATACCACCAGTGAGCATTCCTTGCCTAAGAAAACCCTATGAAATTCATTGGATCACCGTAAGTTGACAGGTGACATGAAGTCAGATACATGCCCACACACATCATATGAATGAGTCTTGAGCATTAGGCCCCCTTTCATGTGACACATTTATAGCATATTCATAGCACTTTAACAGTCAAGGGTCCATTCTACGGGAGTTTTAGCTTTGTGAGGTATTTCGTATTCTCTGTCAAAAGGAGGTAGCACCTTGTTGTTGTGTGCCTTCCAGTTGTTTCTAATTTGTAGTGACCCTAGGGTGAATCTATCACAGGGTGTTCTGAGGCTGAGAGTGTGTGGTACACCCAAGATCACTCAATGGATTTCCATGGCCAAGCAGGGAATTGAATCCTGGTCTCCAGGATCATCACTATACCATGCTGGCTCTGGTAATTTGCTGAATTATAAATCCCAGGATTCCTAGGGATTCAACAATGGCAGTTGAAGATACATCAACAGTCTACAACTACATGACATGAAAGAGGCCTAGGGATTACAGCTAGAAAGTGTCAGAATGCAACAGGAGTTTCCGATGTGCATCACAAGTGCGCAAAGTGCATCAGAAGTGTCTGAAGTGCATCATAAATGCCTGATGCTCATCAGAAGTGCCTAGTGTTCACTGGAAGCCCCTGGTGCACATCAGAACACTTTTGCTAGTCCCCAAATCCATATCTCCACAATCCATAGGGTTTTGTTGCACTTCTGCAATGTAGCTACAGATTTATTAGATTACAAAACATAGCAATTGGTTTTAGGCTATAAATTTGACCTCCTGTCCAGCTTATGACTTATCAGCTGGGCTAAGGATAAAATATGAGTGGGCATCCTTAAGACTTTGACCTTAGACTTTGCAGGCCCACGTGAAGAGCGTCTGAGAGTACCTATGGGGTGCAATTTGATCACATGTGCAGAATATGTCCATATATTGTGGCCTAAATTCCCAACTAGTCCCAACTAGAATAGACCTGCTTTATCAATAGTATTTGCCTATGTGTTGATTTATCATTTGACAACTGACTCAATGGAAGCTACCCAGTAGGATTTTAGCCTTGGCACCGAAGATAAAAATTCATAACATGATTCAAGAGTTGCAAAACGATAGAATTTTCAGATGGTACTTTCAAACAGATATGCAGTTCATACAGATGTGAAATAAGAGGTAGTAGATGTATGCACTGCTTTTTCAGGTCAAAAAAGAAAGCTGTTTCAGTTTCTCCCTAGCCATTTAATTTTAATTAAAGCCGATGGATAAAAGAAGACAGGAAACCTCCTGTCTAACTGAAGAATAATCAATTATAACCTCCTGCTCTCCCCATTCTAGCTGTCCCCTTACTTAAGAAACATCCCTGAGCAATGCAACGCAGTGCGTCATAAGCTGACACCCTGGAAGAGAGCCCTTCTATAAATGACAGCAGAAAGACATGAATTATTGGGAACTCTGAGTCTTCAGGGACCAACAACATCTGTAGGAGTCAAGCTCCAGCTCCTCAACTCAGAAGGAAAGCAATTAATTAAAAACAACAGCAACAACTTGACAACGTTGATGCTTACAGATGATTGTCCCACTGGTTTTTAAATGGATGAGGCATCAGAACTTCTGCCAAAGGATGCAGAAATATGCAAAGAAGACAAAAAGGAGGTCAGCTCTTCTGTTGGCATAATCTGGTGTCTTCTAAGAGTAAAGTCTTCTTATAATTAATATACTAGATTGACTATCACAAACTGTGACAATGGATGCTTGCTTACATGGCTTGCAGAAATGCGTTTTTATGTAGTTGGTAAATAACTGCCTATGTCTAGAGATGCAGGTAAATAGGTACAAAAAGGTTCAAATTATTAAATAAAGAAACCTAAGTGTTATCATAAATCAGATTCTAGTAATTATAGTTTCCGTTATCCATGAAGAATTCTGCTAATATGGAACATATCGCTGAAATCCATATATTGCTATCCACTTCTTTAATCTGAATATACAATAAATATCAGTGGGAATTATAGTAGCATAAGTAACCTGTGCATATCCTGACGTACTACTTGTTTGAGCATTGTTTTCTTGTTGGGTGCATTCAGATGGGAAATTAAAGGAGTATGGTCTGGTGAAAAGCCCGCCGCTTCAATCTCTCCCATTTACTGATTAATTAATTGGAACTTTCCAGTAGCAGTCCTATGCCCAATTACCTTGAAGTAAATCCACCAAAGTAAATAGTCGCAAACACATTCCCACTGTTAGCGGCTGCTCTTTCACCATAGCCGTTAGAATGACTGGCAAAAAAAAAGCCTAAACATTTGTGTAATATCTAACAAAGATAAATGTTGCAGGTGGTTAAAAGCAGAGTTTGGAACGTTTAGAGGGTGTGTGTGTATATATATATATATATAATTTTTATTATATACATAAAATTAAAATCCACCTTATACATTAAATAAATTCGATAAATCTTTCCATATGTACAATTTCACAAACATATAATTTTTCTTGGTAATGTATAGTCCATATATTTACGGCTATATTTAACCATATGATAAACTCATTGTCATGCTCGCTATTTCTACATTACCATGACTTCCTTGCCCCCGTCAAGAGTCATTTTACCTGCTATTTATTCCTTCCATAAACTCCCCAAATTCCATTTAATATACAAGTCCCAGAATTGCTAGTCAGCATGGCCAATGGCAATTGCTGGAATAGTGGTACAGAAAGTAACTTTCCCAAATTCTGATTAACAGCATCACATAAAAGGAAGACTACAATGAAGACCTGAACAAAAAGCCTATTTCCACTTTACGTCAAAATGAGAATACAAATGGCAATTTGCAAATTGCTCTATGGACCTCCGGGGTCAAGTTTTAGCAGCCACATAGATTCATAGAGAAGAAGATTCTGGCTGTTCTGTTCCTAAATATTTCAAGAAAGTGTTGGGGGATTTACGGCCTTCCAGTTGGGTTTGCAGATGTCACAGTCTAGACCAGTGGTTCTCAACCTGTGGGTCCACAGATGATTGTGGACTTCAGCTCCCAGAAGCCCCAGCCACTATGGTCAATGCTCAGGGCTTCTGGGAGCTGAAGTCCAAAAACATCTGGGGACCCACAGGTTGAGAACCACTGGTCTAGACCTTTTTTTCTGGTCCTTGGAGTGAGAGAGAGGAATTTCAGGTGTTTCTTTGGAAAGTGTGTGTGGATAACTTTTTCTCATTTCTTAGGCACAGGTGTGAATCCTATTAGGCAGTCTCAAGCAGAGCAAAACCATTAAATAACTTGTTGAATGGTGAGTTCAGATTATTAAATGAGTCTGCTCTAATTGCAACAATAAGAGTCATAACTTGGTGTTTGTTTGCATGGCCTACTTTGTGTGACTCCTACTGATGCTGAATGCATCACACTTAATGACATCATCCTTTAACGTCACTAAAGTTGGTTGCAGGACATCACAGGGCATCTTCCCTGGGTCTCAGGTTTAGGATAGTCTAATACCTGGCAAGCTAATGTCTTAAGCAGTAGCTGGATCACATCACAGCAAGTACAGTCAGGAATAACAACAGCTGCAATCTAACAGGATCCGGGAGAAGCACACATCCCTCATCCCTGCTTTAGGGCTTTGTAGCTGAAAATCAACACTTTTTGAATTCTGCCTGATAGCCGGTGAACCCATTTAATTCTAACATGTGTTCACTTGACTCAGAATGAAGGTGTGATCAAAGTTCATGCCTTAGAAACCGGGATGGCAATCTCGCGTAGGCTGTGTACTTTACCGGGATAAATAAGTGCCACAATTTTCTAAGGCAATTCAATTTTCACTGGTGGAATAGAGTGAATTGTCAGCAAATGCGAACTTGGAATCTACTAAAGCATACAACCAGGTCCCGTGAAAATCTTACAGAAGCAAATGTTTGTTATGTCACTGAGCAAGAAAGGAGGAGGATGAAAAAGTAAGAGAATATTGCATGTTTCACTCAGACCTGAATCCTATCAGTTAGTAGCAACTAGAGCAGGCCTTTCTCTAGTGGGGTTCTTACTCAAGCTTGGAAAATTTACTTCTATGAACTAAAGATCCCAGAATCCTATAGCCTATAATGTGCCCTGAAGATAACCCAACAAGTATAAAATTGAGCAGCTATTCTACTGACTGGAATACCATATTTAACCATGCAACACTGGGCTTAAGGGAACAGCCCAGGCTGTCATTATGCCTCTGCTCTGAATCCAGGGTGCTTGTGATGACTTTCATTGCATGAAACAGCCTGGGACCTCAATACATAGAGTGCCTCTCCCTGTACATTTTTCCCTTAGGACTGAGAACTGCTAGAAGTTTCTCTGTCTTTTACTAGTGTAAGTGATTCTATGGGGGAAATTGGAGAGGGTCTTAACAGCTATGGCATGTTGGTTGTGGCATATTCTCCTTTTGGAGACTTGGTTGGCACCAGTACCAAGCCAAAGCATACTTGTTTATTAAAACCTTTAGGGCAAAACCAATCTTATCCAAGTTTACCTGTGCTATCGGTTTAAACTTTTAACCTGCTGAATCATTTAATATGTTTTCACAAATGCTTTAAGTTTTAAAAGTGTTGGACATTGCTTAAATTGAGTTTAGATTTTAGAAGTTGCCCTAATTGTGGACACAGATTCTTTGTATGCCACACAAACATAGCACCGTGATTCCTCCTTTACTGGTTCCATCCCATGGAATTCTGGCTTTTGCAGTTAAGGAGCAGCATTTAGCATTCTCAGCCAAAGAGCTCTAATGCTTCACCAGACTATAAATCCCAAGCTTCAGTCAGATGTTGTGATGAGAGTTAAACTGGAATGGTAGTGCTATAGCTATAGTGTGGAAAGAGCCTGCATTTTTGTTACAGATGAAACTGTTACTCAAAAAAGTGAAAATGGTATTTCAGAAAAATTCATTAAGTAGCAACACAAAGAGGGTCAATCTTCTTTCAGCATAAATGCATAACTTAATGAAACTGTTGAATTAGAAGGAGAAACAAACACCACATTTTATGTTAAGTACCACTGCAGCAATTTAAGTCAGGAGTTTCAAGGTTTGCTTTGGATGAAATATTCCTGCAGTTCCTCCAGATTTTGCATCTTTGAAGTCTTGCCACTTCATAACACATTAGTTGAAAGCAGAGATGCGAAGACTATTTGCAAATTCCTCATCCTAGGAGGAAAATGGATAAAGTGGTTTATACAAATTCACAGAGAAAGGGGGGAGAGAGAGCAAGAATAGGTAGAATGAATGGACAAAAGATAAGTGTGGAAAAGAAAGAAGAGAGTATGAAGTATGAAACTATGGCCATTTCCACACTACAATGTTAAGAGTGCTTTAGTCCACTTTCAACATCCTGTGGAATTCTGGGGTTTGTAGTTTACTGACACCAAAGAACTTTCTGGCTGAGAATTCTACATGTCCCTCGCTAAACTACAAACCCCAGGATTCCATAGGATGCTGAAAGTGGACTAAAGCACTCTTAACATTGTAGTGTGGAAATTGACTATGAAGAGAGTAAACTACAAATCCCAGGATTCCTTTGGATGCAGTCATAAAAGCGGGTTCTCCATCCCACTTCTATACCTTTGTTGTTGTGTGCCTTCAAGTCGTTTTTCCAGCTTAGGTCAACTTAAAGAGAACTTATGATAGTTTTCACAGTTTTTTTTTTCTTAGTAGTATTTGTTGAGAAAGGAGGTTTACTATTGCCTGAGGCTGACAGAGTATAACTTGCTCAAGGTCACCCAGTGGGTTTCCATGGCCAATCAGCAAGCCCTAGAAAGAAACTCCTAACTCTCTCATCCTTTCTTATTCCCATTCAGTTTTCACTTGACTTTCAAAAGCCCTGTTCTCTTGAAGAAATTGGCTGGGATTTTAAATTTGCTCAGCTTACTGCTGTCATATCCATATGTACCAGCCACATAGCTAGCTGTTCATTTCAAATTCTACATTAAAGTCCTGATGATGAACGTCCATTCCAGACAAATATCTCTGGATTGGAGGGGAGGTCTGAGTAAAATCCCCCCGACAATCAGAAGGATGTTGAGCAGAGGGGTGCAGAAGCCAATATTCGGAGGGGTGATATATAGTTGTACTTGCAAAGCGTGAGATTACCGAGGGTAGATCTTCCCTGCTGTGTATTTTGCAAACCGCAAGCTCCATGCCACTCAAAGCAGGGGCATGTGAGGCCTCATAGCACAGTTGATACTGAGGTATTTGTTAAAAGCATAGGTAGATAAAATACACACATGAACACAAACCTACATAGGTTTGTCTATCTGAGTCAGAGCGTGATTTCAAAGTATCTGAACAAGAGAGTGAAAGATGTGTATCTATCTAACCTTTCCACTCCACATTTTTGTCAGTATATGTGTGTAAAAGCAAATTGCACAAATGTAATTCCATCTCAAACTTGCATACGTATGGGGGAGGCTGTTGCAGAGCATTACATTTACTTCGTCTCTCTACAACAAGCAAAGCCCCTTCCTTCACTTGCTATGGGCCTTTCTGCACTAGACTGTTATAATGCTATTATTCCACTGTCAACACCCTATGGAATCCTGGGCTTTGTGGTTGAGGGAGGGGCCTTTAGAATTCTCAGCCAGAGAGCTCTTTGGCTTCAGCAAACTACAAACCCCAGAATCCCACAGGATGTTGAAAGTGGAATAATAGCACTATAACAGTCTAGTGCAGAAAGGCCCTGTGTCACTGTGTTATCCATCCCCAGTCACTCCCTTGCTGCTAGAGAGCAGAGGGGACTGGAGAACCATATGGCCATGCTGTGATAGCCAGAAGAATGTCTATGGAATGATCCACTGAGAGCCCTAGAGAATGCTGGTGGATCTTGATGAAAGATGTCTTCCATCATAGCTAGAGATTCTCCAATCCTCCATCAGCAACACAATAGCCATGAGGGTGCTATTGCAGTGACATATTGAGTTCTGAGCCTGATGGCAGGAGACCCATAGTGTAGTTCCATATGCAGAACCTCTACATTATGCTCAACCATGTAGGATCTCAGTCCATGAGTCCAACCTTCAGAAAACTCAGCCATTAAAATGATAGACATGGTGCTTATGCAATTATAATAATCATTAGACCCTTCAGACTTCACAAGGACGTGATCAGGAGGAGGCTGGGAAACAGTTTTAAAGTATGATTATAGAAATTTGTGGCTATCAACTTGCAATTAACAATCACAGGACAAGGCTTTATTGAATCAAGCTGCACCAAAGTACATCAATTTCAGTTACTCTCTTTCTCCTGAATTTCAATGTGCCTTGCCTTTGTGTTTTGAGGTTGTCCCTTCAGTTGTCTTTCATAGTTATCCAGAGTTCCCTTTGTTTGCTCAACAATGGGTGTATTTCATCTCTTTCCTAAATCGAGCTGTCAGGTCAAAACCTGGGCACATTTAGCTAGAATGTCAGTTGTGTGTTTTGAAACATCTGGGCCAATTAAGGCAGAAGAGTGGATGCTATTTTGTCTGAATGGCAACAGGAGGTTAATTTTAAAGTACCCCAAAGGCAAAAATCTGTTCTTTGCCTTCGAGGGAGATATACTCATCAGTGAAAGACTTTCTTATTTTTTAAGTGCTGAATGCAAACTTTTACAAATAAAGAGAAAGGGTTTAAGTAAGAGGCTGGAGCACCTGCCTTCTGAGGAAAGACTATGGTGTTGGGGCAACTGTCGTTTTGTTCAGAGAAAAGAAGTTGAGTTGGGCAAACTTGGCTGAGATTTATAAAACAATAAAACAATTGCTAAGATCCATCTCAGGGCTGTGTAGCATAAATCTTTACACAATTATGCATAACTCTTACATTGAATGGAAACATTGCACAACAGACTGCATTATGGATTGGGAAATGGAGTGCAGAATGGAATGTGCAACAGAAGGAATGCTATTGCCAATTTCGGCAGAAGTATATCGATTCACATCAGCTGAGAATATTCATTTTCAGTCAGTTAATTAGTTAGTTGAAAGCCACACGATGTAGTGCTTTGAGAACTGGACTACAACACTGGGGACCTGGGTTTGATTCCCCGTTGGATGACCTTGGGTGTGTCACACAATCTCAGCCCCAGAAACCTCCATGATAGTTTTTCCTTAAAGTCACCATAAGCTGGAAAATAATATGAAGGCACAGAGCAACAACAGTAGTTAGTTAGTTGGTTCGTTCATTCGTTCGTTCATTCCCAGAGTTGCTTAGTTAGATTGTATGTTCCCCTGGCTTGCAATCTAAATACTGCATAAGGAAACGGGAATAGTGTAGTGGAAATTACCTTCAGTAGTTCCTGGCCACTCTTCTTCCCAAAAGGGATATGTCACTTCTCCCCTCTCCCTTTTTTGTTCCTTTTTGCCAGAAAAAACTGTGGTTTAGAGATAGACTTGTGGTCGTCAGAAGTAGTTTTAGTACCACTCCCATCGTTGCTACCTTATAGGCTTTATCAATATCACATCCATCTCTAATTAAGGGATATTTTTGTTTGTTTGTTTGTCTTGCTGCCAAGTTGACTTTGGGCCTTTCTGCACAACACTGTTATAGTGCTATTATTCCATTTTCAGCATCCCATGGAATCCTAAGGTTTGCAGTTTAGGGAAGGGCACTTGGAATTCTCAGCCAGAGAGCGCTTTGACCTCAGCAAACTACAAACCCCAGAATTCCACAGGATGTTGGAAGTGGAATAATAACACCATAACAGTGCAGTGTGGAAATGCCCTTTGACTTATAGAGACCCTATGAGTTAAAGACCTCCAAAAGCCTCCATCTGCCCTGCTCATCTCGTAAACTCAGGGCTGTTGCTTTCTTGATTATATCAATCCAACTCTAATGTAGTCATCCTTCTCCTCCTCCTCCTCCTCTTCTTCTTCTCTATTGCTTTCAACTATACTGAGCATTATTGTGCTTTCCAATGAGCTATGACTCGTGATATGTCCAAAATATGACAGCCTCATTTTACTCTTCCAGGGAGAGTTTCACCTTGATTTGCTCTAGGACCCATTCATTTATCTTTCTGGAAGTCCATCATATCCATTCAACGTTTGTGCAGATCCACATTTCAAATGCATTGATTCTGTTCCTCTCTGCTCTTTTCATTGCTCAGCTTTCACAATCATACATAGAAATTGGAAATATGATGGCATCAGCAATATTAATATTCAGTTATGTATCCTTACATTTCAGGATCTTGTCTAGTTCCTTCATAGGTGCCATTTCAAGTCTTAAACGTCTCCTGATTTCTTGACTACAGTCTGTTTAGATCAGTGGTTCTCAACCTGTGGGTCCCCAGATGTTTGTGGACTTCAGCTCCCAGAAGCCCCAGCCACTATGGTCAATGCTCAGGGCTTCTGGGAGCTGAAGTCTAAAAACATCTGGGGACCCACAGGTTGAGAACCACTGGTTTAGATTAATGACTGAACCAAGATGTTGACAATATGAAGCAAAAGCAGTATTACAACCACCAGCTTCATCCAGGAAAAGATTTAGCACCAGTTGGGGAAAAAAGCCACTTGCTTTAAAGGGAGACATTGTATTTGCTTCTATTGATTAGCATTTTCCTTTTTCAGTTTTTGTTGATGCATGCTGTCTAAAGCAATGGATGAACTATCTTAAGGGCAACATTGATTTTGTGATCATTTCCTTTTTCCTTGAGAGAACTGCTAGTGCCAGGTAGCGTGTAACTGCAAAGGAAGAAGCTATAGACCAATTTATATCCAAAGGTTTCCATTGTGGTGAGAATGAACCAAAGACATTGGTCTCTGCATACATTGCAGAGGTATTGCAAAGTGTCTCCAAGAAACTTCTGGTAAACTAAGAAGAGGCCAATACAACCAAGCTTGGAAAAGTTATATTTTGTGGACAGGACCCCCAGGATCCCTAGACAACCTGGCCAGGAACTTTCCCAAGCTTTCTTGAACAAGAGACGCTGATACATTGCAATGCACAAATTGTGTTGCTATTCTTGCTGTTGTTAGTAGCAGTTTACCTCAAGAAAAATAGTAATGAAAAATTATAAACATAAATATATTATCATATGGCAGTACTAATTATATCCCTCCTCCAAAAGAAAGAAGCCAAGTGATAATCAACTTTCCAGCTTAGTCTAAATGTTGGTTGGCATCCTTTTCATAAATTGTGACATTGATATTCACTTTTTTGTCATTGTAGAGGTCAGAATTCTGTTCTGACCATGCAATACCCAAATTTCTCCCTGCCAAAAAAACTACATAACTTGTAAGCTGTACATTCTGCCCACTGCCAGTTCTGTGTTGTTAGAGAGCAAGCAATCAGTGGAGATGCATTCAATTATTTTCCTGTAGCTAGAAGTGCTGCAAGGATATCATCTTTTGGGACCTCCTGAGAACCTTTGTAGGTCTGCATAGATGCCTATTGCTGTCTAAAATAGCTAGCTGCATCCCTATTGATTCCCCTTCTACCCTCAGACAAGATGGAAATGGTTGTGTTTGGGAAAGAGGGGCTGTGCTGCTTACAAGTTGGGTCTGAAGGTAGTAGCATCAGGAGTTGTATCTATGGAGATGTAGCTATGTGATACATGTACATTTCCTGATGCAAAATCTCTGCCAAAGTTTTGTTTTTTCATAGAATCATAGAAATGTAGAGTTGGAAGAGACCACACGGGCCATCCAGTCCAACCCCCTGCTATGCAGGAACACCCTCAAAGCATTCCCGACAGATGGCCATCTAGCCTCTGCTTAAAAACCTCCAAAGAAGGAGGAGACTCCACCACACTCCGAGGCAGTGTATTCCACTGCCGGACAGCCCTGACTGTCAGGAAGTTCTTCCTGAGGTTCAGGCGGAATCTCCTTTCCTGCAGCTTGAATCCATTGCTCCTTGTCCTGGTCTCTGGAGAAGCAGAAAACAAGCCCTCTCCTTCCTCTACATGGCATCCCTTCAAATATTTAAACACAGCTATCATGTCCCCTCTTAACCTTCTCTTCTGCAGACTAAACATACCCAGCTCTCTAAGTCTATCCTCATAGGGCATGTCTTCCAGGCCTCCCACCATTTTGGTCGCCCTTCTCTGGACTTGCTCCAGCTTGACCATGTCCTTCTTGAATTGGGGTGCCCAGAACTGGACACAGTATTCAAGATGAGGTCTAACCAAAGCAGAGTAGATTGGTACCAGTACCTCCCTCGATCTAGACACCAGACTCCTGTTGATGCAGCCGAGACTTGCATTGGCTTTCTTGGCTGCCGCTGTTCTTTCCTTGCTTGACAGTAAATAATTCTGAATCTTCAGTTTCCAAACTATGAAGTGTCAATGACTCTGTAACAACTGTTTCCAATACATATGCTGAAACTTCAATGGTCTCAAGATATCAGATGCATCATTTGTAAGACCAATGGATGGCTCCCCTGTCTCAATAGACATTTATTTCCTAGTTTCCCCTCTAAGAACTTTACATTTACCTGCTATTTTTGTTTTCATTTAGAGCCAGATTCCATAGCCTCCTTCACCATGTGAGAAGATCTACTTCCTCATCATATTCCCAACCTTCAACTATGACTGTTCACTGAAAGGAGAAGTAGATAAAAGATGTTTAGGAGGCAACAGTGGTTATGATCTTAACCATGGTAAACCACCAAAGGAGACAGAAGGTATTTCTCTGCATTATGTGCCTTAGGTCAGCAAGGGTTTTTCACTCCCAATTGTCTAAAGATGGCAGTAGGGTTTTTGGAGAAGGAGGAGGAGGGGAGGGGAGGGGAGGGGAGGGAGGGAGGGGAGGGAGGGAGGGGAGGGGAGGGGAGAAACTTTTCCTTCTTAAATTAGATTGCACTTAGCAGGGCTTTGAATTCCATCTGGCTTTTAGACTAGACCCTGAAAGACCTGTCCAAGGTTGTGGCTCTTATGCAACAGTCATGAAACAAGAGGGAAATGTATTAAAACAAAGATCCAGGACAAAAAAGGAACAAAGTAGTAAAAATACAACCAGTTTACTGGAATGACAGCTGAGGGCTTTAGTGACTATGGGTTGGTGAAACATTATGGGCATCAGTTTGAATTTTCAGGAAGCTATCTTATCATGCTGAAGGTATGTTCAGATAGGGATTCAATGTCTCAGATAGTTCCGTTAAAGGTCTCATATGCCCTTCAAATTCAGTCTCACCATCCTTCCAAGCAAGCTTTGTACAAATTACAAATCTTACAAGTTTTGACTGGCTTCTAAGCTTTCTGTCTGCCACAAATCCCACTTGGCTGATCAGAACACTGCCAGACATTTTTGACTGACTGTGATAGGTGATTGTACTAATTAAGTTAATTGTTGTCGGGGAGGGAGTGCACCCCTGTTTATCAGCATATTTAAATTCTAAAAATAAAGAACTGAAAAAAAAATTAAATGACTCACTCGAAGGAACAAGTGACGTTCCCACACATGAACCTCATTTTACTTTCTTCTGCTCATTCCATTCTTTCTTATTTTCAGTATCAAATTATTGGCAGCAGAAAGCTGGGCCTATCACACGCACACACGCAACCTCCTTCAAGGCCTCTGGCTGTTCTTTTCTGTCTTTGACTGAAATATGTCAAGTCCTATTCCCCCTTCCCTTTGAAACAGAAAGTAATTTCCTTTGCTGCCTGGCATTTGCACGAGTGACTTCGGGCAGTGTGTAACCCTTCTTGTTCCTGTCGGGATGCAAAATGAACCAAACACAATCTGAAAAACACCTCCACCACTACTATTATCTAGAAAACTACACAGCTTCTGGCTGTTTTGAAGACAAAAGATTTCTGAAGGGCATGGGCTGCTTTCATGCTGATAGTGGAGAGGATGGGTTTCAGAAGAGCTGCCTGCGTGTGTGTGTACATGAGCAGGGGCTTCCCTTAGCTATATGTATCTAATATTGTCCAAGATCTTGGGTCCTATTCTTGAATCACACCAAGATCTTGGGTGCTATTCTTGAATCACACCTTACTTTTGTTGTTGTTAAGTGTCTTCAAGTCAACTCCGACTTAGGGCAGCAACTCTCATAGCACTTTCTTGGCAAGATTCATCAGTTGTATATCAAAATGGTTTCACAACCTTTGGATCATCTCCTTTCAGGAGATAGAGGATGATGTACAACTTAAAAATATTTTTTTACAAAATCATAGATCTAGATTGGGAATGCTTGACATGCAGACTGGGGGACACATGTGGCTGCTTGACTCCACTTTTTTGGCCCCTGTTAGTCCCCCAAGCCCCCCAAGCCCTATCTTTTAAAAAAATTGGAATGATTTTGGGGCATATTTATCCCCCTCAACACCCAAATATGCAAAAAACCACTCCTAGACTCATACTGAAAGCCCCCTCCCCATTGTACCTCTGTACTCCCAAAGGCATCTATTTCTTTGTGAGAGTCCTTCTCAATACTTGGCGGTGACATGATGTCACTTCCTGTCATTATTTTGGAAAGGACACAGATGAAGATAGACGTGTTTGGGAGTCCAGTTGGAAGGTGTGCACGCTGTGAGGCGTCAGCAGGGAAGGAATTGACCTCTGATCTCCTAGCAGTTGCCCACATGTATTCTAAACCAACCAAAGAAGCAAACGGAAAGAATTAGATTGGCCTGTTCACATGTGTAGAAGTAGCTCAGTTTGTATGCAGAAGAACACTCCAGGCTTCAAATTTGCCTGGCATTTTTGAATGAATATTACAAGCTACTAAGAGTTGCGTTTCCAAGTCACGAAATAGGCACCTTAGAAACATCTTTAATTATCTGTGATAGATCAGCAACGTTTTTCATATGTCTTTTAATATTAAATGGATCAATGAATGTGTATTCTAACTCACACAAACACAACCTTTTGGGTTACAGCTCTCCCTGATATCATGGATCCCTCAGATATCATGGCCAATAACCTTGGGGCTGTAAAATTTTTGGAGTTCCATAGTTCTAAAAGCAACTTTCCCAAGCACTACTAACTCTAAGAAAGGCAGTGGGCTCCTAACATAGTTCACACATTTTTGAAAAATGTTCTATTATTCAACTCTCCTGACCCTCATGTCCACCCACCCCGGTACATTTTTCCACTGTAAGATTTTATCTAAAGCTGCTTTGCAATGATGTAAATCCCCTCCCCACTTCTTTTTCTAATTAATTTATGTAGCTCCAATACCCTGCGATGCTTGGAGAAGCCAGCTGGAATCCCATATTTCCTCCAGCCCTCAATTATGGCTTGAGTCAGCAGTTTCTGACATTAATTTTCAGCAAAGGTGAGGTTCTTTCTCATTGCAGAGGCTCTGCAGCAGAGCAGTTAGTTATTTGCTGATGCCCAGACCCACTCAATCACTCCTCGGGATGGATCCCCCTCGCCTCATTCATGCATGTCACATCCCAAGAAAATGGCAGGCTGCCATCTCCCTCGTCAACAGAGCTCGCTCCGGAAATTCAGACAGGCTCCTCAAGGTGGTTGTTGATGGTTCTGCTCTTTTTGATGCATAGTCTTTTTCTTTTTCCTTCCAGATTTTATGTTCAGTCAGGGCCTGGGAAGGAGAGAGGGGAATGAACCCAACTAACCACAGAGTGTGGGAGTGAAAGAGCATGGTGGTGCCCAGAGATACATAGGCGTCTGGGTCAGGCCTACGAATATTACAAAAATACTCAAAGCTATATTACTGGTCCTCCTTGGGAGTTATTTATAGAAACATAGGAAGCATAGCAACATCTTGCAATAAATGCACATTAGAGGCTATTGCACATGGCTACCGCTATGTAGTCAAGTTGACATTTTCAGTGCACAGTGCCCAATATGCATCTACAACACATACTGCATGTGTGCAATGTATACTTGCACACTTCTTTCTGAACATTAAACGCACCATCTCATGTGCGATGACTCCACATGTGGAATTTTGCTTCCTCTCCCAATAGCTGGAAATGGCTGTTGCACATTGGATCACTAGGTCCAAGGAACTTAAAATTACTAAGGATGTTCTCGTACATTTTGGGAACCTTTTTTGGAAAAAAAAAATTGGTTGTGCAAGAAAATCTGCTTCATTTTTTTTTCTTTCTTTCTTTTGCCTTTTTGCTCAGCAGATTTTTTTTTTTTTTTTTTTCAAGCAAGTCCTGAAATGCAGGGAGGGAGAGAGAAAGAGAGAGCAAATAATGCATTAAAGAAAGAAAACCTTTTTGTTATCTCACCCAGTGGGGAGAAAACTTGTGAAATTCTTCATTCTTGCATCTGTGTATGAAATAACCAATGATTTATCTCCCTAAAAAAACTACCAAACTATATCCTTGGCTCTGGACACTGACATGCCATGGGGGAAGTATTAATCCTGCCTAAATAGGTACCAGGAGGTAATTGAATCATGGTGTGAGTTGCATGTGTTTTACATGGTGACCTACATTTACCCCAGATGTAGGATGAATGAATGTGTATACAGGTTCCTATCCATGTTATGATTATCATGAGAAAACAGGAAGGAGACAGAATGTGCCATTAGATACTCAAGCTTTCTTATTGAGTTATGCAAAAGAAACCATGGAACTGGAGGCGACCTTGAGCTGTTAATACAAGAAGAGTAAAATTAGCAAAAATAGCATTTGCCACATGATGGGAAGTGCCAGATGTCTCAGCTGACATAGAAATTCTAAGGAAATGATGAGTGTGTCAGACTTAATAAAATTATCACATTTTATTTAGATGAGAAATGGGTATAGTTGGGGGAGAGAACAATAATTCTAAAAGGAAATGAGAACCATTTATCCGTGTTTGGAATCAATACGGGAGCAGCAGGAGATAGTTTTTAATTTGTTTGTGCTAGCATGGATTGCTTTGATTTACTTGTTAGCCCCTGTGCATAGAGTGCTTTATCATTTGGACATGGAGCATGACTAAATGCAAAATGTGTCATTTTATTAATTAAGAAAAAAAAAGAATGAGGCTGCACATCCCTACACATATTGCAAACTTTAAAAGAAGATATATCTTATTCAGTGATGTCTGGTGGTTGGGGATAGTCCATCTATTTCAGCTTTTAGTCTGAACTTTAAATGAGCTATCCAACATTCTGAACAGACTTTGAGGACATGGCTCAGCAACTTGACTGGTTCCTTTAAGAGCGTTAATTTGAAATTTCATAGAACTATCCAAGGTGCTAAATCTGTATTGGGAGTGGTGCTCAGCAACCTGGATAGCTTTCTTAGAGTTCAGATTAAAGCCTGGCATGGATTCACCACCCCACTGACCTAGCAGACATTAGCCATCACTGAACATAACTCATTGTTGTAAGAGGAGGGACAGATCTCAGTTACAGAACATATGCATTACATCCTTGGGATGTAACTGACCAGTTAAGATTGGGAAAAAGAGATGTTTGATATAGTGAAGAGCATAACATAGGGATGGACTACCTCTGAGTGTCTGGGGGATGCCTCTATTCCTTTATTTAAAACTTTAATCTGTTCCCTTACAGTATTTAAAATAAATCTGTTTTGCCCTCTCCTTAATATGTGTGCTTTTGGAGCTATAACTCTCCATTTGGGAGCTGAGAAAAAAAAAATCAGCAGCGAGAGTCTTGAGGCACACACAGAAGATCTTGGTGGGGCACAAAATCCCTACCGTTGGTATAGAGCTAGAAGAACCAGTATCTGATTCCACATCAGGCAACTTCTTATGTAGGAAGTATTCCTTGCAATGGAACTGGGAGACTACATTAAATGTTCAATGAGTGACCAGATGGGCCTAATGATGTACACAGTCCTGTGACATTTCTGTCACATATGTACGAGTGGTTTTGCTTGCAGCAAGGAAACTATGAGGAAAGGCTTGCTTCCATGAATAGGTTTCCACTGCAGAATTGGAATACATGCACGTAATTCTGTGCTAGCAGAAATGACTCTTTTTGAAGGTAATGTAGATTTTATTGGGTTGCATCGAGCAGCAGGCATTTATGCACAGACTGTTCTGAGCAGGCAAGATTTCTTCAATTCCATAGATAGCAAGGGCAGATGGTCAGTGTATTAATCCCAGAGAGAAAATCTAAGCACATTTCTGGCAGGATATAAAGTTCTGAAATGAGTGTGCATGAGCAAGATGACAATTTATCTCAGCCAAATCTGGTTACAGAATAAAACACCTCAATTGTACCCATCATGAAGTTGCAGACAGTTTAGAAATGCCTTTGAAGCAGGGAAGAAAGGTCTAACAGTTGGAAAGTCTTGTTTCTGGATCATCAGATGAGCTTTACACACAGACTCTGAATGTGCAATCCAGAAACAGCTTCTTTCAATACATTTTCACTTTCTGCTTTGAATACTTGGAGTTCTCAAAGAGCTCAGTACCATTATCTCTTCTTGAAGCTGTGTCCAATTCAAAAAGCACTGGAGGAAAATAAAAGTAATTTGAATTTCCAAATGCAGGACAACAAGGTGAAAAACCACTGAATGGGGAATGAATGCATTTGTGCTCTGAATGGATGTAACAGGTTGGATCCAAAGGCACATAGTCTGTGTAAGTGACATAAGTGAATTTTGTGCAAGTATATGTCCTGCCATGAACATGGTGCAAGAGGTTGTTTTCTGACCCTTTGTGCCTTGTCAAAATCCTCACCCTGGCAGTCACCAAGCCCTGTAGGGTATTTGCTATGGTGCAGTGGAAGAAGGGAGGTGTGATCAAGCAGCAAGGGACTGCTCCCCCTGCCCTCACAGTTTGCTAAAGGGAATGTAAAAGGATTAAGTTTGTCCCTGCTCTTCGCCTCTCTCCATGGAACTGCACTAAACAGAACAGGTAGCCCCAGTGGCTTGGCCATTTCCCCCTCTCTCCTTCTCCCTCTACGGTCATTAATGGACATAGAAGTGGCCCCATGGGGCCTGGAAACTGTATGGGAGAAAGAAGTGTTACCCTGATTTCTGGTGTCCCTTGGGGGACACCTCAATGTGCTCCACGTGATGGGGAATGGAAACTAGCCAGAGCACAAGCAATGGTAATGTGAGAGGTAGAGTAACCTAGCAGGGTCTTTGTACCCAGTTTTACGGGGTCAGACCATGCCAAAAACCAAATAAAAATGTCCAATAAATGATTTTATTGAATGAAAATCTCATGCAGCAACACATTTACTTACACACTCACTCAAGACCTATTAAGAAGCAAAAGAGAGGAAACTGGATAGGGGAATATTGAAAGGGTGTAGTTGGGGTAATACTGCACCTTTTCCTGAAGTCCATGGTCTGGGAAAAACAGCAGTGAAGTGGGGCTCAGCACAGAGAGGGCTGAGGGGATTACTCAAGATACAGAGAAATGGTCAGGTGGGATGACCAGGCAAAGAACACCCCAAAAACTGGAACTATTTGTAGGGGAAAAAGTACCAGAAGGACTAATCCTTTCCCAGGGAGAACAATGGGTGTTGCAGTGGGCACGAAGCTCCACACTGGTAATTACCTTTGTGTGATGGGATTGCAAGATGTTGCCAAAGTCTCCGGATCTTCGGCTGTGTTAGTTTGTGGTGTGATTTCATGTAAACGATCCTCGCCTGATAGGATATTTGCTCAGTTTTGGGCAGACACACTAATCCCCTCAAGTGGGCTTCTCAGGGACTGAGGATCCCTTGTTTATTGTGGGTTTGCACAGCTTGAGGTCTCCTGGGGCTACGTGACTAGGGATTTTGCTGGCCTGACCTGGTTTTCAATTATTTGACATTGTGCCCATCTGGGTGACCTCTCGGGCACATTGAATCATATTTTAATATCAAAATTGTAGACCCCAGGATAGGGTTTTTCCAGTGGAATAACAGAAGAAATGGAACTGTGTTGTCTGAGCAGTTATGCTCTATGGGGTTCTCAGACATTGTGTCTGCATTCTTGCTTCAAAAGCACATAAAGATAGATGGATGGATGGATGGATAGATAGATAGATAGATAGATAGATAGATAGATAGATAGATAGATAGATAGATAGATAGATAGATCGATCTTAAGAATGTTACCAATGGAGTGTTATAAACTCCCACTTAAGCAACTGAAAAATGCATCTTCAGATATAAGCCATTTCTTACATATTCATCAGATATTAATCAGCGTCAAGAATTATACAACAATGGTCTGCAAAATCTAAGGATCACTCAATAAAATCTTAGTTAATACATGAACCAATTAAGCACCCTGAGAGGTATCTCAGGTTTCTTGAATAGTGGACTGATAATCAAATATAGTATAAACTATAAACATTCACTATTAATTCTATCCAATAAATCAATAAAATGTGATTTGAGCTGGCCTGACTGTCAGTCTGCTTCATGCACATTGTTCGTTTTTGGGCTGTACAATTTTGAATTTGTTCAGTGTAGTTCTGCCAGCAAGACAAGAAGTTAGGCAGTGGTAAGATATATAGAGGAAGAGCCAATGTGTTGTAGTGGTTTGGATACTGGAGTAAGACTCTCTAAGAGTAGCATTCAGTTCCCTACTTGGCCATGGAAACTCACTGGGTCACCTTGGACAAGTCACACTCTCCCAGCCTAAAACAGAAAATCTCTTCTGAATCAGTCTTGTCAAGAAAACTCCTGTGATCGGGCTTCCCTAAGTCAGAGGCAGCATGAAGGCATACAACAATATCTGAAGGAGGCTATCAGGACCTCCATGGGATGCTTTGTCACCTGAAGTTAAGACCATTCTTCCATTTTGGACTCCTTCATTTGCTCTGCCAAAGGGCCATTAACACTCGCTCCCTCGGGGCAGAAAAGGAGTATTTAAACCTTGAGTCCAAGCCCAGAAACTTGTAGTACATTGGATGCAGTACACAGACTGTCACTCTGCTTCTCTGACTCCCGTTCTTGTGCTACCCTCGGTCCCCTAGTCTGAGCCAAATGGCTTTGTCTCTTCTCTTCAGGATAGGTAAATATCACCCACTTCACCCTAAAGTCCTCGCTATCCAACCTTTCCCTCCTTTCCTTCAGTTAGCCTTATATGATTGTGAAACTGCTTGAGCACTGTGTGTGTTTGTGAATTTTCCCCAATAAATAAAAAAACATTCTTTTTTATGTCTAACTGGTGTTCCTTTGTTAGTATTGGATACAAAGGTGAAAAGATCCTATAAGGTTACCCCACCTCTTGCAGGCCCCCTCTTTGAGCTATAATTCCCCACCTTCTTATAGAGGCACTGGCATTTCTGGTGAACCCCAAAATCACCCATCTTTTTGGGGTGACACTCTGTATGTGTGCTATGTTGACTCCTTTATACGTGCAGCATTCTGTATGGTTGCTACATTAGAGGTGTAAAGCTCCTACTGTTTTATCTTTGCCTGTGAGGATGAACAATTCCTGTAGTTTTCTCTCCAATGCAGGAGAAAATGAATATATAGGTACAGTTTCCATCTGATATTCATATTTAAGTTTTTCAGGAAATTATTCTGCAGAGATACACATACACAACCCTTTCTCTGCTGTTTGCTGAGCAAAAATTGTAGGGTTTGGAGGAAGACAAAGAAAAAAAATATAGAAAAAAATTGTGTAGGAAAAAAAAGTGCAATCCCCCCTCATCAGAAACCCCCCTTTTCCAGAAACACACATGAGGGGATTGTATATATTTTAACCAAGATAAAATAAAACAATAATAAAATAATAAGCAAATAAACAAATCAATTTTGTGCACAACAAACCCATGTTCATTTCTGGAAGCAGTGGGTTATGGATATGTATGCAAACATGTGCGTGTTTGTGGGCATGTTTATTTTTTCACAAAATGCACAATTTTCATTGTATGCATGCTTCTGTGCATAATAATTTCCCCAAATGCTTTGGAGTATGAAAATACTTGGGGAAATGGTACAAAGTGCTCTGTTATTTCTCCTGGGTTCTTCTCCCTGAAGAGACAAAAAAGCTTTTTTTTTCTTGGGGGTGCAGCGTAAGCAAATGAATAAAAGCAACTATTCTTCTAGTCCCCTTACCAGATATCTGCTATATCTCAATACAGGATGCTTATTATGCCATTCTAGTACACAGAGAGCTTTCTGAATTGAAAGGTTTGGTTGGGGAGGAGGGTGAGCTTTAGTGAAAGAAGAGCAAACATTACTTTTATTTATAGGTTTGTAAGGACCTGACCTTCCTTCTATGCCTGAATAACCTAGCACATAAAACCATTGTGGTTGACCCCTTGTTTAGTTATCCGGTTTCACTCATGGAAAGGAAAAATAGGTCAGATGCCCTTAATATCTATGAAGTATTAACCCAGATCTCCAGAGAGCTGTGGGGTCCCTGTCTCCATAAACCTAGATCATTATACTTTAATATAGTTGTGACCATCAAAAAAAAAGGACTCTGCTTTAAAAACAAAAGAACTGTAGAAGAAGATTTGCAGTAAGCCATGCCATACGCACAAAAGTGAACAATTGCTTTGGTGCTGGACACAACATTTTTAGCAATCACACAACGTCATTAACAAGAATTGAGCACATTAATGAAGCACTGAAACACCATAGAAGATAAAGCTAGTGCTTCTCAATGTGGAGAAGGATCCTAACTGGAGTCACCAAATGGTTTTACTACCTAGCATGCATGGATCCGTTTGATTTTGAATATATGAGATGGGGTGGGCAAAATATTTGTAATGATTCATTACTGTGCCAAAAAGGGGAAAAAAAGGTTTCCAACAGTTGGGTAGCCCTGTCAGGAAGAATAATAGACCATGGAAAATTGTGTGCATTTTTTTCTTGGTCTTTTAATGTCCTTAAGTGTAAAAGATGGATTATTCCGGACACAAACACACAGAGACACACCTGTTTTCTGTGCAGAAAATAGATTTCCTCTGAGTAGCAACTGCGAATACAGAATAGTTACCCACTGTTGGAGGGAAGTCGGAACAGGAAAAGTTATTTACTCAAGTATGCTCGACTAAGTGGCTGATGTAGAATATAGCCCACTGTTCTCTGTGGGGGGGAAGTTACACTACATTTTTTTTCTCTGCAAAATAATTTTGCAAAAAATAGTGCTCTACCAACACTTTGGAGTATACAAATGCAAGGAAAATATTCATCTAATTCTATGGAGAAAACTGTCATACTTTTTTTCTATATTCAAGGATGAAATAGTTGAGGAATTGTATCCCTAAATGTGTGAAAAGGTAGGCCTAAATTCAAGGAGATCCATAATATTAGAATAAATTTGCATATTTGCAAAACTTAACTATCCACTAGATTGCACAAGTTATAATGCACAGGAATATAAATTTCAATATGTATTTTTAGAGAACTCATCACATTTTGGGTATCTAATTTTGAGAAACCGTGCAATTTATATTTCCATTAAGGTCTATCACAAAATCATAGAATCTTAGTGTTGGATGTGACCGTATGGGTCATCTAATCCAACCCTGTGAAATAGAGGAGTACATTATTATTATTATTATTATTATTATTATTATTTTACTATTATTATTTTACTATTATTATTACTTTAATATCATCACCATTATCATTGTATTTATTTGTGCCTAGCTCTTTTTTCCCCAGATTGGGACTCAAAGCAGCTTATTGATTAAAAAAAGACATAATTAAAAACTTTAAAAATACAAAAGTTAAAACATAACTAAACAATTGAAAGGACTAAAACAATGCTGAAACATATAATTAAAATTCAATTATTAATCAACTATACAACTAAAGCATTCCTGAAAAATGCCCATTCAAACTCTGTTTATAAGCCTCCAAAAACGGAGAGCCCAAGGAAGTCCATCCCACCGCTGAACAGCTCTATCAGTTTTTATTAAAAAAACCTACCTAGTGTTTAGGGGGAATCTCTTTCTATGTATTTTGAATCCATTAAAATTTGTATAGCTAGATGCTTGCTAAGAGCATTTTTTTTCTTTTCTTTGAAAAACACAGAGTAAAGTGGAAATGGAGAAGAATTAGAAATAAAAGCAAAAATACAAAGGACCCAAAAAAGTCAGTAAATGAAATATAAGAACCTTTCTGCACTACACTGCTCTAAGTGCTGTTATTCCACTTTCAACCTCCTGTGGAATTCTGGGATTTGTAGTTTTCTGAGGCCCAAGAGCTCTCTGGATGAGAATTTTAAAGGCCCCTCCCTAAACTGCAAACCCCAGGATTCCACAGGATGACCGAAAGTGGAATAATAGCACTATAATGGTATAGTGTGGGAAAGCCCATAACCCTCACATGACAAGGACATGCATTTCGTGAGACAAGAATGCTGACCTTACAAAAAGCTTAGTTCAGTTTTTGTTCTGATGTGCATCCGCAATATCATGTGAGCCTCATTTGTCAGGACTTTCTAACCAACCGATAATGATCATAAAATTATCAAGAGGCTCACGAAAACCAATTGCCCATGAGGCTTGCTGGAGACCTAATTGCTAGTTGTATTTCTCACTGGACTGGCACGAATTTAGGAAGGTTATATATAATTCCAGTCATAAAAAATCATCTTCATGATGGCTGTAGGAAAAAAAAGAAATCTATCCACGGGGATTCTGTCTCCATTTCTCTCTGTGGAGCCATCCTAGGATGTCAGAATGGCAGGGACACATAACATCGCCAGAGGGCAGGTCAGCGACAAAGGAATGAAGCCACTGGAATAATTGTCTTCCGGTCTCATATGTCACGGACTGCACAAGGAAGCCAGAGACACGACAAAGCATACATATTCGCCTGGCCTCACAAATGTGGTACTATTAATTTTGTTTTAATATTTCTTGGGTTCCATTTCCTGCATCACTGTGGAAGCATACCTCTTTGCTCACATCTAATTCATCATCTGCACTGGGCTCGTTCATCTCTGCCTCACATTTCAAAAGACCATCCAAATTTAATGGCTATATCGTATAATGTGCACCAGAGGCCCTGCGGTTGGGACTGTCTCTCATGTGCAAACGTGGGAAGAGCATCAAGGGAGAAGGGCTAAAGGTTTTAAAAGGCCAAAGGTTCTCTCCATACTTTGGAGAACACTATCAGTAAGGATCACGATAAACTGGCATTAGTAAACAAGCTAAGAGGCAGAGGAGGAGATTTAAACTGTACATACAAAGGAGAATATAGCTACAGTCCTGTTGGTGATACATGCACGTGCATGTGGAGTGAAACCACATCACTTCCAGTGACCAAGTTTGGCCAGTTTTCAGTAGCAACAATGAGCTTGGGTAGTGAACTGCGAATTCCATGCAGTTTTTGTGTCCTTGGGAAGACTTTTGATTTGAAAGTCAACAGACTCCTCCCCTTTGATGAGTTCAGAGAGCTCTAGTGCTGTGGTTCAAGGTGGTGGACTAGATCTCTCCAACCAAGGAAAGATCCCAGGATTCCATAGAAGGTAAGCATGACAGTTAAAGGATATCCAAGAGGAGGGTATTCCATAACCTGAATGCCAAAGTTTGTAGCTGGGCAATTGAGTAGGGAATTCACTAGCTTTGCTGAAAGTGTACTATGCGACCCAGCTCTAAGAGCCATCATGCACAAGTGCCATCAACCTTTGCTATGCTCTGAAGTGAGCACCATTTCTTTTTTGGCTGGACCTCCAAAACTCTTGGACCAACATGGCTCAATGAAAGCAATCCAGAGGGTGAGGGAATGCTATGAAAGTGCCTTGAAGAAAGGATTTGATCTATCTCGGCTTGCCAGTATTTAAAAAAGTGGGGGGAAAAGTGCTTTGAGAGTGTCAGAAGAATATCTCCTTGTTTAATAAAAAGGAGCCTGTCAGAGTTCAGGTTAACTCTCGACAAAGCTTTCCATTTTGCACTGACCCTCCCCTTATCATTAGGTAACCTTGAAATCTGAAGAAACGATTCAGTTTAAAGAGAAACAAATTGGCATGGCTGGTAATATGAAACTGGAGAGTTCTCTACCTAGTCTAAATTAGAATTCACTCAGTAATATGCCATGTGGCCCTGTAGCTCTCCTCCATGATGAGTAATTTCCCTGGCAATTTTAGGTAATTTTCCTAGACTGACTCAGTGTGAGCGTCCAGCTTACAAATGCCATGAAGCGATTCCATTTGATACAGTGGCAGCTGGTGTTTCCTTGTCAGTGAGGAGTCTGATCTGGTTTGCAGTCTGAACTTTAAGGGATCTGTCCAAGGTTCTGAATTTATGTAAGGGTTCAGCACCTTGGACAACCAACAAAATGAATTTCAACAAGGATAAATTTAAGATGCTGTATCTAGGAAGGAAAAATGAAATTTACAAGTTCAGGATGGGTGACATTTGGCTTGAAAACAGTACATATGGAAAGGTCTAGAGGTCTCAGTAGACCACAGGCTAAACTCTAAGCCCATTTCTGCACGACACTGTTATAGTGCTATTATTCCACTTTCAATCTCCTGTGGAATTCTGGGGTTTGCAGTTTCCTAAGGCCCAAGAGATCTCTGGCTGAGAATTCTAAAGGCCTTTCCCTAAACTACAAACCCCAGGATTCCATAGGAGGTTGAAAGTGGAATAATAGCATTATAAAAGTGTAGTGCAGAAATGGCCTAAGGGTCTATTATTTTATGATTCCAGCTCCTTGAAAGTTAGCACTAAAACATGGAATGAATTCACTGTGTGGCTGTCACGGAAGTCACCTGCTGCCATTGACTTGTTAGCTAAAGTGCACACAGAGGCATTTTAAAAGAAAGAGAAGAAAAGCATGGATTGGATCATACCACCAGAGTAGCTCCAAAAGATTTGGGGAAATAGCATTTGATTTCTTCAGTAATTATACTTTGAATTTCATAGCAAAGTATAGTTTTATTAGTTTTGGCCTTAAGCCATCATAAAAATTAAATAACATATTATCAATTAAAGGGAAGGACACATGGGGCCAATTGAAATCCCTATAAATCTTTGTAGAAACACAAATCCAGCCCCAGGGACTTCATAATCGGAAAGAACACAACAATGCAAGATTGAAATATGCTACATAAAGTTCTTCTAAAGAGGATTTATATACTGCCTTGTAAGAGTCAAACACGTCATATTCTTTCTTTCTTTCTTTCTTTCTTTCTTTCTTTCTTTCTTTCTTTCTTTCTTTCTTTCTTTCTTTCTTTCTTTTCAATTTACACTCATCTCAATATACAGTTCAATACTATATATACTCAGTGACTAACAATGCCAGTAGAGAAAATACGAAAACAATGTGTGTGGTGATTTTAAAAATGGGATCTGTTGCTGTTTCCCTTCAAGATGTTTATGCACTGAAATGTTACTTTTCCATACAGGAAGAGCTGTTTACTGGTCAGGAAATGATGTTTTCCGTGCAAACCAATAACATGCACATTTTGCACAGAGTAACTCCTGAACTGCAAAGATTCATGACAGTCCGGGGAGGAATTTTGAGGGTAGAAGGGCAAGCTGAGGGGTTGGGATGTGAGGTCAAGCTGGATAGGAATACTATCACATGGTAGCTTCCATGTCAGTGGAGCAGTGAATGCATTCCAGGTTTTAGTCCAGACTTCTAAGGAGCTATCCAAGCTGATTAATCCTATCCCTAATATATGTTCAGCACCTTGGATAGCTGCTTTACAGCTATCCAAATCCAGAAGCACATTTATCTCCCCAATGACTGAAGATGTGATATTGGTCAAGCAAACTTCTGGAAACGAATGCTACTGAGGAATAAGGAATACTGACAGATCCAGAACCCCCACCAAGTTGCTAATATGTTGTTGTGTGCCTTCAAGTCATTTCCAACTTATGCTGACCCTAAGGCAAACCTATCACAGGGTTTTCTGCAGCTGAGAGTGTGTGATGTGCCCAAGGTCATTCAGTCGGTTTCCATGGCCAAGCAGGGAATTAAACCCTGGTTTCCAGGTTCATAATTCAATGCTCAAACCACTACTTTATGCTGGCTCTCGACTTCATAATAATAACCCCTATAAAAGAGCCCTTTGAGATAGAACAGCACAATCATCATTATATTACTAACAAAGGTGCTACAAGTGATGGCTGGAAAAAAATAGTTAGCTTTCCAGGACCTCTTAACAAATATGTCATTCTGACCCCTGTAAACATTAGTCTGAGTTTACTTTGCCTTGTCTGTCAAGAATTCTTCCTTGACTGTAATATCCACTCAGATATCCTTTCGCATTCATTTTATTGGATTAATAAATGCTCCCTCACTTAGATGTTTTTCCTCTCATCTCAAAGTGGTAAGTTCATACTATATCTATGGAAACCTCCTCTTGTTTAAATGAGATGAATTAGTCCAGAGATCTGCAGTCAATTGTGAGCAGGTGAAGGATAGCCATTTCCTCATACCTAACTAACCATAATGGGCATACTACTAACATTTAAGTGAAAAGGGCATTTTTTAAAAACTTGAGGAGAGGCATAATTGTGGATCCTTATTGCAGGAGCTCTCAAATTTCATCCTCAGAATTGCTCAGGTGCTTCTTCACTCAGGTACTCTTCTTTCCACTAAAATGGCATTTCAGAATAAATTTGGTATAGTAGAACTTTTCCCATGCTACTTCCAAGAAAACAGAAGCAGGGGGGCATCCTAGTTTGAATTCTATGTTCTTCCAGAGCCCCAGC